>OU015756.1:84532141-84581213 GCA_907169655.1 Acomys percivali
AAAGAAAGAAAGAAAGAAAGAAAGAAAGAAAGAAAGAAAGAAAGAAAACAACAAAAAGAAAAAGCAAAAGCCAGGCCTGGTGGTGCATGCTTGTAATCCCAGCACTCTGGAAGGCAGAGGTATGTATGTGTATCTCATTCAAGGCCAGACTGGTCAACAAAGCAAGTCCAGGACAGCCAAGGCTACAGAGAGACACCCAGTCTTGAAAACTAAAAGTGGTTACTAGTGACTATATGGCTGCAGTCAGTACTAGGATGTCTTGAACTCTCCTTGCCAAAGCCATTAACCCAAAAGTCTTCAACTTAACCTCAGGCAGATTTTTTGGGACAAAGACATTCTTTGCCAAAAGATCAAAATAACAGTCTCTAGGCCACTAATATTCTTCTCCTCTGAAACCCCTTAAGCCAAAATTTCATAATCTACATTGCCCTCAACACCACTGTCTTCCCTGATCCTATTAGTATATTAATCCCCACTAAAAGAGTTCAGTTGTTTTCCTAATCCAAAATCCCAAAGTCTGAATTCTGCCAACATGCAGCATAATCAGGTCTGTTATAGCAATACCCTGTTCAGTCCCTCATAACAACTTTTTTCTTTCTTTATTGTTTTAATTTTATTTAAGTAATTTATTCACATTACATCTCAATTGTTATCCCATCACTTATATCTTCCCATGCCCCCTCCCTCCCTCTTTTTTATGTTATATTATTTTTTAATTATTAAATTACTTTATTCTCTTTACATCCAAATCATAGCCCCTTCCTGTTCTCTTCCCAGTCTTTTTATTATTAATTCATTCATATTACATCTCAGTTGTTATCCCATCCCTTGTATCCTCCCATTCCCACCTCCCTCTCACTTTCCCCCTACTCCCCTCCCCTAGGTCTGTGACAGAAGGGGACCTCCTCCCCCACTATAAGATCACAGCCTATCAGGTCTCTTCCTTGTAGCCTGCTTACTCTTCCTTTGAGTATCACCAGGTCTTCTGACCAAGGGGAAGTGGTCAAATAGGGGACACCAGAGTTCATGTACCTGTCAATCCATACTTTCCACACAATTGTGGAGAATGTGCTGCCCATTGGCTAGATCTGGATAGGGGTTTTATGTTTACTGCATGCATTGTCCTTGATTGGTATGGTAGTTTGAGCTGACCCACCTGGGTCCAGATCCGCCAGCCTTAATGGTCTTCTTGTAGGTTTTTAAGACCCTGATCCCTCTATTTCCTCATTCTTCCTTACCTCTCTCACCTGGAGTCCCAATAGGAAGTCCCAGAATCTATCCCAATCTCTGGTTAAGTTAAGACTTTCAAGGGACATTTCTGTTGGACTAGTGTCCAATATAAGTGAGTATATACCATGTGTATCTTTTGGGTCTGGGTTAACTCACTCAGGATTTTCATTTCTAGTTCCATTCATTTGCCTGCAAATTTCAGTATTTCCTTGTTTTTAATAGCTGAGTAGTATTTCACAGTGTAAATGTACCACAGTTTCTTTGTCCATTCTTCAACTGAGGGACATCTACATTGTTTCCAGATCCTGGCTATTATGAATAAGGCTGTTATGAACATGGGTGAGCATATGTCCTTGTTGTGTGGTAGAGCATCTTTAGGGATAATTTGACTTCCATCTTTCCCATTTGGATCTGCTTGAAATCCTTTTGTTGTCTTATTGCTCTGGCTAGGATATCAAGAACTATATTGAAAAGATATGGAGAAAGTGGGCAGTCTCATCTGGTCCCTGATTTTAGAGAAATTTCCTTGAGTTTATATCCATTTAATTAGATGTTGGCTATTGGCTTGCTGTGTGTAGCCTTTATTATGTTTAGGTATGTGCCTTGTATCCCTGATCTCTCCAAAACTTTAAACAGGAATGGGTATTGGATTTTGTCAAATGCTTTTTCTTTTTTTAATTTATTTTTTTTTATTTATTAATTTAGGTCAAATGCTTTTTCTGCATCTAAGGAGATGATCATGTTTTTTTTTTCCTTCAGTTTGTTTATATGGTGGATTACATTTATGGATTCCTATATATTGAACCATCCCTACATGCCTGGAATAAAGCCTACTTGGTCATGGTGAATGTTATCTTTGATGTGTTATTGGATTCTGTTTGCAAGTATTTTATACTAATGTTCATAAGAGAAATTGGTCTGAAATTCTCTTTCTTTGTTGGGTCTTTGTGACATTTAGGTATGAAGATGACTGTGGCCTAATAAAAGGAGTTTGGTAATGTTCCATCCATTTCTGTTTTGTGGAGTAGCTTGAAGAGTATCAGTATTAGCTCTTCTTTGAAGGTCTGATATTTAGTGCTAAAACCATCTGGCCCTGGGCTTTTTTTGGTTGGAAACTTTTAATGACAGCTTCTATTTCTGTAGAAGAAACAGCACTATTTAATTTGTTTATCTGATCTTGATTCAACTTTGGCAAGTGGAATTGACCAAGAAAATTGCCCATTTCCCTTAGATTTTCAAAATTTGTGGCATATAAGCCTTTGAAGTAGGAGCTTGTGATTCTTTGTATTTTCAGTCTCTGTTGTTATGTCTCCCTTTTCATTTCTGATTTTATTGATTTGGATAGTGTTTCTCTGCCTTTTATTTAGTTTGGCTAACAGTCTGTCCACCTTATTGATTTTCTCAAAGAACCAGCTCCTGATTTTGTTGATTCTTTGAATTGTTCTCTCTGTCTATAATTTATTGATTTCTGCCCTGAGTTTGATTATTTATTTCCAGCCATCTACTCCTTTTGGGTGTTTCTGCTTCTTTTTTTTCTAGGGCTTCCAGAAGTGTCACTAAGCTGCCTATATGAAATGTTTCCAATTTCTTTTTGGTTGTTGTTTTGTTTTGTTTTTTAAGACAGGGTTTCTCTGTGTAGCCTTGACTCTCCTGGACTTGCTTTTGTAAACCAGGCTGGCCTTGAACTCACAGTGATCTGCCTGTCTCTGCCTCTCAAGTGCTGGGATTAAAGGCGTGTGCCACCACTGCCCAGCTTCTAATTTCTTTATGAAGGCACTTAGTGCTATGAATTTTTCTCTTAGCACTGCTTTCAACGTGTCTCATAAATTTGGGGGTGTTGTTCCATCATTTTCATTGAATTTTAGGAAGTCCTTAATTTATTTCTTTATTTCTTCTCTGACCCAGTAGTCATTACGTAGAGAGTTGTTTAGTTTCAATGTGTATGTAGGCTTTTTGTTATTTCTGTTATTGTTGAGGTCCAGCTTTAGTCCATGTTGATCTGATAAGATACAAGGTGTTACTTCAATCTTGTATCTGTTGAGACTTGCTTTGTGACCTACTATATGATCAATTTTGGAGAAGATTCCATGAGGTGCTGAGAAGAAGGTATAATCTTTTATGTTTGGGCGAAAACTTGTGTAGATATCTGTTAGATCCATTTGATTCATGACATCAGCTAGTGTCATTATTTCTCAATTTAATTTCTCTTTCATTGACCTATTCTTTGGTGAAAGTGGGGCATTGAAGTCTTCCACTATTAATGTGTGGGGATCGATGTGTGGTTTAAGCTTTGTTAATATTTCTTTTACAAATGTAGGTGCCCTTGTATTGGGAGCATGTTCAGAATTTTTATGTCATCTTGGTTGACTTTACCTTTGATGAGTATGAAGTGTCCTTCCTCATCTCTTTGATTAATTTTGGTTGAAAGTCTATTTTATTAGATATTAAAATGGCTGCAACAGCTTGCTTCCTGTGTCTGTTTGCTTGGAATACCTTTTACCCTGAGGTAATGTTTGTCGTTGTGGCTAAGATGTGTTTCTTGAATGTTGGGTCTTGTTTATGCATCCACTCAGTTAGTCTGTGTCTTTATATTGGAGAAT
The DNA here is from genome assembly GCA_907169655.1 of Acomys percivali. Taxonomy (NCBI): domain Eukaryota; kingdom Metazoa; phylum Chordata; class Mammalia; order Rodentia; family Muridae; genus Acomys; species Acomys percivali. Next base: position 84,535,972 of record OU015756.1, read on the forward strand.
TGATGTTGAGAGATATTAATGACAAGTGACTATTAAGTCCCTTGATTTTGATGTTGGTTGCAGTAGAAAGTTTGTGTGGATATGTTTTTGCAACAGCATAGTTATCTATTTCCTGTGTTATTTTTGTTGTACTTTGTCACTTTGGGTTGAAGTTTTCCTTCTAGTAACTTCTGTAGGGCAAGATTTGTGGATAGGTACTGTTTGAATTTGTTTTTATCATGGAATATTTTATTTTGTCCGTCAATGGTTGTTGATAGTTTCATTGGGTATAGTAGTTTGGACTGCCATCTGTGATCTCTTAGGATTTTCAGGATCTCTGTCCAGGCCCTTCTGGCTTTTATGGTCTCTGCTGAGAAGTTGGGTGTAATTCTTATAGGTTTGCCATTATATGTTACTTGGCCCTTTTCTCTTGCCTCTTTTAATATTTTTTCTTTGTTCTGTACATTTTGTATTTTGATTATTATGTGATGGGAGGATTTTCTTTTCTGGTCTATCTGTTTGGTGTTCTGTAGGCCTCTTGTATGTTTATATACATTTCCTTCTTTAAAGTGAGGAAATTTTCTTCTATGATTTTGTTTTCTGGTTCTTGGAGCCAGACGTCTTCTCTTTCCTCAATGCCTACTATCCTCAGGTTTCATCTTTTCGTAGTGTCCTTGATTTCTTGGATGTTTTGTGTCAAGAATTTTTCAGATTTAGCATTTTCTTTGGTGCTTGTTTCAAGTTTCTCCATCTCTTAAATTCCGCTAGAGAAGCTTATCTCTGCATTGCGTGCTTTCCTCTCTAAGGGCTCTCATCCTTGGATTTCTTCTGTGTGTGCTTTTATCATTGTTTCCATTTTCATCTTCAGATATTGAACTGTTTCATTGATTCCCTTCATCTGATTCCATTTTCCTGAAAATTTTCCAGTGATTTCTTCATTTCCTCTCTATAGGCCTCTTTAATGTCCTCAGTCTGTTTGACTGCGTCTTCCTACATTTGTTTATAGATCTTATTAGTCTCCTCCATTATCATCCTCATTACTAAGGATTTGAGTTCATTTTCTTGTGTTTGAGTTCTCGGGGTTGATTTCTCTGGTATAACTGGGATCCGGAGATGTCATATTGTTTTGATTTCGGTTTGTATTTTTATGCTGGCCTTTAGTCATCTTGCTATCTCTGATGTTGGGCTGTAGTTTCTGGTATCCCTCCCTGGATCAGGCAGGTTTCAGCTCCAGGGGACTTTGTTCCACACCCTGGACTCCTCACTGGGTCAACAGAGGCCTATGCTGGTGCTTTTCAACCCAAGGATCAGTTCTAGGTAGTGAAGATAAAGCTGGCTATCCTTTCTTTGGCTGGGCTTTGAAAACCCTGCCCTTGGGCACTGGGGCTTTGGGGGTCTAGGCTCATTCCACCCTAGAGTGCCAGAACCCCTCCTGGTTTGTGGGGGTTAGCTAGGATTCTGCCTGATCAGTCCAGGCTGTAAGGCCTAGGTTCAGTCCTGCTTGAGAGAGCAGAGACTGCCCTCTGGCTTATGGGAGTTGGCTGGACTTCTACCCAATCCCTTCAAGCAGGTTCAGTGCCATCTGGGCATGTGCAGGCACTCCCACTGGGTTGTGGTAGCTGGTCAGGCTCTACCAGAGCCTGCAGGAAAAGCTCTTGGGTTGAGGAAGGTGGCTAGGTCTTTGCCTGATCCCCTCAGTCCTCTTCAGACCCTCCTGAGAGTGTGGGAGCCTCTGCTGAGCTGTAGTTACTAGCTAGACATCTTCTCAATCCATTCAGGCCAGATCAATTATGCTCAAGTGCTCAGGAATAGTTTGCTGGGATGGCTGGCTAGGTTTCTACCCAATCCATTCAGACCATGCCACCTTAGATCAGTGTGGGGCTATGGATCTGTAGCTGGAGAGCATGTTCACAGCTGCCTGGGCCCCCATGTGGGCCCTGGGTCCCTCCATGGACTGGTGGGATGCTCTGAGTTCAGATCTATCCAGATCCACACTCTCGGGTCCCCATTGACCAATCAGTGCTGATGCAGTTACTGTGCAGCCCACAGATCAATCCAAGAGGGAGAAAGAGAGCATGCAGAGAGACAAGCATGCTGGGCTGGGCTCATGTTGCAAGCCCTTGGGGCTTTCTGTGGACTCGTGGTCCATCTGAGATCAGAGCCATCCATTTTCCTGTGTTTTGCCCAGGCCAGCTGCTCCAGGGTGGTGTTTCATCACCCACATTTCAGTCTCAGATACCAAGTCCATGATGTGGTGCACAGCAGCAGCTCATAGGTAGGTTTGTGTGCAGACTCTGGTGACTGAGCACCCATCCCCCATGGGCCAGATGGATGGCTGAACACCGAACTCACCTGTGCTCTTCACTTTGAGGACCCCTCTCACCTAGGGCTCCTCAGGTCCTGCAGTCTGTAGCTCTGGCCGGGTCCCTAGTCTCAGTCCTGCAAATCAGATACCTTGTGTGTTCAGTGCCACCACCTGGATCTCACTCACAACTTCTTTTAGTCCATGTTCTATTGCTGTAAAGAGGCACCATGACTGCAGCAACTCTCATAAGGAAAAGCATTTTATTGGGGCTTACAATTAATGTTTACAGTTTCAGAGGCTTAGTTCATTTTCATCATGGAGAGGAAAGCAAGGTCATCCCAATGAGGGGACACTTCTACTTTAGTCCTGGTGTGTGCTCACTAAGTTGCAAATGTACCATTATATTCAAGTAATGAGATTTTTTTTAAGATATAGTAATTGGAGATTGAGAGACTTTAGTAAATTTCCAGGTTACTAGAAATAAAACTAGAAAACTGTGTGAGTGCCTCTGTGATAGTTACATCAAAAAAGGAAACTTAATTATTGTATGTTTATAGTTCACTTCATAAGATATGTTCAAATATATTTAAGCTTTACTGAAATTAAATATGATATCAAGAAAAATCTAATTCAGTAGACCTTTGGAATTTTTATTTTTAAGGTCCAGTCAGCTCTGAAACTGGGAGTGCTACAGAAAACAGAGGCTTTGACCCAAGAATTGTAAACTCGATACCAAATAAATCTCTCTTGTATGTTTTCATCTGGACATTTGAAATCCTTAGTGGATGCCTTTGAATAATATCTGCTGACATTAAAAACCAATATTGTGCAAGTTAGGTCTGATGGTGCAGGCCTGTGATCCCAGATACTGGAAAGACTGACAAGGTTGGAAGTCCTAGTCAGGCTGAGAAAGTTGTTGAGACCCTGTCCCAAAACATTTTTCAAAGGAGATCAAGAGCCAGAACTGTGGTTGTAGCTCAGTGGCTTGGTCCTTTTCCAGCACACATCAGGCTCTGATTTGATGTCCAACACCACAAAACAACAACAGTATCAATAGTATAATATTTTACACATATATAATTATAGTGATATAGTTCAGGAATCATACTGTGTGGTTGTTATGCAGCATTAGCACATTTTAATTTATTGTTCTATTGATTTCTTTCAGTGTGGCATGCTAAATTTTGCCACTACATGGCTCTTCTTATAGTCTATCATGTGAACCTCTCAAAATTTTTGCCATAGAGTCCTTTAAAGATTTTTAAAATAAATAGTAGTAGAATGAAGTCAGTTTAAGAAAATGGGGGGGAAAAGGAAATTGGGAGAAGCTCAAAGGGGTGTGTGTGTGTGTGTGTGTATGTGTGTGTGTCTGTGTGTGTATGTGTGTGTGTATGTGTATGTGTGTGTGTATGTGTGTGTGTCTGTGTGTGTATGTGTGTGTGTCTGTGTGTCTGTGTGTGTAAGAGCAGGAGGCCCTTATCGTAACTCACCTCTTAGAGGATAGTCATGCTATCATGAAAACAGGACTCTTATAGGAAGGGAAAGGGCCAGTGCGGGATAGGAGATGAGACTGGGGAGGAGGACAAAGAATAAAGCAAGGCAATGTCATCATAAACCCCATCATTTTATATGCTAATTCAAGAAGACTAATGAAAAGGAAAGACCCTCCACACTCTCAGTAACTAATGCAGAAGACAGGAGTAAAGCAGCTGCGCAGCAGAAACCATCCAGGACAGGGTTTCTCACACTTGCCTGGAAAACCAGGATTTTCACCTCCAGTTTCACAACAGCATACCCTCCATTCAATAGCTGAAGAGGATAACATTTGAAATTGTTCATTTAAGAAACAGCTTTGCTAGTAGAAGGATCCAGAGGGTCCTAGAAACCTACAAGAAGACCATTATGATAGACAGATTTGGGCCCAGGGGTCCTGCTAAAACTATGGCACCAGCCAAGGGCAATACAGGCAGTAAACTTCAAACCCCTACCCTGATCTAGCCAATGGATAGGACATTCTCCACAGTTGAATAGAGAGTGGGGTATGATATTTACACGTACTCTGGTGCCTCATATTTGACCATGTCCCCTGGAGGGGGAGACCTGGTGGCACTCAGAGGAAGGATAGCAGGCTACCAAGAAGAGACTTGATATCCTATGAGCATATAAAGGGGGAGGAAGTCCCCCCCAGGCACAGTTATAAGGGAGGGGAGTAAGGGGAAAATGGGAGGGAGGGAAGAATGGGAGGATACAAGGGATGGGATAACCATTGAGATGTAACAAGAATAAATTAATAATAAAAAAAAGAAACAGCTTTGCTCGCATTTGAGGAAAATTGAAAGAACAAAACAGCCATTCATTCCGGCAGGATAGACTTTCCCGGACTATATGTCATCCCACAGTAAACAGTAGAGCATGGAAAGTAATCATTTAAACCCAGCACCCACCATACATGGCAGTGCATTGTCTTTAATCCTAGCACTCAGGAGGCAGAGACAGATGGATCTCTGAGTTCAACATCAGCCTGGTCTACACAGTGAGTTCCAGGACAGCCAGGGCTGTGTAACGAGACCCTGTTTCAAAAGTAATAAAATAAGATAAATAAACCCAGTACACATGCTGGCTAGGTCCCAGGAGTGGCTATTCTTGTTGCTGTAATCTGCATTAATTTGGGAAGAATAAATTTCCTCTAATGGGAAGTGAATATAATAATACAATGTGAATAAAAAGGTAATCAACAAAATTAAAGGTCATAGAGGAGTTTGCTATGTTTAAGTACTTTGTGTTATTGTTATTGTTATTAAATCCATGGTGGTGAATTTAATGTCATTGATGAATTCTTTGACATTCTTCCCCTCTAGAGTCAAATTCTTGGGCTAGGAATGGTGCTACATGCCTTTAATCCCAGAGTTCAAAACTAGCCTGTTTTATGAAGTAAATTCTAAGCTCACCAGGGCTATAGAGTAAGACCCTGTCTCAAAAAAGTAAAAATGAAATCTAATGCTCTTTTTCTTTGGATATGGGCTGGTCTTAGTGAGGTGTGCTGATTAATAGCACAGACTGCCATCAAAAAATGATAGAAATTCAGAGCCATCCTTCGAGGGAACCCACTTATTGCTTTTATGAAGACACAAGGAAAAGTCATGTGGATGCTCTGCCAAGACTCATCTAAGGTACAAAGGATACTACAAGAGCATCATTTTGTAGATACGCATATGAAGGAGCCTAATGTGGATTCACCATCTCAAAGCCACCAAGATCATGACTATGGGAAATAGAGCAGAGCTAAGCCTGCCAGGCAAGATACGGGAGCAAGATCAGAGTTTTTATTTACTCCATCTGTGGTTAGTCATACACAAATGAATGACCATGGGAAACACTGCAGCCCCAAAACAAAAGAGCTACCAGAAGAGCAGTGTGGCCTAGTACAAAGGGAAGTGCTCTCTTCTGAGGAAAGAGTACTCTGGAGTTGAGAGTACTCATCTTCTGTGTTTACTTTCAAACACCTCTATGATTTTCTTTCTTTGCTCAGAATTTCTGCTGTATTGGTTTTGAAAACACACCACTGATAACCAAGTCTGAAGATGCTGCTGTCCCTAATATAAGATGGTGAAATGGTGCTGGAGCTCAGTGATAGGGAACATAATATATTCCAGGTTTGATCTCTAGTATCCCACAAAAGATAATGATAAAGAACATATTCATTGCATATAGTTCTACACAATCCCTCTGGACACTTTAAACTCTCCCTAGATTACTAATGTCTAATAAACAGTTGTTACACTAAAATGCTTAGAAAATATTAACAAGGAAGAAAGCCAGCTCAGAATGGCTCTAAGGGTGCCTTTTACTATGTTTTATTTAAGGCTGGTTGAATCTATGGGTGAAAAGCACGTAGACGCTGAGGAGTGGCTGTAATACCTGCTGTCCAGTGGTGGCAGCTCCCCTCACAAGCCACCTGTTTTCAGTCTCACTCTTCTGATTTACTCTGGACACTAGAGACAAAACACCTGTCTGAATGCTAGTCTAACTCTGTTTTTCTTCCCTTGTTTCCCTGTTCTTAGTGGTGTTTGGGGGCTTTGCTTCTTTAGGGTCTCATGCCAATGCAATTAAACTTGCCACAGTAGATTTAATAACAATAAGCAATCTCTTGGCACTGCACTACAACTCCGATCCCTTCTCCCTGTCTTCCTTTCACCAATAAGTAGTTCGTTTCTAAGCTCTTCACCCTTGCTTTTGGAGCCCTTGATGGCCTGGTCCTCCTTTGCTCCCTGTTCTACCCTGAGTCTCCAACCCATTGGATGAGCTGTAGGGTTGGCTGTGCCAACTTTTCCTACTTTTTTTGCCTTTCCTTCTGAAAGTCAAGTAATTCCCAGGACCCTTCAAAACCCAGTCTCTGTTGTTATCCCAGCCACAGTTCATGGGTCCGTCTCTGAACATTTAAATGGTTTGAGTAGCTCTGAAAAAGCAGGATTCTTAAAGTCCATACTAGTGCGATGCTACTTAGTCCCCACCAATGTTTTCTGAGAATCTCCGTCTGATGCTGCTTCTCCCAAAGGTCTGCCATCCTAAGCAGTTCACAAATGTTCTTGTTTGCACTCCATGAAGGTAGCTCCCCATTCCATGCAAAGTCCATGGTTTCCAGGTTCCCAATCAAGCCTGAAGATCAAAGTAATCCATTCTAGAATGGTCTAGAAGGGACTGGCAATCAGCAGATTCAGGCCCTGGATTTCTACATGTTGTCAAAAAAAGCACATAGAGAACTCCCTGGGAAGATGGTATATACTCAACATCTGCTGTAGAGAGAAAAAAAAAAGGCTGGAGGGAGAGAGAGAGAGAACACTAAATACTCAGTTATGCAAAGTCCTAATCAACAAAATGAACCCTTGACCTTAAAAGTTAAGCATATGTAGAAAAATAAATGTATTTGTGTATGCATAATGTGTTGCTTCTAAAGCATCTGATTCTCCCATGCTGTTTTTCACTTCATACACACACACACACACACACACACACACACACACACACACACACTCACACACACACACACACACAGGATTCTACCCCACACACACCTGCCTAACTCCTTATCCTTCGTGTTGACTTTAGATGTCATTTCTTTATGAAATCTTCTGCTGTCTCTGCACTCCACAACCTGGTTTGGCACCCCTCTTTGCGTGAGCTGTTTGTAGCTTACCAGTTATGTGCAGTGACTGTCTCTTTCCAACCATACTATGTGTAATGTGAAGGTAACACTTCTATTTAGACCACCACTGTTTAAGCTACAGAAAAACATCCACCTGTGTTCAGTAAGTACTGCTAATGATGAAAAATGAATGAAATAGCATATACAACATGGCAAGCCCTGAACTTGACATGATTGATCCCCAACTCTCCGTAAAATTGTTCCTCTCTTCTTTCTGTTGATGAGGTATTCTATGACAATATCCAACCTAGTATCCAGAATGCTTTCATATTTATTAACTTAAATTCCTATCTCTGTCTAACTGCTGACTAAGGCCAACAAGTATAAAATATTCATTTTTATGCAGCCAGAGCCTCTGCACACACACAAAGTGTTCAAGTGTAGGCTGACTGAATGAATGGGGAGAAAAACAGGCCAAAACACAAAGGACAAACAGCAGCATTGAGGAAATGCCAGATAAGCTACAGAGCATTATTTAAGAGAGAGAAAGAGATTTAAAATGTGAACATTAGGTCAACAAGATGGGTCAACAGGGAAAAACCTTTGTGATACAAGCCTGGTTCTGGTACTTGAGTTCCTTAGAAAACACATAAAGGTAGAAGTTGATAATCAATTCCACAAAGTTGTCCAATGACCTCCACATGAGCACTGTAACACCCACACTCATGTGTAAACACACACACACACACACACACACACACACACGTAAAAAGAAAAGAAACAAAGAAAGAAACTTTAATGTTTAAAATAAATGACTACTCGCTTCAATTACCTACACTCCATACCCAGAAGACCATGTGATGGTAAGTGTTAACTGTCAACTTGACAGACTCTAGAATTTAGAATCACCTTTGGGCATACCTATGGTGGGGCATTAATTGATTGGTTCACTGGGGAAGGAAGAGCTGGCACCATTTTCTGGCCAATTGTCAACTATATAAGTGCAGAGAGGAAACTGAGATGTACCCATCCCTCTCTGCTTGCTGAGTGTGACCAGCTGCTTCAAGCTCCTGCAGCTTTGGCTTCCCCACAACAAGGGCTTATTCTTGGTAACTGTGAGCTAGAATAAACCTTTTCTTCCTCAAGTGGTTTTTCTAATATTTATTTGTATTTATAGACTCTCTCTCTCTCTCTCTCTCTCTCTCTCTCTCTCTCTCTCTCTCTCTCTCTCTCTCTCTCTCTCTGTCTGTGTGTGTGTGTGTGTGTGTGTGTGTGTGTGTGTGTGTGTGTATGTGTTACATGAGAACCACAGTATTTGTTTAGAAGATCTCTCCTACCATGTTGGTTCTAGGGAAGGAATGCTGGTTGGCAGGCTTGTCACCAACTCCTTTAAGTCTCTGAGTAATCTTCCTGGACCTAGTTGCATATTCTTATGACTGGATCTATGTCTGTGCCTATTTCTATAGCCAGGGTTATAACAATATTTATATGATCCCCATAGATAATACTTTTACTAGGCTTACTGTTATGATAAAGTCAATAAGACATTGATGTTGAATAAATATTTGTTGAATGACTGAAAAAAGTCCCTGCAACATTTAAGTTCTATAAAAGGTGAGGTGCTATGCCTTGCATTAATTAATTGTAAAGCTAATAACAACAGAAGATCCAGCATTGAACTCACTTACACTAGGAACTGCACTATTTCAGGCAATCTCAAGTTCATCAGCAGAGTAGGCTTGAGGCTCAGTGGTGTCCTGCTTCCAGTCACAAAAAATCTTTGTCCTGCTTCCCTCTGCCACCATCCTGGTACTGGATTCACTTCAAAGTGACTCTCAACAACAATCAGAATCTGTGCTTCCTTGTTCATGTGCCCTTAGGGGTCATAAGGCTCTTCTCTTGGTCTTTCCCTTGGCTTGTTTCCTCACATCACTATTAGACAAGCTCTGCCCAATTTAAGAAATATGACATTTATATAAAGATACAAACTAGCTTATATAAATTCTGGAAATCTTGGGACAATATAGACAGTAGCAACTCTTAAGGCAAACCTTCAAACTCCTGAGCATTCATCCCTGTAGCCCAGACACCTCTGAAGCAGGCATTGTCAATGGCTCATCTAATCAAAAGTGCTCATAAGGCCTGAGATGGCAAGCATATGCCCTTTGGGATGTTTAGCCGTGGGTGCAGACCTCTTGTGAGTCATAGGGCAGCAATGCCATTGACACAAAGAGATTCAGAGTGTGGGCACTGTGAGGCCCACTCTGAGGCTATTACAAGACCTTCTCACATGAGCCACCCACGTGCCACCCAGCTCCCCAGAAAGCAAAACTGAAAAGGTTGACTCAACACTCTGCAATGCTTTAGGATTCCAGCCAAAAAGAAGGAAGCTTCTTCACTATAATGATCCTACATTCACTGCTCTATGGATCTCCCTCATCAGAGGGGGCTGGTATCACTGCTGGCAGAGCTCCAGCTTGTAGCCATGTCAGGGTTGAGGTCAAGAGCCACTGCACAGTCTAATTTCTGGCAGGGCAAAGGCTACTGCAGAGCTGTCAAGGCAAATGTGACTCATCCAACAGCAAACACAATGACAGTGGCTCATCCAACAAGAGTGGCAGGGAGCAATAACCAGAAGTTTCCCTGGAGCATTGACTCCACCCCCCAAGAAATGCTGAAAATACTCTAGAAAGGGAACAAGCAATGAGGAGATGAGGATTCCTTAACAAGCTTGTGAGGACTTAGAAGTAGCAGGTATGAATGTGAAAAATCCCATGTCTCTGGGGCACACAGACCACATCTGTGATGAGGGAAACACCTGTCATCTTCCTGGGATGGAATTGGCACTTGGAAGGAAAATGGAGGCTTTGCTTCCTCTCATCTTCCAGGAAACAGGTGTCTGCTTTCCTGAAGGCTTGACCTCCAGATTTTGCAAGACTGTTTTCTTAGACTTAAAATCTCAGCAATTCAGGACTTTATTTTCCAGAAAGACTTGCATTGGAACTCTAACAGAGAACTCTTCACTGCTTCCACCTTGTTTCTATATTACCGTGTTTTATTATCTTCAAGAATATAAGTCTAGCTAAATTCTTAAAACTTATTTCATATACCTACTGACTACCGCTGCACACATATCACCAGAATGTGATTTGCAAGAGCACAAGGACCTTACATATCTTGTTTGTGAGTTCCTCTAGGTGTAGAGCAATAACTGCTGCATATGGCAAGTGCTCAACAAATATTGTTAGATGAATATTAAGATGGGGCTCTTCACAGAGCTGAAACCATTTTATATGCTCAGATGGAAATTCAGACATGGTGACAAATTTCTATAATCTGTCACTAGGGAGATGAAGGCAGGAGGATATGGCCAGTCTGGGATACACAGCAGGACCTCATCTCTCTCTCTCTCTCTCTCTCTCTCTCTCTCTCTCTCTCACACACACACACACACACACACACACACACACACACACATACACACACACACACACACACACACACACACACACACACTATCAGGTCTTTAAGCCTTCATTTGAATTGTAACCATATTGTATCACACTTTAAGGAATTTCTGGGATATTCAGGGTACTCCTGCCGGGGATAAGTCCTCCACCTAGCTAAACCCCTAAACTCTATTTCAAAAATACTTTTCACCTGACCAACCACTTCCAATTTTCCTGGTTTATTCAGTCTTTCAACAAGTAAAATGGAAGAAGTGACATTCGACAAATGCCAGAGTATAATTCAAGATAAAAGCAAAAGGATAAGGACAAAGCAGGTGTATTTTCAGGGGACATAGCTAGGATGGGTACATTATGTTAGAACTAGCTAATGTTTTATGAAAAAGAAAAGGGAAACAAAATCAGTTTTCTCTAGATATAATGTGAACCATATGATTACACAACTCCTGTATCTAAGTTGAGTGATTCTTCAACCAGTGTCTGGCCAGTGTAGTATATGAAAGTCAAGTTCCATTCTCAACTCCCGCAGTGATATAAAAAGCATAGTAGAGTGGTGTAGAAGAATGTTAATTCATAACATAGCTGTTCTGGCAAAAGATCACATCCAAAGACCTTCTAGGTCTATGTGATCCAGCTGGCAAGAGATCACATTCAAAGATCTTCTAGGCCTGTGTGATCCTGATGGAATATAAACATGCCTTTAATCCACGAGACAAAGGGTAACACACATAAGGCCAGCCTGGTATAGAAAAAGTATCAGGCAAAGAAAACCTGAAATGCAGCCATAGTGGTTCATACCCTTAATTCCAAACAAAGGTTAAAGTTTGTAGAAGGAATCAGCCATGTTTGAAAGTGATGTTGGTATGCCCAGATTTCAAGGTCCCTAAAGACCACTCAGGAAGCCACTTCTGATGCAAGTGCATGAGGATTGTTTATTCAAGCCCAGGCAGGGACTCCTTCCCTCACCAATGCAGTGGATTGGGAATGGGAGCCCCAGGCTTAGAAAGTGTGTGGTTTTTATAAGTTTTAGACAAAGAAATTGGTTTTACAGAATATGATTGGATGATATTTGTGGGGGGAATATTGCCATTTAATATTATCATACTAGTCCGGTACCAGTCTGGTGCCAAACCACAGATGATTAACTTCTTAGGAATAACTTTTTGGGAGATCTAGGAAAATGTCTGGACTTCTAGTACTTTCCTGTTTTCCAGCTGATTGGTTATTCTATATCCTATGCCAAGTGTATCTTCTATGAGTTTTTCTAGATCCAGAGTTCAGGAGTAGGTCACCCAAATACAGAAATGGAAGTTTTAAGCAAAATGGAGTTACTTTGGTCTGTCAATGTCTAACTGAGTCACAGAAAAGGTGAAGAATCAGAGAAGATTTGACAGAATAGGATATGCCCAACTCTCACAAGAAGAGAGAGAAAAGGGAAGCTACTTAAGGGGCAGTTTTTCAGAGAGAAGAAGTAGTTTTACCAGGACAGTAATAGAGAGATGGGTTTCAGAGAGAGAACTCAGGTGAAGACGGAATAAGCCAGAGGATGAGAAGAAGCCAGAAGATTAGAGCAGATTGCTGAGTCAGTTTGAGGCCAAGCAGAGCAATTCTGGGCCAAGAGAAGCTAAATTAAATAAGTCGGCTGGAAGAGGAGTTTGAGCCAGAACAGCTGAGTTGAACCAGCAAGTAACGGTGAGGTTGTTAAGCAGTAAGTCTCAGAGGCTGAAAACATTCCAAGCCTTGGTTAGATTATACAGAGGCTAGAAGCTTCCAGGTCTAAGCCTAGGCCAGAAGAAGAAGGCAATAAGCCTTGCAGACAACAATTGAGAATAAAAGTTACTTTTACATAGTGGGAACCTAAGGATCCAGGGTAGAGACAGAACTAGGTGTGAATACCAACATACTACTGACTCACCTTTCAGAATAACTTCCTCCAATACACACACACACAAACACACACACAGACATGGTTCTGTAATGCCATCCACAGTAACAATGATGTCTGAAAAAGTATTGTGAGAATTGGGGAAATTGAGGCAATGTTTTCACTAGCTTTATTAAGGAAAACAATTCCTAATACATATGTATCAAATCATGACATTTTATACTTATACAGTTTGTCAACTTTATCTCAATAAAGCAGAGAGAGAAGTAACTAGAAGTCAATAGAGAAAAGACAAAAATACTAATTAATGTATATAAAGCCAATGTATCAAGCAGTTCTATGTAGAGGTGCCCAATATCCATTCATTCAATGTGTATCTAAGTACACTGTTACAGCTACTGTTCACGCATTTTAGGCATAACTGCCTCGATACTCTGGAAATAGCAGTGGGAGCTACTGTTCCTTTTGTCGGTATGAAGCCCTGAGAAGCATGATCATTTCAACTCTCACAATAATTGTGGGCGAGTGCTGCACCATATTGTGCATGAAATAGTGAAGAGGAGCCTCCCAAAAGATCCCCTGAGGAGGTGTCAGACTCCTTCCACTAGGAGATAAGCAACAATGACAGTGTTGGCAGCCAGGAGCCATGTAGCCCTTCTATATCTTAGCTTTATACCAGGCAGAATTTTTTAAATCCCCCTTTGGAAGGTTGTTCTACAAACTAAGATGTTGAAAATGCTAACACTGTGAGGAACTTAGAGATTTCATTATTTAGTCAGATGCCAGGAGCATTTGTCAAGCCAACTTAAGACAAAAGCTTAAATGTCCTGTACAGTCTGATTCATTGGTCTGCTTAGGTTCAGAAGTTTGCTCCCTGGTTTTCAGTTTATCTTTTCTCTCCTAAGACTTTCCATGGACCTTTGTGCTGCTAACCAGACTATGGTGTTTGTTTTGAAAGACAGTTCTGACTCCAAGTAACATAAATTCCAAGTGTCAGATCTGAAGTAGACTTTACAAGTCTCCTGATCCTTACCCTGGCTTACAAATTGCGCTCAGTAATTACTGGTATTCACTCTCCTTAAGCACAGTCACTCTGCTTTTGTTCTTAGAGATTTTGTATGTTTCTCAAAACAAAATTCCACTGAAACGGTGTGGCTGCTTTTGCCTGTGATTTTCCTAACCTGAAAGAAAAAAATTAAAATTTCACTCATTCATTTTCGGTCACTTATTTATTCAACTTGGCCCTACCAAACTTATCCAGAGATTCTGTCAAGCAATGGAGAAGAAAAGTCCACCTTTCATGCCCTCAAGATTATTACATTCTGGCTCAAGAGGCAGACACAGAGATAAGCATATCTGACGGGGATGGGAATAACAATACACAGGAATTTGTCAAAAGGCATTCGGGCACTCGTGTAGGGACACTAACCTAAGGCCCTTAATTGGGATGCAGGACATATGAAAATCACAGACAGAAGAATCAGCAAATCATATAGAGAAAAACTTTAGTGCTCAGAGTGGCAAATGATGCTTAGAGCTGGAGTTGGAGGTGAATTTCCTGCCATGGACCCAGGAAGGAGCTGATTAGTGGGCTTAGATAACTGATTGTTACATGGTAAATATAAACTTCATAAAGGAGCGTATAGGTTTCTCAAAAGTATTTTGTTTTGCAAATTAGAACTAGAAAGTACAAAAATCTAAAACGATCTTGTGGAAATGTGTCGCAGACATGAGGACAAGTTGTAGAGGCTTTGCTTGACAAAGTTGCAAAGCTCTCCAGCTGATCACTGCTCCTAAATATTATGTACGTCCTAGGTGTAATTTTGACTAGAAATTTGCTTTTTCTCATAAAACTGTTTTTTTTTCCTCTGTATTCCTCAGCACTAATGAAGTTCATACAGGGAAAACTCTTCCTATAGAGAATGTTGAAAGAGGGCATCTGGCCAAGGCTTCAGACAATGATAAGAGTTTTTGCTCTGACTGTGAGCACCCAAGCAGAAACTTCATGAAAGAAAGTTAAGACCTTGACATAACAGTACCTGGCTATTTACTGTTACCTATAGAAATTTTTCTTTAAAATCTGCTTTGAGAGCAAAATAAGGTGGGCTTGGAATGTCATGCTTTACAGATATTTTATAATAAAGGACCCCTTGACACTTAATCTAGGCTTGGATAGCACACGTGTTAGTTTGGGACTGGGAGTAAGTCAATTTTTTTCTTTATTAGAGAACATTTTTTAAAATATATTTTATTAATTTATTCATATTACATCTCAATTGTTATCCCATCCCTTGAATCCTCCTATTCCTCCCTCCCTTCCACTTTCCCCTTACTCCTCTCCCCTATGACTGTGACTGAGAGGGACCGCTTCCCCCTGTATATACTCATGGGGCATCAAGTCTCTTCTTGGTAGCCTGCTATCCTTCCTCTGAGTGCCACCAGGCCTCTCCATTCAGGGGATGTGGTCAAATATGGGGCACCAGAATTTGTGTGAAAGTTACACCCCACTCTCCACTCAACTGTGGAGAATGTCCTATCAATTGGCTAGATCTGGGTAGGAGTTCAAAGTTTACTGCACGTATTGTCCTTGGCTGGTGCCATAGTTTGAGCAGGACCCCAGGGCCCAGATCCACCCATCATAATGTTCTACTTGTAGGTTTCTAGGACCCTCTGGATCCTTCTATTTCCCCATTCTCCCATGCTTCTCTCACCTAGAGTCCCAGTAGGAAATCTTCCCCTCTGTACCACTTTTCTGGTAAGTGAAGACTTTCATGGGACGTACCCCTTGGGCTAGTGTCCAGATATAAGTGAGTATATACCATTTGAGTCTTTCTGCTTCTGGGTTAACTCACTCATTATGATCATTTCTAGTTCAATCCATTTGTCCACAAACTTTGGAAATTCCTTGTTTTTAATAGCTGAGTAGTATTCCATAGTGTAAATGTACCACAGTTTCTTTATCCATTCTTTTACTGAGGGACACTTAGGCTGTTTCCATGTTCTAGCTATTATGAATAAGGCTGCTATGAACATGGTTGAGCAAATTTTCTTGCTGTGTGCTGGTGCATCTTCTGGGTATATTCCAAGGAGTGGAATAGCTGGGTTTTGATGAAGCCTTAATCCCAGTTTTCTGAGATAGCACCAGATAGATTTCCAAAGTGGTTGTACTAGTTTGCATTCCCACCAGCAATGAAGGAGTGTTCCTCTCTCTCCACATCCTTGCCAGCATGTGGTGTCACTTGAGTTTTTTATCTTAGCCATTCTGATAGGTGTAAGATGGAATCTCAGAGTTGTTCTGATTTGCATTTCCCTCGTGATTAAGGACGTTGAGCATTTCTTTAAGTGTTTCTCAGCCATTCAGTATTCCTCTGTTGAGAATTCTCTGTTTAGTTCTGAGCCCCATTTCTCAATTGGGTTATTTGGTTTGGTGATGTTTAATTTCTTCAGTTCTTCATATAATTTGGATATAAGACCTTTGTCAGATATAGGATTGGTGAAGATCTTTTCTCAGTCTGTAGGCTGTCGCTTTGTTCTCTTGACAGTGTCTCCTGCCTTACAGAAACTTCTCAGCCTCATGAGGTTCCATTTATTAATTGTTGACATTAAGGCCTGGGATGTTGGTGTTCTCTTCAGGAAGTTGTCTCCTGTGCCAATGTGTTCCAGGCTCTTCCTCACTTTTTCTTCTAACTGATTTAGTGTCTAATTAGAGAACATTTAGCTCAAGCTATGGTGCTATGACAATCTTGTAAACACAATGGCTTTAGACCAGGGAAATTTATGATTAAACTTTCCTGAGTATTGTTTAAGAAATAATAATCAGGTTATGCTGACTGTAGCTTAGAAATTGATTGATTTGGGGTTGGAGAGATGGCTCAGAGGTTAAGAGCACTGTCTGTTCTTCCAAAGGTCCTGAGTTCAATTCCCAGCAACCACTTGGTGGCTCACATCCATCTATAATGAGATCTAGTGTTGTCTTCCAGCATGTGTGCAGAATATTGTATAAATAATAAATCTTTTTTAAAAAGAAATTGATTGATTATGCTCTATGCTTTATTGTAGGTTATGCATAACTTTTTGTATTTCCTTGTTAGACTGTTCTCTTACTTTGTTGATTTTTGAATGCCCTATTGATTGTAAAAGATGAGAAAAATCATGATATAATCTGTAGTGAAAAAAAATTGAACTTCACCTTAAATAAAATACTGGGGTTGGCCCAAGGAGATGGCGAGTAACAGACATGAAAGAGTAAGCTAGAGTGAGATAGACAGAAAATAGTTAGAGAGATAGGTGACAGCAAGCAATAAGAGAGTTAAGAAAAAGATGGGTACAGCAAGCAATAAGATAGATAGAAAGATGAGTGACAGCAAACAAGGAGTCAGACAGACAACAGGCAAGAAAGAGACAGAGACAGAAAGACAGAAAATAAAGTTCTCCTGGGCTTTGAGACCTTCAGCTTGTACCAGATATACCTGATTCTCCAAGTATTTCTTTTTCCTCTGTTCCTCAACAACTGGTTCCCCTAGCTAGTTGTTCAACCAACGGTTGGTTTCCCTTAACCAGCTGTTCACCTCCTGCTCAATTCTTCCTACTGTGGATCCATCTCTCTTCTCTCCTCTTCACTGCCTCTGGAGCTGTTCTGTGTGAGCAGCAGAAATGTGAATGTGTATAAAGGGCAGGTATTTTTTTAATTGTACTCACGGGGACTAGGCCTTATTTGGTGTTAAGGTTCACTGGGCGGGTAGATACCTAATGCATAATCCAGTATGAGGCTGAACAAGCAAGCACTTATGATATAATATGAGGTTAGCGTCCATTCATGAACCAAGAACAATAGGCTAATACAGGTTTGCTTCCACGATTCCATGCAGGGTGAGCAGGAAGGCATGACTGATAAGATCATATTTGACTTAAGCAATCAGAAGCTTGTCTCTACGTCCAGTTACACCCTACACTTTTCAGTTGCATCAGGCTGTCCCTTAACCCTCCCTCCACACCCGATACTGTGCTATGTTCTCCATTAAGCCTTTCTCTATGTGCAGAAAGGCCAGCCTCCCTCCTTGAGCAATTCCTGCTAACCCCTAAAGGCCAGTGCAGACTTTCACATTCATAAAATCCATGGTAATTTCCCAAGTGTCAGATACTAGTTGAAAATGTAGCAGAAAAACCATCAAAGACACCTAGAAAAGGACAGAACATTGCTGTACTGTGGAGAAGGCGGAAGTATGAAATTGGCTTTCTGAGCTCAAGGAAATGGTCAGGATCCTTCTCAGTAGAACAGAGGCTTTTCCTTATGGATAGTATTCACCCTGTCAGCTAGAAGGTCATGAATCTGATTTGGAGGAAGAATTTCTACCCCTCTGAAATGTTCCCAGTAGAATTCCCACACAGCATGCAAAGTAATCAATGGCAGCAGTCATCTCTGTGCATCACAAATATCACATGATTTGCACTCTGGATGTAAGAATATGGAGAGGTCACAGATGCATGAGGACAGAGTCAGGTGTCATGTTGCCATGCTGCTGCATTGCTGACTGCCTAGTCCTCTGGAAATAGGTCACCTGTGGCTCTTTCTCTAGACTCACAATGTCATAACTGTGAACAAATAGAACAAGTGGAGTACAGATCCTAAATAACAAGATTGCAAGAACACCATCCACAGAGAACAAGCACACATCACAAAATTAATTGTTAATACTTAATGGGGTTATTTTATGTTTTATTTAGTTATAATTTACTGAGGAATTGTTTTCCTACATTACAAACATCAGATTACAGCACAGAGGCATTGAAGGGATGAATTATTGATGTTCCCTAATGAAGTGCCACACTTTACTTTGAAATCACACATTTAAATTATTATCTTTGCATGTCTGTATGGGGTGTGCATGCTTGCTTGTGTGTTCACACAATGTGGGCACACGGGGCTGGAGAGATGGCTCAGAGGTTAAGGGCACTGACTGCTTTTCCAGAAGACCCGGGTTCAATTCCCAGTACCCACATGGCAGCTCACAACTGTCTGTAACGAAAGATCTGATACCCAGAGACATACATGCAGGCAAAATACTAATGCACATAAAATAAAAATAAATAATTTTTTTAATGTGGGCACATGAAGATGCTAGTACACATGCATGCAGGTCAGGAAGGACCACATTTCATCCTTGACTGCTCTTTTACTGAGGCAGGGATGTCACTGGATCTAGAACTAATTCAGATAGTCAACAGCCAGTTTGCTCCAGTGATCTCCTGTGTACACCTCCCAAAAACTGGGATTATATACACATTTACTCCCGGCTGTGGGTACTTGTCCAGCAAGTGCTTTATCCATTAAGCCATCTCTTCAGCCCAATTTAAATGTTTATAAGACTTTTTATAGGTGTCTACTATTCATTTTCAGTTTGTCTATGTTATTTCCACTTTTGGTTTTACACTAAAGCACCAACTTTGACCAGATTTAGGCAAAAAGCTATTATGATCATTAGGTTATTTCATAGAGTCCAAGGAAAGTCAAGAAGGGGAAAAGAACTGATCAGTTTTAGAGGAATTGGCAGTGGGACTTTCAGGGACTTCTCACCACAGATACTCTTTTGACATTAGTGTCTGTGACATCAACTTTATATCATTCCTCAATCCCACTTCCATTTTAATTCTTTTTTAATACTTTATTAATTTAGTCATATTACATCTCAATTGTTATCCTCTCCCTTGTATCCTCCCATTCCTCCCACCCTCCCGCTTTCCCTCCACTCCCCTCCCCTATGTCTGTGACAGAGGGGGACCTCCTCCTCCTGTATATGCTCCTAGGGTATCAAGTCTCTTCTTGGTAGCCTTCTATCCTTCCTCTGAGTGCCACCAGGCCTCCCCATCCAGGAGACAGATTGAGTTCACACATAAGTAGAAAGAGTCAAACGGTATATACTCACTTATGTCTGAACACTAGCCCAAGGAGCATGTCCCATGAAAGTCTTCATTTACCAGGAAAGTGGGACAGAGGGGAGGACATCCTATTGGGACTTCAGGTGAGAGAAGCATGGGAGAATGTGGAAATAGAAGGATCCAGAGGGTCCTAGAAACCTACAAGAAAAACATTATGATGGGTGAATCTGGGCCCAGGGGTTCTGCTCAAACCATTTTAATTCTTTTGAAAGAGCTTCTGTTGGACACAAGTTGGATCAAATACTCTATTTGCAAAAAAAACTAGTTTAATGAAAATATGTGTAAGCAGGGATATAAACCTAGCCATCAGAGAAGCCACATGTACAGAAGATAGAGCAATTCCTTAGAAGGGGAAACTTGAGTAACTGATAAAGCACTTCCCATTTCAAATGCCTCTTTTCAGTTGTAGTTTTTCCCTCTCACCCCACTGCTACCTCAAACTGATAACAGCTATGCATCTTATTTAACAATACCCTGCATGAGCTCAAATGCCCTTTTATTGTAATGTATGCATACACACACATAATAGATAATAACAAAAAGTCAGAAAAAATCTTACTTTGTATGTTGTGTGAAAAGTTCAGTTCAATTGTGGACTCTGTAAAGACTATAAACTAAAAGTTCTGTAAGTAGGAATTGGTCAGTATATTTGGTCTATGATGGTGTAGTCGCTCTTATCTGACTATGCTTAGAATGTTCTTCCTCAATTACTAAATCTATTTATATATTTCCTGAAAGCAAACTCTAGACATTTATCAATACAAGAAAATATATGATATATACATATATATGTATGTATGTATGTATGTATGTATGTATGTATGTATGTGTGCTGTTATGCTACGTTCAATAATCTGTAAAAAAAAAAAAAAAATCTTGTAAAATTCCAGCAACCTTTTCAAGATCTTCATCATTCTTCCTGTACCTGTACCTGTACACTCTTTTGAAAGTTTTGATTTCCGTGGCCCCTGTAGCCAAGGTTCATTTTTCATTGCTTTACCTTTTTTCTTCCCTTTATTCAATGATATTACCCAAGGACAAAATGGTCAATTTCATCCTGAAAACTACCTTCCTGTTTTCAAAGAATTCTGTTTCACTCATACTTAAAAGAAAGTATTTTTCCAATGATATCTACAGTAATGTCAGAAATCATAATCATTTTGGAATTATCATTATCAATTTCCCTCTTTCTGGTATTGCTCCAAAACCCTAGAAGTCATGGGATGATCTTTAAATTAGGATTCACAATACTATTGATAAGCTATGACATATATCCATCAAATAATAGTGTTACTGAAACACAGGTTTTCAAATGAGCAAATCTAAGCAAACTAATATTTTTATCACTTTGGATAAACTACTAAGAAATTCAGGAATCTTTACCATAATCCTAAATTACAAGGGACGCATATGAAATAAAATAGTGTTCTATCTGCCTGTTCTCCAAATCAATTTTCATCCATCGAAGAGATGCTAATTGTGGAAAATGACTAATAATCTTCTAGAGCCCAAACCAGTGATAACTACAAGTCCCATAATGCAAAGCTCGAGCCTGAACCTGTATTGCCCACAGTGCCTCCTGGGAATTGAAGTCTTCTGATCACCTACTTGGGGAACTAGATATCTTAGTCCCATTTCACAGGAAGTCGCTTTGAGTAATAAAGTCTGTGGGAAAACTGTCGATTCCCTGTTAGGGAATTAGATTTGTTCTGGCTTCTGCAAAGACAGGGACTAAAAACTCCTGTGTGAGCCTCCGGAGGCGGCGCCGTGGTGTGACGTCACTTCCGGGAGCGGCTACCCAGGCCAGCGCTTCCCTCCGGTTCGCGGGAACCTAGTTTGGGGCCGAGCAGAGGCTCAGAGCGGCTGCTGCGGTGCGGAGGGTCACGTTAGTCGTCCGGGTGTCCGTGAAGGAAGCGCCGCCGTCGAAGAGGATCCACCTACGTTCACCTGAAGGCGCGGGCAGCGGAGCGCGCCGAGGTAGGAAGCGGGGACACCTGCCGCCTCGGCGGCGGGCGGGCGGGCTGGAGGCTGCGGGCAGGGACGCCGCGAGAGCCGGGACCCCGCCGCACCCCCTGGCCTGCAGCTGCCCCGGAGGGCTGGAGATCCGTGGAGCCGGACCCGAAGGGTCGCGGTCCGTGCGGGGCTGCCAGGTCCCCCGGGCCTGCGTTCCGCCACCTTGCTGTCACCCACCTCACAGGTAGCCCTAGAGCATCCTCCTGGGGGACAAACGCAGGCGCCTCTGAAGAACGCGACACGCCCTCCGCACGCTTGGC
This sequence comes from Acomys percivali, assembly GCA_907169655.1. Taxonomy (NCBI): domain Eukaryota; kingdom Metazoa; phylum Chordata; class Mammalia; order Rodentia; family Muridae; genus Acomys; species Acomys percivali. The sequence goes on from OU015756.1 coordinate 84,557,960, forward strand.
GGCTGCGGCGGGTGGAAGTCCCCGGGTGCGCACCTAGGCCGCCCTTGGCAGCCGGGGCCTCAGGTGGCAGGTGTCAAAGGCCAGCCCCGTGGCGCCTGGAACTCTCAGAATCCTGTTCAGTAATTCTTGTGGCCGAGGGGGGGGGAGCGAGGCAGCCTCAAGAAGAATCCAAGACGTGAATCAGCAGCTCAGGTTTCGTGAATATTCAACAATAAGGAAGGTTGCACTTGGCCACGTGAGGTTAAAAACCCTGTTTCAGCGTCTTCTCAAGCCCAGGGGAGATTTCTCAAGCCCAGGGAAACTAAAGCAAAATTTTAATCATTTAATTTGGTTGACTATAAACCTGATAACCTTTTTTCTTTTTTGTTCTTTCCATTGACTTGATCAAGATTACTCTTAAAATATGTTTGATTCTAAGTTAAAATTTTTTAAAATGTCACTTTCAGAACAGCTGTTGCTAGCTTGAAGGTGCAGTGTGTGTCCCAGCACCTCTGGAGGCTGGATTAAGATCAAAAGTGCAAGCCTACTTGGGCGACCCAACAAGTTTACAGGCAGCACCTTAGGTAAGTTATCAAGACCCTCTCTTAAAAATTAACATTTTTTTAAGGCGAGATGGGTAGAATTTACAAGACCTTACCAAAACAAAGGAGCACTCCTTAATAATAACCTAACCCTCGGGTTGACTATCACTACTAGCCTGTGTAAGTCCTTGGGAGTTTCAGTAATTATATTAACAAAATAATATGAACGAATTTTTTTCCTTTTGTTCCTATGCTGCATTTAGTACTATGAGGATGACAAAAATCTCCTATTACTTGGTGGGGGAGGCAGGGGTGTGTTTGTATGTATGTTGGGATTAAGTCCAGTGAAGATGAATATTGGAAAAATAAAGGAAAGTAGACAAAAATAATGATGTGTGTTATGAAAGTCAAGAAAAAAGATGTAAATAAGCTTGTTCTCTAAATTTACCTTCCAAAGGAGTCCACAGAGATAATTTAGGGAAAGGATGCTGTTAGAAGTATGTCTTCATAAAATAATTGAGTACCACAAATTAAAAAGAACATTTTGTTTTCTTTTGGATTATATTCTAGGTTGAAGACTAATCCTTGAATATGTCCTTTTCATTTTTAGATAGTGAATTCCTAAGAAGAAAATAATGAGCTGTCTATTGGTTGTTCTTTAAGTGTTTGGACTCAAAGGTGTTTAGGTTTGTTGCCAAGGCCAAAGAAGATGGCAACCCCTTATGTCCCAGTTCCTATGCCAATCGGAAATTCAGCGTCCAGCTTTACAAACAACCGAAATCAACGGAGCTCTTCTTTTGGCAGTGCCTCGACAAGCTCAAACTCTTCCAAAGGCCCGCTGGAAGACTCAAGTATGGGTAACTTTAAGCAGACGAACGTTCAGGATCAGATGGACAGTACATCACCGGCCTGTGGCAGTCCTCTCATTAGGACTAAATTTACAGGTACAGATTCTTCCATTGAATATTCTGCTAGACCAAGAGACACGGAAGAACAGCATCCTGATGCAGTGAATTGGGAAGACAGACCTTCTACACCTACAATTCTGGGTTATGAAGTTATGGAAGAGCGAGCCAAATTTACCGTAAGTGTTGGTTTTTGCTGCACACCGGTAACGTGTAAAAGATTGGTTTACCAGTGTGCTTAAGTGTGTGCTGATCAAAGCAAGCCTATAGCTCAGATTCTTTGCCCTAAACTTCTGTGCCTTTTGCCCGGTGAGTTCTGCCATGGTACTGCAGGCTCATATTTTACTACCAGACATCCACCCATCTGTAACTAGCACACAGATGAAGAAAAAGAACATTAGCACACTTGGACCACCCCATTCTCCTGACAGTCAGTACCCACTCACCCAGTATTTTTCTGGTAGCCTCCATTAATTTTGCCTCTTCTTGTATTTGCCATAATTGTAATTATTGAGCATAAAGTCTTCGGGATCTGGTCTTGATTCAGCACTGTGCTTGTGGGAGTCACCATTAGTCTTGCATGAATTTAGGTAGCTCATTCTTGTTCTGGGTAATACTTACGTTTGTGGTCCTTTCAGACACTATTTAGTAGTGGTCACTTGCGAAACACATGCACACATTTACTTAGGAGTAAAATAGCTACTTCAGTGGGCCAGCCTTGGAAGATGCTGGTGAGCCGTGCTCTCTCTGAAGGGGGCCTTCCATATCAGTGCACAATTTTTCCTCATTCCACACCTCCCTCGTGGTGCCTTTGCCTTTTCCTTCCTTATTTTATGTATTCTAATTTATATTTTCTTTTTCTTTTCTTTTTTTGTTTGTTTTGTTTTGTTTTGGGTTTTTGTTTTTGTTTCTTTTTTTGAGACAGGGTTTCTCTGTATAAAAGCTCTGACTGTCCTGGACTCACTCTGTACACGCTGGCGTCGAACTCACATTGATTCGCCTACTTCTGCCTCCAAGTGCTGTAATTAAAGGCATGCATCACCATGCCCAGCTCCTTAATGACTAGTTACATTAAAACATTCAAATCCTTTTTGGCTATTTGCATGTTCTCTTGCACGTTCTCTTATACGTCTCCATTTTACATTTTCTGTGCTCTAGACACAAGTCCTTTCTGAGATATGTGTGTTGTGACTGTTCCTTCTCTGTTGTCATCCATCCTTGGGGCATGTGATGAGCATAGCTTTTTTTTAATATGTATTTTATAACTTATCCATATTACAGCTCAATTGTTATCCCATCCCTTGTATCCTCCCATTCCTCCCTCCCTCCCGCTTTCCCCTACTCCCCTTCCCTATGACTGTTACTGAAGGGGACCTCCTCCCCCTGTATATGCTCATAGGGTATCAAGTCTCTTCTTCGTAGCCTGCTATCTTTTAACATGCCACAGTTTACTATTTTCTTTTATTGCTAACAGCCTTTTCTCTTGTTCCTTTGCTTAAGATGCTCTCTGCAGTGTGGTGTAAACTGTTCTCAGGCTCACCATGCTCCTGCCTCAGGGTCCCCATGCTAGGGTTAGGGCATGTTGACTACACCTGGCTCTGGCTCTGGCAAGCACTTCTTTAAAATCTTTGCCTCCTCTAGTGCTGTAAAGGTGCTGCCCATGCTTTTGTCTAACAGTTTCTTGTCAGACCTTTCACATTTACATCTGCAGACCATCTAAGGGTGATTCCTGTGTCCATGTTACGATGAAAGGCCCAGCCAGTTACATTTTTCTGTGAAATCACTTAATTTTTTTATTATTTTATTTAAAGCTCTCTTCACTTCCAATGTTGCCTGTGACATAAATCATAAAGGTCACTTTCCTGTCCTCCATCTTTCTCTTTTACCAGTTCTACATCCTGATTAGCAAAGTGCTTAATACATCATGATACCCAGTCATTTCAATGCTCCGGCCCTGCTGTTTCTCAGGACAGCACTGGGCAATGGGTTTTGTTAGATCTATAAGCAAACTGGAGAGAACCACCATCCTCACAGTAATGTCCACAGATATCTGATGAACATGTTGGCTTTACCCTCTTAAATTCCTCCTAAGGATGTTCTGCAGTTGTCCATGCTGTGGATACTCGTAGAGGAGATCTATGTTCATATGCTTTCTATGTATCCCTGGCTGCCCCTGAAACTCACTCTGTAGATGAGGCTAGTTTTGGACGCATACAGATAGATCTGCTAACCTCTACCTCCCAAATGTTGGGATTATAGGCATGGGCCACCTCACCCTGCTTGATTTATATACTTCAATACTGTGTGTTTATGCATGTTGGCCTGTATGTGTTTATCGTTAACCCTGCTAAAGTTACATTGGATCAAAGAGATTTTTTTTTAGATTTTCTTGCATTAAAGTTTTTATGTTTGCTGTGCTGCTTTATGTTGATAACATGCCTGAAGAAGGTGACCTCCAAGAAAAACTATTGACATGATTTTTGAAGAAACAGTCTAGTGTAGGATGCAGTATCATACTGATGGGATAGGTTGAGAATCTGCATGGAACTATCATTCAGAACATTTTACTAACTATAACCTGATAGCTGTTTGTCTATATCGACCTACCCATCTTATAAAAGAATATTTACTCATTAAGAGTATGCTAGGGTAGGAATGCTTGTGACCACCTAGATTCACATATTGAAGCCTCACCTCTAAGGTGATGCTGCTAAGATGTAGAAGTGGGCTGGTGAGATGGCTTGGTGAGTAAAGTGCATGCCACCAAGCTTCACAACTCTGGTTCGTTCACAGGACCCACCCAGGAGGAAAGGACAATTCCTGAATGTTGCTCTCAGACCGCCACACATGTGCTGTGGCATTTTGTCTTGGTCATACTTTTAAAATTTATTTTGGTGTCTCCACTTCCATATATTTGATTCTCTAAATGATTTAATATTTCTTGCATAAAAATTGCTTGATATATGAGGTAATGTTTTCTACAAATGTTTGATCTCTTTCTCTGCCCCCTCTTTCTCCCTCTCCCCCTTTTCAACCTCTCTCTCTCTCTCTCTCCTCCCCATCCCTCCCTCCCTCCCTCCCTCCCCTCTCTTCTCTCCCTCTCCCCTCTCTCCTCTCTCCTCTCTTTCTAGGTATATAAAATACTAGTAAAGAAAACGCCGGAAGAAAGCTGGGTAGTTTTCAGAAGATACACTGACTTCTCTAGGCTTAATGACAAAGTAAGTGGTCACATCCCAAACTGTCTTTCAGTTGTTAGTGATGCATCTGTCCCCTGCATCTTCATTGTGTACACCTTCCTTGTAAGTTATACAGTCTTTGTGGGTTCATGAGAAAACCATGTCATCCATTTCACTAGAGTAATTGTTCAGTCTCATCTATACAGTTTGCAGCATATTTATGAAAAATTGTTCCAATAAATATGAAATGCTTAACATTTCATATGTGATTATATAACCTCAAGTGTTTGAGAAAAATCTATTTAACATCACTTACAAGGATTAAAGGAAAGAGAACAAAATTGTGTAATGTTAATGTTAGTTCTGTTGCTGCCTACACTGTTAAAACTTGGAGTAGTGGTTTGGAATAGTGGTGTGGGTGCTCCTTAGAACAAGACAAGCTCACAGTCAAGCTTGTGGCCAGACTGGACTCTTATCTGGTATCCCTGGGGAAGAATCAGCGTCCAAGCTCATTCAGGTTTTGGTCAGAGTTTAGTTTCTTGATGCTGTAGGGCAAGGCACTTATTTGCCTGATGCCTGTCAGCCAGAGGTCATTCTTAGGGCATCGGTCCATCCATTTATGTGGTTCCTCCATCTTTAAAGCTGCAGCCTAACTTTTTTTCATGGACTACTCAAAAGCTGATTAGATAATGCACCAGAGCAGATTCACAAAGCCAGTTAGGCAGTATCTATGGAATGAGAATGCAAATTATAGCTATAGTGACTCCTACTCCTTACCCACCAGGATGACCAACACAGATGGTGGAAAATACCATGTGCAGATACTGGTGTGAAGCAAGCAGAATGCACGCATACACAGCTATGGGAGACAAGAAGAAGCAAAAGCAGAAGAAAGCTTAGCTTAGTTATCTTACGCTTGTTTGGTGAATAGTTTCAAATAACCCTTGCTATAGAACAGTATTCAGTTCGTGTAACTGCATTAAACATTTTCCCTCTTTCTTTCTCTTTCAGTTAAAAGAGATGTTTCCAGGCTTTCGATTAGCACTTCCTCCAAAGCGCTGGTTTAAAGATAATTACAACGCAGACTTTTTAGAAGATAGACAATTAGGATTACAAGCATTTCTTCAAAACTTAGTAGCTCACAAGGACATTGCTAACTGGTATGTAACAAATTGAAGTAAGAGCTTATAGAATCATTTCAAAAACCAGTTTAAACTAAAGAGTAAGTTTAGGTCCAACTTTGTATCCACACATAATGGAGGGAGGGACATAATCACTTCTCTCAAATACACGGAATTTTCTTGCTTTCTTTTAGATGACGATTTTATTCCACACATAATGGAGGGAGGGACATAATCACTTCTCTCGAATACACGGAATTTTCTTGCTTAGTTTTAGATGACGATTTTATTTAGCATTTCATAATGTAAAGAGGAATAATCTCAGTGTACAATGTCCTCAAACTACCCAGCTGTACCTTGATTTTAGTATCCAGCTTGTTAGCAATCATTTAGACAAAATGACTCTTGTAATGATCAATTTTTGGTTAATGTAAAAATGGCTTTGAGGCTAATGTTTTTATATTTCTCCACAGTAATATAAAAATTAGGACATTAGATTAATTCATGCAGTAAAGTAAAATTTCTGCAAACATTGAATAGTATGAAAAGGATTGAAGTTTTTGTTCTTGTTTTGTTTCTGAATATAAGAAAATCCCTTAATGAATTACTTTGCTTGAAGGATTTACATTATTAGAAAAATTAGAACTGTTTTGAAAAACTATAGTGAGCAGGTGGGTTTCTGCAGCTGTGTGCAGTTTTTCAAATAATGGAAAGTAACTAAGAAACCCTCTTTTCCTCCTATTTTTTCACTCTATCTTTATGTATATCTCCTACAATCTTCCTTCAGACCTGCATATTACATATGAGCATCTTGCTCTTCAGTGTGTGCTGCCTCAGCTTGCAGAATAGCCTTGACAGTTGACACCAATTTCCAGCATCATCATCTTTCGCACATCCTTTACTACTTTAATATCTTCCCTTATGTTTTAGGATCCACTCAAACTTGCCTACTTTTCCTCTGTCGCTGCCATGTCCATCCTGATGCTGGTAGGTCGCTACCGTAATTGAAGTAGTCTTTCCTGCTTACCTTCCACTCCTCAGTCACACTTACTTCTGTGGCTCACTAGAGTCTCTTATCTTTTTGTGATACAGTTTGATGATATCATTCTGGTCCCATCCTTGCCTATCTTTCCAGCCATGCGTTTGTTACTCCTCCGTTCACCCGTTCTCTGTGCATGTGCCATATCCATCTCCTCTTTCTCTAGTGTCATCATGCTTTGTGGTCTTCAAGCACATTGTTTCCTAGAAAGGCAGCATTTCAGACTCCTACCCCACTGTGACCCCTGCACACCCCCAAAATTTCAACATAGACTTCACTTCATTAGCTAACCGGCCTTGTTGGCTAGTCCCTGGCCTCTCCGCCACCGAAAACAGAGTCTCTTCTTTCTCATAGTATTTGCAGAAGCCCTTCACTGCTTTGAAAGTTGTCTCCTGGTGCTTTAAGACACCTGTGGTGTGTAATGAGCTTCTGTCTTCTAGGTAGGATGGTATTGGCTTTGTACCAGTCTTGAGAATTTAGATGATAACACTTAAGCCATTACAAATACAGTTTGGTTCTCATCACACCCAGTTAAGAAAGGCTGGTTGGTATTTGACTTTCATCACATTTTGGGTTGCACATTATTTGGGTTTGTTTCTTTCACCAGATTGTAAGATCTAGTTATGTCGTTATTTTATTTACTGTGCAGCCCCATGTTTCTCAGACTGTTGAGTTAGGCAGCTCCTAGTAAGTGTCTCTTGAATGAGTGAAGGAAGGACGAAATGGCAGGACTGTTGGTATTCCATCAGAAAAGAGAAGTTTGTGCAAATATATGTGTGTGTGCATGTGTATATACACACACACACATATATAAAAGGAGAAAGATGCCAGGACCAAAAAAAAGCAACTAGAATCATAAAAAGGATTTTGAGATTTATCTTATACTGTATCATAAAGAACACTGTAATATAAGATAATAATAATAATATAATATAAGATACCTGTTCATACTTTCTTTTTCTCTTGCCCCATATTCAGTAAGTAAAATGTGCTAAATTACACTCTTGGCCACTTTAAGTAACTTTCTTGTAATTCAATTGTTAAGGAGCAAAATGTAATTTATTCCAATGCATCTTTTTAAAAATTACCAGTAATAGATTTCAGTCACAGAAAGTAAGGTATTGCTGACAGGCTTAGTACAGAAACCTGGAATACCAGCACTCGGAAAGTAAAGGCTGGAAGATTGTGTACATTTGAGTTCAGCCTGAGCTACATAGAAAGCCATGTCAAAAAACGAAATTGATGAAATAAAATCAATCAAATCTACTTCAAAAGGAAAAAGAAAAAGAAGAAAAATGTGGGACAGTGGAGAACATATGCCTTATATGCACAGGGTCTTGGCTTTGAACCCAGAAATGCAAATAAAAAGAGTAGACATAAACTATGTATGGTGGAACATGGCTTTAATCCCAGGACTTGAGGAAAAAGCAGGCAAATTTCTCTGAGTTTGAGGCTAGGCTGGTTTATATAAAAAGTTCCAGAACATCAGGGCTATGTAGAGAAAGCCTGTCTTAAAAAAGAAGGGGGGAAAAAAAGCGAGGGGAGGAGGAGGAGGAAGAAGAAGAGCTTGCTCGGTTAGCAGGCAGGCAGCATAAATAAGTTCCTCTTCTGATCTTGAGCAGGAGGCATGCACATAGTGTACTTACACACATGCAGACAGAACACTTTGTACACACAAACTCTAAAAACATTTTAAAAAATATTTCTCAAACACTCACTGAGCTTTGCTCAATTCATAAATGTGCATTTCGGGAAAATGAAAGTATCTTATCAAGTAAATTGTTGAAAGTTTCCAATTTCTTGGCATCTTAGAGTATTAAAACTTTAGAAGTATCTCGTTTACCTCAACATGTATTGGTCTAGGTCTATTATTACTTTTGTCTTATATCATCAGACATTTAGGGAATCCACTAAAGAACTTATATTGGATTGAAAAATGGATACCTTTCTTTGTCACAAAGTATACATTATTCCTTCTGATTGATGTGTAACATTTATCCTACAGTGAAAGAGGCTCCTTACATGGTTAGTATGAGAGGGTGAACAGGATTATTCATCTGTTGTAAAAGTTAGCCCCAGCGCTTTCTCAGAAAAATGGGAATAGAGCTTCCTCAAGACCCAGCTATTCCACTCCTTGGAATATACCCAGAAAATGCTCCACCACACAACAGGGACATATGCTCAACCATGTTCATAGCAGCCTTATTCATAATAGCCAGATCATGGAAACAGCCTAAATGTCCCTCAGTGGAAGAATGGATAAAGAAACTGTGGTACATTTACACTATGGAATACTACTCAGCCAAAAAAACAGAGAAATCCAGAAACTTGTGGACAAATGGAGGAAATTAGAAACGATCATACTGAGTGAGTTAAACCAGAAACAGAAAGACTCACACAGTATATACTCACTTATAATTGGACACTAGCCCAAAAGGCATGCCCCATGTCTTCACTTACCAAGAGATTGGGACAGATGTGAGCACATCGTACTGGGACTCAAGGTAAGAGAAATATAGATGGTGAAATAGAAGGATCCAGAGGATCTTAGAAACCTACAAGAAGAACATCATAATGGGTGGATCAGGGCCCAGGGATGTCTGTTCAAACTATTGCACTAACCAAGGACAATACAAGTAGTAAACACCGAACCCCTACTCTGATCTAGCCAATGGACAGGACATCCTCTGCAGTTATGTGGACAGCAGGGACTAACTCTGACATGAGCTCTGGTGCCCCGTATTTGATGACCTCCCCTTCATGGGGAGCCCTGGTGGCACTCAAAGAAAGAATAGGCAGACTACCAAGATGAGACTTGTTAGCCTGTGACCATAAAGTGGGGGAGGAGATTGTATGATGGGATACAAGTGATGGGAGAACAATTTAATTGTAATCTGAATAAATTAATTTTTAAAAAAAGTTAGCCTCAGAACTCCATAGTCTCATGTCATGTTAAGAAGTTTGGCTCCTGTTTGAATAAAACAATCAAGTCTATAAATTGTTGCTCTTGTGATGTAGATTACTAAAGTAGAGGCCCTGGAAGGGAGGAGCAGCACTGGCAGTAGGATTTGTATACCTACAAGGTAAGGTTGAGATTGGGAGCAGCAAAATGTATGAATCAGAAAGGAGGAATTAGAAGATGTGTAGGAAGTCTGAGGCTGCCAAAGAGCTATTGACAAATGTTAAAACTGGCATAGTGCTACCCTGCTTTATTTTTGTACTGTCTCTCCACCTTTTAGGATGGAGTGAGTCTTATACAAACATAAATGCCTTCTCAGCCTGTCAGAGGCTGAACTGTTCCTGTTGCGCTCCCATCTATATGATTTCTACGGTCTCTTCAATCTCAAGTCACATAGGAGAGGGAAGAAGAGACTCCACTGTTCAAAGACAAGACTTTATAGTATTTAAAAATATAGGAAAGAAGTCTTTCATTTTCTTATGCTGGAAAGGGAACAGAGGAAATTCATCCCAAGGGAGAAAAGAACAGATAAAATCTCTGTACTTCTTTATGATAGATCACTACAAAGAAATGTATTCTGGTGTACCAGGTACTCCCAGCACTCAGGAAGTGAGGCAGGAGGATTTCAATTTCCAGACTTTCCTGGCCTATACAGGAAACCCTATTTGCTCCTACTAGAGTGTTGGTTATTAGCTTCGCTGCTCTTCCAAGGGACCCAATTTCAAATTCCAGCACCCACATTGGCAGCTGACAACCTTGTGTAACTCCAGTTCTAAGAATCTGATACCCTTTTTTCTTCTGTGTGTATATATGTGTAATGCACAGACATACACAAGGGTAACACACCCATAAACATCAAAGTATCGAAAGTAAATGAAGATAAATTTTACTGTATCTTTATATCCAAATAATTGTTCGTGTATTAAGTTATTCTCTCACTTTCCTGTCTAATAGCCTGTGCTCCTTACAACACAGCTGTTGTCATTAAATAGCTAGCAGCTCTTAGTACTGTTAGAATTGAGAATTGAGAATATTGTTTTCAGGTCTATTGATAAAACACAGCAAAAACAAAAGCAGACTATTTCCATTATAAGAGGATTTATTGAAAGTTTTACCTGTTCAACAAATATTTACTTAGGGCTTATTGTATGGAAGTATGAGTACACAAAGATGAGTTAAGTGCTAGTCTTGCATTAAATCTAAGTGAAAAGATATAACCCCCAAAGTAATAATTGAAAGAAATATGTCTTAGGGGAAGAAATGTCAGAACTTATGACTAGATAACATTTGAGCTGCTCTCTAAAGAATTAATGATATTTGGACCATTTTTTGAGATAGTAAACAGGGATTTGCCAGATGAAAGACAATTTTCTACTCAAACTAGAGAAGTAAAGCCTACAGGTTATATGCTGGCAACAACACAAAATGGTTTGTCAGAGTGGAGTACAGTTACTTGCATGGTCTTACAGTTAAAACACTGACATCATTTCACCATTATGTGCCGTAGCAATATTTTACTGTTCTCTGTTTTCACAAGTAATTCCGATGTTTTTCTCATTTTAAGCTCTTTAATCTACCAATTAAACCTTAGGAAGTCCTGTGCACAGGGGCTTTCAGACACTTAACACTAGGCCTACTGAGAAACTCTCATGGATAATAATAAGTAAGCTGAACCATGAGGCATAAGAGTCAGGTTGAGCAGGGAAAGCTGATCCAGGGTAACAGCCAGCGTGAGTAGAAGCTGGTCAGCATGAGATACAGCTCCAGATACTAGGTATAGGTTCCAGGAGTCTTGTGAAGAAAATTAACACTAGACTAGGTAATTGCTTTATCCAGTTCTGAGAACTGTGAATGGGATCTTGAAGTATTCTGGCTCACAAAGGAGCAAATTGACTAGTAGAGACTCTAGTGGGCTAAAAGTATCCGGGTGGAAGGTGATCAGAATCTACCTAAGCGCCCTGTACCACACTTCCCACTCCTTCAGAAGCCTCACTTCCACCCACTAGTCTCATCATACACTACAATCGTCTCTCACCAATTGTAATTTTTCACCTTCAGTGTTTTCTTTAGTATCTCTGTGTATGTCTTTTTATCTGAAATATCTCTAATACTTTCATACAGTGGCTTCTGTGCCAAAATCTGTATTACTGCACTGTTTCATGATTGTTTTTCTTTTTAAATGCAGAGGGAAGTATAAAGACCATTTAGCTACTAAACTGTTTATCTTCCAAAAACTGTTAAAGTCTAAGGAAATAAAATATCTATGAAGGAAAAGGGGGACAAGTAAATCTAAAGTGAAGATTTAACGATCGACAGTTTACATAGTTGGAAAGTACAATTGGACTCTTTGAGAACACATTTTAAAGAGAAGCAAAGAAAGATTCAAGTTACAGTACAGAATCCACTGAATCTATGTCATAGAATAGAGCCTTTGGGTGCATATGTATTATTAAGACCACCTTAGCCATAAATCATATATTAGCAATGATAGTAAAACTGAGCCAATCCATAGCATGCATGAGCAATGGATGTATATTCACTGATTCTGAATATTTAATGCTCTGTGGTCAGTGATTCCCAAATAAATATAATGACTTCCTTTCCTAAAAAGAAAAAAAGTATTGACATTTCTTGGTTTTCTTAAATAATACCACTTCTTTAAGGTTCTTGTTTGTCCACACTTTGGACTACATTCCATTTGAGGATATGAGTGTCTTATTCTACCAGTTAAGTCCTATTAAAGCAGAAGAAAGATAGAGAACCACGTTAAAGTTGGAACCAGTTTACGCATGGAATAGAACTACATTGAAAACAACTTAGGGGAACCGTTGAATTCAGTTAGTGAGCCACAAATCATAAAAGATTTTAGAGGAGAATTAAATAAAATTGCCACCCCACCCCACATCCTTCAGTGGGGTACAATGTCAGCATCAGTATTGAGTTTACAACAGAAGTAATTTCTCCTTTAACCTGGGGGAGGGGAGATAAAGCGAGTGAGTGCACTTCATAACTATGTGTCCTTTCCAAGTAGCAGCATTCCAACAATTAATTGGTAAACATACATGTTAGAGAAGTATGAGGAAATCTAGGTATATGCCTGTTAAAAAACATCTCCCATTAAGTTGTTATGGACTGAAAATACTAAACATCCATGTGCTCCCATTTACTTCTTAGCAGACTCTTTTTAATCTTTCTTTGTTTTAGTCAGCATGCAAAGTAATGAGTTTTACTGTGACAATTTCATTTTTACTTTTGTCTTTGTTGGTCCCTTCCCATTTCCCTCCCTGTTCTTCTGTCCCCGTTTTGCTCATCCTTCCTCCACCCCACTGTCTCTCCTTCTGCAGTCATGCCACATTGACTCTGCTGTCCTCTTTTCTCCCTCCACAACCTTCTTCTCCCTCCTCTCTCATGTTTTCTTTCTAAGATCCATGGCATAGGCACATGCATATCCACACACATAGACCCATATACTAGGGTTCTCATATGAAAGAAAACTGTTGGTATTTTTCCAACTCTGAGATAAGTCACTTAATAACTTCCAGTTCCATTTGCTTTCCTGAAAATGTCATGATTTCCATCTTCTTTGCAGCTGAATAAAATTTCTTCGTGTATATATATGTTCCACATTTTGATTACCCATTCCACATTCTTTCATTAATGGAAACTAGCTCGTTCCATTCTTAGCTATTGTGAATAGTAATGGACATGGATGTGCAAAGATTTCTGGTATTGGATATCGTTGGATATATACCCAAGTTTGAGATTACTGGTAGATCTGTCTTTAGTGCTTTGAGAGTTTCCATACAGATTTCCATAGTGGTTGTACCAACTTGCATTCCTAACAGCAGTGAATAAAAATACCTCTTTCCTCATATCTTCCCCAACACTGGGTTTTTTGATGAAGCCATTCTTTCTAACTGGGGTGAGATGGAATTAAGGGGGCAGGGGGCTAATTTGCATTTCACAAGTTAAACATTTTTAAAATGTTTATTAGCCATTTGTATTTCTTCTAAATTCTTGGTTCAGCTTATTAATTAGATTTAACTGCTTGTTTTTATTCTACACCATAAGACTGGTAGTCCTGTTCTGTACTCTGTGCTCTTAAACCAGTTGCAGTATTCTGAATGCCAGAACTTGAGAGTGGTACATGCAAACTGAATATGTTCAGAGAGAAATGGCCCACAAAGAAGTATTTAACCTAACCAAGGCATAAGCAAAATAATTTTCATATAGAAATGTCCACAGACTTACACTCTGAAGACAGATGTAGGGTCCATCTCTACCACATGCATTATGTTACTGAGAAAGTCAGTTTTCTGTCTAGGCTTTGGTATCACTTCTGAGATAAAGAAGGGAGTATCTTGCCTTCCAGAGCAGCTGTGAGTGTGAGAGCGGTGTTATGCAGTGTGAAAGTGTTAGTGTATTGGTGTTGTTTTTTCTAGGACATGAAGCATTAGAGGAAATGGAGTAACATCCTTAACGCTTGGTGTTGTCATGTAAAAGATTTGCCTTACCCTGAATGGTCTAAAGTGCTGAATGAAGACTCATAAGTAGAAGCCTAGGGGAGACAAATTAACTTTGTAAAGAAAATAACTGATTCACCCACAGGGTGGTTTCTATAAGAGATAGAAATGGAGCGTTACCTGTTGTCCAAAGTTTAAAAGGAACAAAAGGCAAAGTAGGTGGTTGAGCTCCATCCCACTGAAGGTCTTATGATTATGGATGGACATTTGCCTTTTCTCAGCTTCCCTGAACGTGTGTTCTTTCCTGTTGTATTGTAAATATGTAACAGTCTAGAGTTTGCTTACCATCAGCTTCTTTGCTCTCTTTGGAAGTTTTGTGGTTTTCTTCATACAGTATTTATATATTCTTATTTTGCTTTTGAAGAGATCTCATTGAATCCTAACCCTAACCCTAACCCCCTCATGATTACACAGCATTGTCACTATAAACCTCTCTGGCCCAGTGTAACCCCAAAGCCTATTCTCTTTTCAACATAGGGTGGCATCTCCTTTATGTAGTATGTGAATTAAACATATTCTTGTCTTTTACAAATAAGAAAAGTTTAAGCTACATATATGTCAGGTTATCTCTCAGGCCAAAAATTGCTGTTTGGAAGAAGAGAGCATGCTTATTGTGAGAAAGTCCACTGTCTTCACCCACTGCTGATGACATGGTCAGAATTGTTACTCTTAACATCTGGGGGGAAATAGGTATATGAAGTAATAAACATAGCAAGGGCAGTCGTTAATATATTTCAGACCTCAGAAGGATTCACCAGAGGAGAGCATAAATTGAGAATTGCAGTTCTTTCACAGCAAGGTGACAACTCTTCAGCTGTTGTACTCATGCTCTGAAAGGCCTTTACCCATCAGGTTGCTGTCCTCCACCGTTATTATATATATTACATATTTATAACAGCAAACTTGTAGTGTTTATTTACATTTGTAAGATCTATGAATAGCATAATACTTTTGTGTCTTTTGTAGTTTGAAATTTGCATGTGTCTACTTCCGTGAAGACATTTTTATATTATCACAAAACTGTTTGCTCACACACTGTGTAGCTTTAATGTGCCCTTTGCTTTCTGCTCTCTTTTGTAAACTTAGTTGTATGCCAGCTAATTTTTTTTTACCTTTGAAAAGCCTTGCAGTGAGAGAATTTCTTTGTCTGGATGATCCACCGGGTCCCTTTGATAGCCTAGAAGAAAGCAGGGTAAGTGCTGTATTATATTTCATATGAAAGAAGAATAAATAATACAGTACAGTTACTACATTGTTTCCTAGATAGATTAGCAAACAGCAAAATATTATCAGTTCAAACTGTAGTGGCTTTATACAGACAGCTTTTAATGTCTGAGTCAAAGATTTCTTTCATTGAAATATGTGGATCGAGTTTAGTAAAAAGAAAAATTAAAAATCATATATGGCATGTAATGAATAAAAATCTGAAATCCTTTCTACTTTATTTTTACTGCCTAAAAATTAATAAAATGTATAGGAATTTAGATTTACTTCATTTGGCAGTATGATTTTATGATGATCATTCCTTTTTTAAAGTATTCAAGTGAGGAACTTGCTGTTATATTCAAATTGAGCTGATCTTCAGCGGTAGACTGGATTGTCCCGTTAGCAATTCAGCTCATGTTTGATGGCGCTCAAATTACAATAATTGACGCATTAAAGTGGCCCATTTCTTAAAGCAATAGGCTAGATTCACAAAACAGATTTGGTAATAATAGATTAGCTGGAATTTTATGCAAGTTTACTCCAAATGTTTAATGGCATTTAAATGAAACAGATGTAATTGGTTGGCTTGTAGTTTTGTGCAGTTAAACTGTAGCACTTCTTTGTGTTGGAGTAAATGCTGTAGCTTTTTAAAAAACAGCTTTATTGAAGTAAAACCTTCAAAAGCCTTATTCATTTGTTATTTTGTTATTTCATTGTAAATACACAGCTTAGCAGTTTTTAGTATTTATACAGCTGTGGAACCAGCATCATAATCTAGGTTTAGAATATTCTTATTACCTCAAATCATTTTACAGTCTGCATCCCCAGCCCAAGACAACGTACGGTCTTCTTTCCTTCCTATAAATTTGCTTGTCCTCTTTGTTTCATATATGTATATTGTTCATGCAGTACATATCATTCACATACAGTATACATAATCTTTTGTGTATATGATGTGGATGTTATGGTAGAGTGTACATGTTTTAATCTTTTCTACTTTCACATAGCATGTTTACAGGGTATTCCGTTTTATCGCTTCTATCTGTTGTGCTTTTATCACTTTTTAATGCATGCACCAAATTGCATTTCCTTAGCCATCACCTGAATGATACTTACATTGTTTGCAGTTTTATTCCATCGTACTCACCATGGACAATTTCTTTTAAACCCTAGTACATGTGTGCTTCCTTTCTCTTGAGTTGTTACCTAGAAAAGGAGTTATTTTCTTATAACACATGCTGATATTTAACCTTTTAATGAAATTGATAAACTTCTCTAGACTAATGGACTGTTTTACCTGAATGGTTTCCCACTAGTAGTTTAAGAATTTCTGTTTCTCCATGCCCTCACAAACATGTGACATTATATAACTTCCTTTTTCCCCTTACATTGTTTTTCTTCTAGCACCTTAGATAGGTCATTTCGTGCCTTCCCTATTAATCTAGAGGAAAAGCCAGCCTTTACTTTTATTGTCATTTCCTTGTATATGATGGATCCTTTTACTCTGTTTTGAAGATCTCTATTTTTGATCTTTAATAATGTAATTGTGCTGCATCAACACATGTCCCCTGTGTTTATTATACTCAAGCTTCCTGCGCCTGGTGGCTGACACTGTGCCTCAGATGTGCAGGTGTCTTGGCTATTATCCTCAAGTAACTCTCAGTTCCCTACTCCCTTCTCCCTGGAATTTTCATTTTGTTGTATAACTCTGAAGTGTTGGTGATTTTTCTCTAATTAATTTTACTCAGTTGGTTTTCTTTACTTGCAAGATTGGGTTATTTCTATTGGTTTGTCTTCAAGTTCAGGATTCACAGTTCTGTCTCATCAGGTCTGCAATTATCTCTTAGTAATTTCATCTTAGTCCTTGTATCCTTTAATTCCAAATTTTTCATTTGCTTCTATTTGTCTTTCTTTCTCATTATTACAATTCTCTATACTGAAAAATAAATATACCTTTAATTTCTTTGGCTTTACACAAGCTGCTTCAAAAGTCATTCTGTATACCATTATTTGAGGTCATTTAGAGATAGCGTCTATAAACTGTTGTTTTTCCCTGCTATGCTTGTTTTTGTTTTTTATATTTTCTATTGTTGAATACTAGACATTTCACACACATTTAGCAGCTTTTGATCTGGTATCTGCTCCATAGACTGTTGTTAATGGTCTCCTCATTTAATAACTATGATACCTATGTAGTCACTGGGTTTTGACTCATTTTGTTATGTCAACCTAAGCTGTGTTCGGCAAGCTGTATTTAGGTGACCATATTGTACTACAGAACAGTTGGCGTTATCACTGTCTCACTTTATCAAGCCCGTGAGTCCCATCCTTCCTACAAGACAGTTCTTAGACACTTTAAGGTTTATGTTTTTCCTTTTACCAAAAAAAAAAAAAAAACCAAAACTTAAATAGTTTTAATTCAAAATATGCACTTGGCTAGTTGGGAAGGAATGGGAGTTGGTTTCAGTTCAGATTTCTGAAACTCCATGATATTGCATTAGGGACTACATACTTCTTTGGCAAGGCCAGTTCATTGTCAAATTGTTTGGAATATCTTGTTTAAATAAACCATCAAAGCTGTATTAAGCCTATACATTCAACAAGACAATGTGGAATGTAGCTCCTAGAATTTTTCTGTAAAATAATTGTAGTTTCTTATAATTGTATTTGAAAATGAATATTTGTTTAGAAATTCCCTTCTGGCTTTCTTATTTCAAAATAAAACTGACTACAATGGCTTATAGCATTGGCTTGCAGATTCCTCCAGCAGCCTCTTATTTAAGAGAATGTGTAAAATGACAATAATCAACATCTTTTCAGTAAAACTTGAAATTAATCAAAAGATCAGGGGACTCAATCCAGTAAATCTTGTTCCTACTTTCTCAACCTGCACAATATTAACAGGAGACATTTCTACCCCTCTAAATGCCTCTGCCAAAAAGGACACTGAGGCTGGACATTAACTTGAACTGCCCTCTTTGGGAAATATAGAACTGTCCCTCTGAGGGAATAAATCACTGGAAGAAAGGATGATGGAGCACACAAGCAATAAGAGGTTGTGATTGGAAGTCAGTAATGAGGACCGTGCAGAGGGGCTCGTACCAGGGGTCCCAGCACTAGTAGGTGGGTCAGTGTTGGCTTTGACTTATACGAGTGCCCAGTCTCAACAGTCACAGAATGTATTGATGATTCAACCCTAAGAAAACATTATGACTACAAATAATAAAAACCTAAATCTTAGACTTTCTATCCCCCACTTAAATTCCAACCTTGAGGTATTCTGCAGCTTAGGAACTTAATTTTTCTTGTTCCTAAGTTTGAGAAAACCAGAAAGGCATGTGAAGAATGCCTCTGGTTGAGACATGTTTTCTAGAAGCTGCTGCTAGTCACAGAAGATTATGTACATCACATCCATCATCATTTAGCAGTACAAGTCATTCAGAGCTGTTTCAGATTGGTTGTTTACTAATGATACAGAGTATTTTGAGTTCTCAATAGGAGCTAAACCATTTTTCTAATGGTTATTCTGAAAGCATAGTCCCTAGAACTAACGCTCCTTTGCAGAGAGGGTTTTTTTAAATAATTTATTTATTTATTATGTATACAGTGCACATTATATCACATTATAGATGGTTGTGAGCCACCATGTTGTTGCTGGGAATTGAACTCAGGACCTCTGAAAGAGCAGTCAGTGTTCTTAACCACTGAGCCATCTCTCCAGCCCGAGAGGGTTTTTTAATACTGGGAGAAACCCAAAGGCTTATAGAAACCTTATTTGTAGAATGGAATGATTTTATTACTGTATATTTTACTCTTCAGCTTCACTACTTTGGAGAGTTATTCCCAATATTTGTTCTGTCATCTGATACATCAGCAATGTGTTTTCCCAGTGCTTCTTATCATCACTCATCTATAATATTATTACCCTTTTAATTCTAGGCTGCTTTTCTTGGTTACCAGCTGAAATTTCTATATTAATAGATATATAAGGCTCTTCTATAATTGTCCCATTACCATACTTCATCATATTTTCTGTGATTTTTATTTTACTACACTCTAGGACACAAGTGTAATCTTTAAATTATTTTTTGATAGTAAAGCTCACTTTTCACACCAGTACTTTAATTGACTTGGCCTTTCTCTATGGGTGACCACTCATCCCAATACTGACTTTGAAAGTGCTCACCTGTCATGAGCTAAAATTTCCCTGAACTGTAAATCATTACCCTGCCTGTGTGTAGCCAGGCAGCTCGGTTTCAGTTAGTATCTCCTCCTGCCAGTTATGCACAATTAAGTAGAGCAGCTTTAGAAGCTTAGAGTCTGAAGAGCAAAGGTTCTCCAAGTTGTTTTGTTTTGTTTTGTTTCCAAAATTGGCTGTCCTATATGAATTGTATTATCAACTTGTGAATTCCTTGAAAATCCTTTTGCATATTACAGGGAATATTCTTCAGTAAATGTTTGATTTCTTTTTCTCCTTAACTTTTTGTTTGTTTGTTTTTTGTTGTTGTTTTTTGTTTTATTTTTTAATTTTTTTATTAATTTATTCATATTACATCTCAATTGTTAGCCCATCCCTTGTATCCTCCCTTTCTTTCCTCCCTCCCGCTTTCCCCTCTATTCCCTTCCCCTATGTCTGTTACTGAGGGGGACCTCCTCCCCCTGTATATGCTCCTAGGGTATCGAGTCTCTTCTTGGTGACTTATTATCTTTCCTCTGAGTGCCACCAGGCCTCTCCATCTGAGGGACATGGTCTGATATGGGGCACCAGAGTTTGTGTGAAAGTCAGATCCCCTTCTCCACTTAACGGTGGAGAATGTTCTGTCCATCTGCTAGACTGGGTAGGGGTTCGAAGTTTATTGCCTATATTTTCCTTGGCTGGTGCCATAGTTTGAGGAGGACCCCAGGGCCCAGACCCGCCTGTAGGTTTCCAGGACCCTCTGGATCCTTCTATTTCCTCATTCTCCCAGGCTTCTCACCCCTAAAGTCTCAATAGGATTTTCTCCCCTCTGACCCACTTTCCTGGTAGGTAAAGTTTTTCATGGGGGCGTACCCCTTGGACTAGTGTCTCGATATAAGTGAGTATATACCATTTAACTTTCAAGACAGGATTTACTCTTAATCCTTTATTGATAATTGCTGTTTTATAATCTCAATTTTTGTGATTGAATTGCTGGATTTTGTGTGTTTATTTCACATCCCTACTGTATCTTGGTAGACCCTTTTGAATTGTCTGTGTTGCTAATTGTTTTCTTAAAATCCTTACATCCACAGTTTTTCCTTTCTGGTACCTAATCCCATGCATGGCATTTTCATTTATTACTGTGCTTGCTAATATTCTTGGAGATAATTGAAATTATCACAGTGGGCATTCTTTGCCCTTCTTTCTAACCATGAAGAAACCTTGTATCATGTCAGGTGTTTTCTGTGAGCTATTGTAGTTGTGGTTTGATCGCATGTATCTTTTTGAGGTTAAGGAAGTTATTCCTTATTCTAAGTTTGCTATGTTGTAGGGTATATGTTTTCTGTGTGCTTTTGATGGTTTTATTTACATATGTAAGGATAACCCTGTCTTTAATCAGCTCAAATTATATTCATAGATTTTTTTCAATGATAAAGAATTATTTCTGAGATAAAATTCATTTTTAATTGCTGGATTTAGATGACAGTGATTTTGGATCAAATTCCTGAGTGTATTGTTTTCCTTCCCATCGCTTGGTGAATTTAGAGTCAGAACTGTTCCAGTCTCATAAGCTCAGAATAGTTCCTCTTTTTCTGTTCTCCAGAGCTACTTGAATACTGTTAATGGCTTTTGTTACTTCAGTCTTCTTAGAACTTACCTGTAAGACTAATTTGACTGGTAATTCCTTTAGTTTATCAGAGTTTAAATAACCAACTCTATTGTTTTCAATAAATGGCTGTAGTTTATTCAGATTATCTATTCTCGAGGAAAAACTGTTTTGTGGGTTTTTTTTTTAATAGAAATTGACAGTTTTTCTAGTTTTAAAAATAAAGCCATGTAATGCTATTTTTTATTTTCTTACATGATATTCAGTTACTTTCTCTGTAATTATATATCCACTTTTCAGTGTTTGCTACTATAGTTATCTCAATGAAGAGCACAAAGAGGTACCACTCGTGCATGGAAACTGAGTGCCAAAATAGTAGTAATCTAAAAAGATAAGTATGAAGAAGTAATTGCTTGGATTTGTACACATATTACTTTGATACCTGTGTTCCTCCCTCTTCAGTAATGCTTTTGAGAGAAGTAGTAGCACTTCAGTGCATAATGTTTCCTCTGCCTGCATGTTGTTTGTAAAGGCTTTCTGTGAGACCTTGGAGGAGACTAACTACCATTTACAGAGAGAGCTGCTTGAAAAGCAGAAGGAGGTGGAATCCCTGAAGAAACTGCTTGGGGAAAAGCAACTCCATATAGAAACGTTAGAGAGCAGACTCAGGTGGGTCATGACACTCCTAGCTGCAGTCTGGCTGATCTGACTCCTAACACTCTAGGCTCTGTGCCCTTTAGATTTTAATGTGACTTAGGAAACTTCTGCTTCTGAAAGTCCTGGGCTCTTGGCCTACTTCCTTGTAACTGTTTGAATCTAAGAGGCTGAACATTTAAGGACAAGAAGCCTCAGGATGATAAAGCTCTTAGCTGATGAAAACGCTAAGTGATTTCATGGTATGCTAACTTCTGACTACAAATGCTAGAGTTTGCCTCCCCATCAGTATATACTGAATGCATGTAGGAAAGAGTCTAAATTTCTACAGCTGCTGATTTCACTCTGGATTCCCTTATTTAACCCTTGATAGACCCATGACTACATAGATTTAGCAGCTAGGGGCTAAGAATATTGCATGTTTTCACAACAGTGAAGGCACACATATTATTCAGAATAAATAATTTTCTGTTGTAACATACTTTTAGAACATTGTCTTTAGAACCTGAATCATCACTGTATGTGTCAGGAGCAGAAGGTGAACAGATCCTAAGGGTGGAGTCCTCTGTACTTCAAGTCAATCGGGATATCTTGGATGAAGAATCTAGGTATATAATTGTCTTAGTTAGAGTTGCTGTAACTGGTGAAACACTATGAGCAAAAGCAACTCAGAGAGGAAAGAGGCCATTTGGCTTACATGTTTATCATCAAAGGGAGTCAACACAGGAATTCAAACAAGTTAGGAACCTAGAGTCAAGAGCTAATGCAGAGGCCATGTAGAGTTGCAGTTTACTAGTTTGCTTTCTTTTTTTTTTTTTTAAGATTTATTTATTTATTATTATGTATAAAGGGCTCCCCCTGCGTGTACACCTGCACACCAGAAGAGTGCATCAGATCACATTATAGATGGCTGTGATTCACCACGTAGTTGCTGAGAACTGAACTCTGGAAGAGCAGTCAGTGCTCTTAACCTCTAAGCCATCTCTCCAGCCCCCTAGTTTGCTTTCTTATAGAAATCAATACCGCCAGCACAGGAATGACACCACCCACAATGGGCTAGACATTTGCCTATGATCACTAATTAAGACAATGCGTTACAGGCTTGCCTCCAGCCCAGCCTTAGGGAGGCATTTTCTTGGTTGAGGTTCCCTCCTCTCTGATGACCCTAGCTTGTGTCAAGTTGAGATAAAACTATCCAGCACAATGTTTAGTTTACTACAACCTGATCATTTAAATCCAGAGTACTGTTTATGAGCTTTGGGTTGCTACATCATAAGTCTCCAGAGAGAGAGAGGGAGAGGGAGAGGGAGGGAGAGGGAGAGAGAGAGAGAGAGAGAGAGAGAGAGAGAGAGAGAGAGAGAGAG
>OU015756.1:84582685-84648590 GCA_907169655.1 Acomys percivali
TTCTATGTATGTGAAGATGTTATGCTGTATTATGGCTGATTTTGTTTATAATGTATTTAGCCAACTGATGCACTTTATGATAATTAAACTCATTTGTGCCAAGTTCATTTGGTGAGTTTCTTTAGTAATAGAGTTAGCTAGAAGGATGATATAGTGTCTTTACTCTTAGTAGAGAAGTCTCCCAGAGTCTGTGAGACAGCCTTGTTTCAGCTCTGTGTGAAGTTGTGAAAATGCCTTGTTTCATCTTGATAGTGTCAACTTGTATGTTTTCCATTTCTACTGTTTGCATATTATTCTTAATGTGCAGTGTAATCGCAGTACCATCATGAAATCTCAGTTGGCAATGGACTACATAAGCCGCCTAAAGTCTGAAAGAAACTCCTGGAGAAATAGAATAACATCTTTATTTCTCCTTTAGTGTCTTAAGATACATATTGAGTTGCAGTTGTTTAAAATTCTCCTAATACAAGTCATTACATCCAGTGACTGATGCTACTAACCTTTGATCTTACAAGGAAAATACTTTTTACCAAATCACTAAAATAAAGTCTGTCAGAATACACAAATATGCTTTGAATCCAAACATTTCCTAATCAGAACAGTGTATGAAAAAGTGTTCTTAGTAATACTTAGAGATAGAAAAATAGTAAGTTAGCCTGGTTATTCATATTAAGTTATTGTAGGCTTTGCAAAAGCTTGCAAAGAAAAATCACTTAAATTACTCAGTGACAGCTGAGCATGGTGGTGCACGCTTTTAATCCCAGCACTCGGGAGGCAGAGGCAGACAGATCTCTGTGAGTTCAAAGCCAGCCTGGTCTACAAAGTGAATTCTAGGACAGCCAGGGCTGTTACACAGAGAAACCCTGTCTCAAGAAACCAAGAACAAAACAAAACAAAAAACAGCAATACAATTTGACTCTAATGAAACAGTGATCTTTGCCAAATATATTGTTAATATTCTATATCTCTGTTTTAAAGGGAACTAGATGTTTAAAGTCCAACTTCACAGATTATATTTAAAGTTCTAAATCAATGACAAAGTTTATTAGGTAAATACTATTATTTGTATTTAGAGGCTGCATATTCTACTCCCAAGTATTATCCCCATTTAATAAATGACTTTTTAAGTTACAAGAGTAGCTGTGTTGCTCAAAGGTTAGCCACATTCCTCTCCTTTGCTGCCTCTATTCTCCCTGTCCCTGCAGCTTTCAAATCCCATTTAAGAGCTGCATTTCATAGGAAAGGAATTAACTTCCTATTCTTTTTAGGTTTATACTAGATATTCTTGGTATTCTATGAAGACTATGTGAGTAGGTGCCATGCCTTTTAAACCAACCAGTATTTACTTCAAAATTGGGATGTAGTTGAAACAAAATGTACTTGTGAATAATCTTAGAACTTTAACTTAAGACTCCAGATACTGATGACAAAAAGCGAAGTTTTTCTCCCTTAGAGCACCCTTAGAAACACACCTTGAGGCTAGATCAGTGAGTTTAGAGTGCACATTTAAAATGCTGGGAATTAGGAGGCCATCAAAGGGCTCTTGGCTAAAGGACAATACATAGTTAACACCCTAGGTTGACTATAGCCTGAAATGAGACATCACCTGCCATTTGCATTTATCATCTACAAAGATCTGTGTCATTATCAACACAAAACAAATAGCAAAACAGCCAGGGTATGCATGAAAAATGAAATGGAATGCTTTGTAATAGATCCTAGCTGAGTCTTAACAGACTTATGAAAGGTTTGTAGCTGAAGTAATTGTGACCAAAGACGTAGTAGTACCTCACATACTATTAAAGTCCTTTGGAAAACTGCAGTGAAGGTCCCTCCATGAACTTCTTAGTTGGTCTTCTCATCTAATCTCACTTCTTTAGGCAGCAGCCACTGTCCATGAGCTAAGTCAAAATAGAGTATTTATTTGCACCCCTTAATGGTTTGCAGAGATAGGAATTGGGGAAACTGCTGTTTTTCTCAACTCCCAGGATGAAGATCATTGAGCATGCCCTGATTGTTGCCAATGAGACAAGTGGGACGCAACAGGTTGACTATGGGAATATATTCTGTAAGACACTCTGTACACACAGTCTCTTGTTCTAGATTGAAATGAATCCATTCCCCTCCCCTGACCCATCCCCTGAAACTTAGATGATATTATAGGGACAGGGACATGGAGCAGGATGCAAATCTCAGAGTCAGACTGTTTCTTAAGCCACTGTAAATAGAGGGTTTTGTTCATTATACTGAGAAAAATCTATCTGAAATTTGGATTGTAGATTATAAAGGAAAAAGCCCTTTCAAAAATAGAAGGCTTTTCTCTCTATAATGATATGAGTGTCCTCCAAGCCAAGTAACTACCATAGTGGGGAATTCAGCTGTACCCTACCCCACATACACACAAAAGATTACACCAGCTAGGCTGGTCAACAATTCACCTACATAGAGAAGTGGAGTAAGGCATGAGACTCTCCTCTGAGTGCTTAGATATTTGCCACCATCTGGCAATTTTGCACATGGCCAGTGAGAAGGTGTAGGCATTGATTTTTTTTAAACCTACTTTGTTTGAGGTTCCTTAACACCTCTACCTCCTTTCCAACCTCTGACCCTAGGTAGGAGAGAAAGGTTAGAAGGAACAGGGGACATAGACCTCTTAGATTTAGTTCCTTGGGGTGATTTCAATCTTCGTTGTCAGTATATCCAGCAGTTCAGTTAAAACGGCAAACGGCAGCAGGAGGAACCAGCAACAGTCTCCTCAAACATCTCCTACAGAGTCTCGAAGCCTCTCCTGTCAGTCTGTTCTCATCTTTATACACTCTCTAAGAATCCTCATGAGGCTATTTCCACCTGGCAAACACCACACCCTTCTCACAAGCCTGTTAGCAGGTATGGATAAACTAAAAGCATTCTCACCTCACACACGTGGCATTAAAACAAAAAACATTTACATAAAGAAACAAAAATTTCCACTACATGTTCTCTTTCTGTTTAAAAAAAATGGCTTTTTTCTAAGATTGATAAACTACAATAAGTATGATTGAGAAAATTATAAGGTAAGAATTACATTTACAATGTCCAGTCCATTTGTATTTGGCAATGTTGGAGAATGTGTTCCACTATCTGTCCTGTCCTAGTGAGTCCTATCCTAGTGTCCAAAGTTCTATACCTAAATCACTTATCATAACTAACATTTATCAACCTAAAAACATGTCTTTAGCTCCTAATCAACTTGAGCTTAATTGTAGTAAGACTATAACTATCTAGTCTTCAACCCCATCAAAGATTTGAGAAGAAAATATTGCCTACATATGTTAGAAACAGTGCCAGCAGCTTTCAGAACTACAGTCAGCAGAGGTTTTTCTGTGTCATTGGAGCATCTAATCTTCAGCCTACTGGCCCTGAATATCCGACAGACTTTTCTGTGAATCAGGAATTTTGTCTTAGTCTCTGCAAAGTTGGACAGTCAATTTCTCAGTGTCCTGCTTGTCAACAGTTTGAACAACCTGTTGTGAGCAGTTGAAGTAAGGACAGCTTTTGTCCAGTGCCTATCTTGCCACGTTTCTGTCTTGATGCCCATCCTCTTCTTTGAAGTAGATTAGGGGTGCTACCAGGAACAGATGGGTCTCTCTGTCAGAAAAGCCTTTTATTATTAAAACATCTTTAAAGTCCATGTTCTGTAGATCTCTGAAGTGTTTGAAGACCGCTTATCTCAGAGTATCTAAATAGATAGGCATTACTTGTTTCTAGCTAGGTACTATCTGCTTAACCTTGAAAACATATATAAGAAAGTACATAACGCTTATTTCTGTCCTTAGCTAAACTAGTATCTAACAAGACTGCATGTAGGATTATATATAGGTGACTACTAACTTGCATCTCCAAACTGAACAGTTTGCAATAGTTAGCTTTCATAACACTAGACCTTTACATCATATTTTTAAATGAGTTGCATTTGTATAGTACATTAAGCAAAAGTTATACAAAATATCCTTAGATTCCTATCACTATACAATAAATGAGTTGCATATGTACAATATATTAATTAAAAGTTGAACAAAATAATCTTAGATTTATATCAGTATAAAATAAACGATAGCAATGTAAAATATTTGAGACTAGTAAATTCAATAAGCACCTTTCATCCTATCATCATATATCTCCCCCTTTTTAAAGCTTTATTATTATATTTCTTTTTTAACATACACATTTCTATTATTACACATGAATAAAATAAACTACATACAACAGGAAGAACCACAAAACAAGAACTATATAAATTTTATATTCATGATGATTTAGCTATTTATATTTGGCAAACTTGAATTAAACATCTTTCCTATTTTGTTGGGTCTAAAATTGTGAATGAAAATCAATATCTTATCATATCTCTATTAACTTAAAACATCTATCTTGATCTAAAAACATCTTAACCCCTAACCAACTAAGCTTAATTGTAAAACTAAAATAGCTGGTCTTCAACCCCATCAGACACTTGAGAAGGAATAAATCTTAATTACCTAAGTGAACAGGAAGTACAGGTTAGCAGCTTCCAAAATGAAAAAATGATTGAGACAGTTTACTGCCTGAAAAGTCACCCAACACTATAAAGTTGGCATCATGTTCAGCCTTCTAGCCAATATATCTGACAGACATATTTGCAAGGCAGGAACTATTGAGGACTTGCTTACCCTGTCTTGGCAGAGTTTGGCCATTGACTCTGCCTGTATCTAAGCATGTCCATTTTTAGGCAGAATTCTGCCTGTGGCAGAAATGAGGACATTTTGCCCAGTAGCTGGTTTGCCACATTTGAAGCCAACTCCATAAGGAGGTTCTTTGATGCTCATCATCTTCTTTGAGATAGGCTGAGTGTTACCAAGAGGTAACTTGTCCTGTCAAAGAATCTTTAGAATAATAAAAAACATCTTTAAATGCCATATTCTGTAGGTCTCTGAGGCTTTTGAAGACCTTATTTAACTATTTTACCTTATATTTGTATAGAATCATATCTATCTGATATGGCCTAGAATATATAATCTTGTGATAAAATTAGACTAGTATTTGACATGACCATGATTTGTTCAACTAACAATTAGCTTGTATTACTTAATTATCCTAAATTGGCTGCAGCACCAGTTTCAAAGTATTGGAAGTAAACCTTGTATTATAATTGAGTTGGATGGGTATAATACCTTATATTAGAGTAGAAATGTGTGTGTGTGTGTGTGTGTGTGTGTGTGTGTGTGTGTGTGTGTAGAATAATCTTAGATTTGAAATCTATACCACTGTATCAGAATTATACTTATTTTGCATCAATATACAAAATTCTATACCAGTGAATTTTTAAAAAACCTATTTGTGAGTAACAATTACGGCCTTGAGTTGAGGAGCAGATTGGATAATCTACCTTTTGTTCTGTCCTCCCTCTATATTTCTATATCCCCCTTTCTTTCTTTTCAGCTCTTATCTCCTTACCTATGAAAGAAAGATAAAGGAAAAAAGAGATGTCCCTGAGTCCAACCTAGCATTCTCTCTGTATAAGAGCAAGAATAACTTATAACCAAGTCCTGATGAAAATAAGCTTCTGAAAAAAAAAGAAAGAAAGAAAGAAAATAAGCTTCTGTAGACCAAGAGAGCAAACAGAAACCTACCCAACGCCCCTTAGAGGAAATAGGACATTATTGTCTTAAGGTTTCTTCAGACTGATTTAGGGCAAATAACTCCTTTGAAGGGGCCCAAATAAAGTTGGGTAAAATGGTTAAGCAAGCCAGAAGTAGCATTTGTGGTCCATTTTCTAAATATTTAGCAATTCCAGGCTTAATAGGAGTCCTGTGTGGGACAGTCTG
This sequence comes from Acomys percivali, assembly GCA_907169655.1. Lineage (NCBI taxonomy): Eukaryota > Metazoa > Chordata > Mammalia > Rodentia > Muridae > Acomys > Acomys percivali. The sequence goes on from OU015756.1 coordinate 84,588,529, forward strand.
AAATGCTGGGCCAATTGGGATCAGAAGCTTTCTACAACGCTGTCCTGGAAGCTGTTCTGTTCTGATGGGTAACAGCAACCAAGGTGCCTGGGCCTAGAACATGAAGGATGCAAGATGTCAGCATCTAGCATGCTGAGAAGAATTAATCCTGTCAGGTCTGATCCAGCAACAGTGTCTGGTTCTTTCGTTTTGAAAACAATTTCTCACAAGCACTACACAGTTCTAACATTATAATTGTATGAGGTACACGGGATGCACATAACAATTAAGGCTGGTTCTCTGCTCATTGTATGAGCAAAAGTAGGACATCTGCAAATCTTCCTTCATGCCATACTAAGAATGGCCTCTAATAATAAGTCATAGAGAATCCGTAACCAACATGAAGCTTTGTCTGTGCATAGATGTCTCAACCAGTCTTAGAGCTATTCCCATGTAGTGGGATTAACAATATAAATTACCTGCTTGTTCTGCAGTTTGAATTCTTTACATTCCCCTCCCTCCCCTAGTGCTTAGAAAGAGAAGCCCTCCTCCCCTAACATCTGACCTGAACTTATCCAGTGTCCTCTGTACTACCTGTAACCTCTTCCTTTGTGGCCTGGTAAGACCACCCTGCCAGCGGAAAGTGAACAACATTAGGAGGCTTGAGTTCACATCAGAAGTAGTACCTACTACCCATATTGTGGGACCCACAAGGAGACTGTGCTGCCTATCTACTACATCTGAGCAGAAGGTCTAGGTCCACATCTTCCAGGGACCTTGGTTGGCACATCAGTCTCTGTATTGTGATGTAGTTAACCTGAATTACATGCCTAACATCCTCTTATGAGTGAGAATATGCCATGTGGGTCTGAGTTACCTCACTCAGTATGATTGTCTCTAGTTCCATCCATCTGCTTGCAAATTTTAATATTTCTTTGTTTTTGATAGCTAAGTAGTATTCCAATGTGTAAATGAGCCATAGTTTCTTTACCCATTATTCAGTGGAGGGACACTGGTTGTTTCCAGATTCTGGCTATTACAAATAAGCCTGCTATGAACATAGTTGAGCAAATATCCTTGTTGTATGGTAGACACTCTTTAGGGTATATGCCCAGGAGTGGCATGGCTGAGTCTTGAGATACACTTATTCCCAATTTCCTGAGATAGCACCAGATTGATTTCCAAAGTGGTTGCACAAGTTTGTACTCCCGTTAGCAATGGAAGAGTCTTCCCCTATCTCCGCATCCTTGCCAGCATGTGCTGTCACTTGAATTTTTGCTCTTAGCCAGTTTGAAGGGTCTAAGATGGAATCTCAGAGCCATTTTGATTTGCATCTCCCTGATGACTAGGGATGTTGGGCATTTCATTGTCAGCCATTTGATATTCCTCTGTTGAGAATTCTGTTTAGCTCTGTTCCCCCATATTTTAATTGGGACATTTGGCTTGGTGGTGTTTAAGTTATTGAGTTTTTTATATATATTGGATATTAGCCATTTTTTAAGAGATAGGGTTGGTGAAGATCTTTTCCCAGTCTGTAGGCTGTCATTTTGTTCTGTTGACTGTTTCCTTTGCCTTTCAGAAGCTTTTCCGTTTAATGAGGTCCCATTTATTAATTGTCGATCTTAGAGCCTGAGCTATTAGTGTTCTGTTCAGGAAGTTGTCTCCTGTGCCAGTGAGTTCAAGATTTTTCCCACTTTTTCTTCTAACAGATTTAGGGTGTCAGGTTTTAAGTTGAGGTCTTTAATCCACTTGGACTTTAGTTTTGTGCATGGTGAAAATATGGGTCTATTTGTATTTTTCTACATGTAGCCATCCAGTTTGGCCAGCACCAATGGTTGAAAATGCTATCTTTTTTCCATTGTATGGAATTGGCTTCTTTGCCAAAAATCAAATGCCCATAAATGTGTAAGTTTATTTCTGGGTCTTCTATTCAATTCCACTGGTCAACCAGCCTATTTCCATGCCAGTAACATACTGTTTTTATCACTGATGCTCTATAATACATCTTGAGACTTGGGATGGAGATTCCTCCAGAAGAATTTTTATTGTACAAAATTGTTTTAGCTATTCTGGGTTTTTTGTTTTTCCATATGAAGTTGAGAATTGATCTTTCAAGGTCTGTAAAGAATTGTATTGGAATTTTTATGGGAATTACATTCAATCTATAAATCTATATATGATCCATATATAAATATAAATCTATATCTTTGGTAAGATGGACTTTTTATTATGTTGATACTCCTGATGCATGAACATGGGAGGTCTTTCCATCTTTTGATATCTTCTTCTATTTCTTTCTTCAGAGACTTGAAATTTTTTCGTATAAGTCTTTCACTTGCTTTGTTAGAGTTACACCAAGATGCTTTATACCATTTGTGACTATTGTGTAGGATGTAGTTTCCCTAATTTCTTTCTCAGCCCATTTGTCATTTGTATAGAGCAGAGCTTCTGGTTTTGTTTTGTTTTTTAGTTGATTTTATATCCAGCCACTTTGCTGAAGGAGTTCCTTGGTAGAATTTTTAGGGTCACTTTTGTATACTGTAATATCGTCCACAAATAGTGATAGCCTGACTTCTTCCTTTCCTGTTTGTAGCCCCTTGATCTCCTTTAGTTGCCTTATTGCTCTAGCTAGAACTTCAAGTAGTATATTGAAGAGATATGGAAAGACTGGACATCCATGTCTTGTCCCTGATTTCAATGGAATTTGTTTAAGTTTCTCTCTATTTAGTTTGATGTTGGCTATAGGCTTGTTGTATATAGATTTTATTATGTTGAGGTATGTGCCTTGTATTCCTGTTCTCCCCCAAGACTTTAAACATGAATGAGTGTTGGATTTTGTCAAATATTTTGGCATCTAAGGAGATGATCATGTGATTTTTTTTCTTTCAGTTTACTTATATGATGGAATACCTTGATGGATTTCCATATATTGAACCACCCCTGCGTGCCTGGTATGAAGCCTACTTGGTCACGGTGAATGATATTTTTGATGTGTTCTTGGATTTGGTTTGCGAATATTTTATTGAGTATTTTTGTGTCACTGTTCATAAGAGAAATTGGTCTGCAATCCTCTTTCTTTGTAGAGTCTTTCTGTGGTTTAGATATCAAGGTGACTGTGGCCTCATAGAATGAGTTTGGTAATGTTCCTTCTGTTTCTATTTCACAAAATAGCTTGAAGAGAATTGGTATTAGCTCTTCTCTGAAAGTATGGTAGAATTCTGCACTGAATCCATCAGGCCCTGGGCTTTATTTGGTTGGGAGACTTTTGATGACTGCCTCAATTTCCCTAGGAGATACAGGGATATTTAATTTGTTTACCTGATCTTGGTTCAATTTTGGTAGTTGGTATCTATTGAGAAAATTGTCCATTTTGTTTAAGTTTTCAAATTTTGTGGCATATAGGCTTTTGAGGTACAACCCAATGATTCTTTGGATTTCCTCGCTGTTGTTATGTCTCCCTTTTCATTTCTGACCTTAATATGTTGTAGATGCCAGAGGTGTGAGATACCTGCTAAATAAAGCTGAAGATTAGATGTAGAACCAGCCCAAAAGAGAGAGATGTGTTTCAGCTATCAAAGCTGAAAGGAGTTGGAGAGCAATAGATCACTTTGACATCAGACATGGAAATGAAGAGTTTGAAATTTTCCCTGTTGGTTTTCAGTCTTGCTTTGGTCCAGTATTTCCTCACTATGCTGTCCTTCCCCTTCTTGGAATGGTAATGTCTATTCTGTGCCACTATATGATGGAAGTATGTGGTCTGCTTTTTTTATTTTCCTTTTACAGGGATTCCAGTTAGGAGATTGTCTTGACCTTAGAAGAGGCTTTAAACTTTAGACTTTTATGCAGTGTTGTGACTGTTAGAGATTATAAAAACTTCTGAAGTTGGACTGAATGCATTTTTGCATTATGATATAGCTACAAGCCTAGGGAGGCCATGGGCTGGAATGTGGTAGTTTGAGTAGAAATGACTCCCCTTAGGTTCATATATTTGAACTTTTTCACCAGGGAGTAGAAGTATTAGAAAGCAGTGGCCTTAATGGAAAAAGTGTGTCACTCAGGTGAGCTTTGAGGTTTCAGAAGCTCCTGCTAGACCCAGTCTTTCCCTCCTTACCACCACCACCCCAAACCCCTCTGCTTCTGGATCAGAATGTAGCTCGCTGCTATTATTCCAGTGCCCTGCTTGCCACTGTTTTCCCTGCCATAGTGATAATGGACTGACTTTCTCAACTGTAATCAAGCCCCCAATTAAGTGTTTTCTTTTCTAAGATTTGCCTTGGTCATAGTGCCTCTTCACAGCAATAGAACAGTAAGTAAGACACTTCTTTCTCCAGACAAAGTGTATATGAAATAAAAAATATATAAACATAACAAACTCATATTACTATGGTAAAAGCCACAAATTGGATTACTTAAACAAATTTATTTTCTCACAGGTATGGAAGCACGATGTTCAAGATTGAGATGCTGGCAAAGTAGGTTTAATATATGTTCAAGTGATCACTTACTTTGCTCGAGCATTGAGCATGGATCCTGATGTCTTATTTTTTATTGTTTTTGACAAGTTCATATGTGATACAATGTACTATGATAATATTCATCTTCCATTACCCTCTTTTATCCTTCTCCCATTGATGGTCACCCTCTTCCCAACTTGTCAACTAGTCTTCTGTCTAACATCTACCTTCAGGTCTTTTTATTTTTCTTCCTCAAGTTGCTTGTGATCATGGTCTTTATCACAGCAATAGAAACCTAACTAGAATGCTTGGCCACTGTTCACTTGTTGCCTACCTGCTGTCCAGCATGACAAACTCCAGTGCCTCCCAACCTTGACACATCCCTGGACCACAATAAAAGACCCAACTCCATGCTGGTGGCTCTTTCCCAAGTCCAGTTTAATCATTTCTTTTACAGCATCCTAAAGCCTCCAAAATCCCAAGTTTACTCTCTCCTTTTTAATTGTCTGTATCCTCTACCTTCCTCTGCAGTTTCTCCAGAAAACAGAGCCTTTCTGTTTCCCTCTAGTCTTTGCTCTGCACCTTGTACTTAAAAAAATATCTACCACAGTGCATATTCAGTTGTAATGGAATGAATGACATCAGAAAACCTGAAACTGTATTACTGGAGAAATTAAAAGTCAAAGCAAAGGAAATTTTCAGTCTTGAGGGCTGATATTCTTTTAGTCCGTGCTGTGTTACTGACTGAGAGTGTCTGCTTCACTAGACACACTGGCCATGAGTACTTGGGCAGTTCAGGTCAAGCTCCCTAGTAGAAAGTTGTCCCTAACAAAGGGGAAAGCCCTGACTAGACAGAACTGGGGTTGGGTTAATTGAGAGATACCCGACCTTCTTTTTGTATCTCTGTATTTCTTGCCCATGCAATCCTGGTCTAGAGGGTGTTAGAGACCCATGTGTTAGCAGAACTTAAATGAAGAAGACTCTACATATGCCTTGTTGGAAAATGTCATGGAAATATGCCTACCAGGTCGAGGTATCTCCTCCAGTTAATTTGTTTTTCTTCCCTCAAGTAATTGGTTTTCAGAGAAGATCATGTTTTCCTTCCAAAGAAATTCAATAGTAGCACAGTAGCGCAGAATTTAATCTTTGCCTATTTTAATAAAACTTAGTATGTAAAACAAAATGTAAGGAAAAGACATTCGAATACAGTAAATTTGATCTCAGATGTAATCATAAGTATAAGACATCCACAGACACAGGAAGGGACAGGGCTGTCAAAAGTTCTGTGAAGGTATTTCCACTGCAGTGTGTGGGCATGACATGTATGGCTGGCAGAGATAATAAACACCATCCAGCTGTATCTCCATCATTCCACTGGAAAGCTGAAGCCATATGCATGATATGTAAGGTTTGTCCCAAAGGATGAACAGCACATCACTCACAAAGTTTCCTTATGGACAGAACTGTCAGGTCACTGCTGACACACAAACCTACACTTACACTTTTAGGGAAGTGACACTGCCGAAGAGGAAGAAGGGTGCTTGTGGTACAGAAAGAAGGGGACTGCGAACAGCAGGGTCTCACTGTCAGAGGCTGAAAGCCATCTGTCTGTGAATCTCTGCGCAGGAAGAGCAAATAGTGAAATGATGACTGTGATTTTTCTCCACAAATGTGACATAATCTTTCTTCTTTTTGTGTACCTGTGTTTTCTCATTTTTCCTAAGGTTAGCATATATATTAATTTGTAACTTTAAAAAAATTTATCTGTGTGAGTGTGTTTGATCTGCATGTATGCCTATGTACTGTGTATATGCCTGGTGCCCATAGAGGTAAGATAACCTGGAAACAGAGTTACTGATAGTTGTAAGCCGTTATGTGGGTGCTGGAAACTGAACCCCAGTTTTCTGAAGGAGCAGAAAGTGCTCTTAAACACTAATCCATCTCTACAGCCTCTGTTAAGCTGTAACTTAAAACAATTATTTTAAACTAATAATATCCTAATTAACTTTAAGCCAGTAATAATTATATAACAAATACATAACTGATATATACATATGTGTGTGCATTGTTCCACCATCTGTTTCATTCTTAACAAATGCAATTTGTTTTCTATAAAACGAAGAGAATGCTTTCCAGATTACAATATTGATCACTCTAAGTGAATTATGAGCAAACTACGCCCTCCCTGGCCTACAATATGGCAGCTTCTTTTGCACATATAGAATGAAATGAATACCACCCCACCCTCAGTGGCCATTAGAAATGTCTCTGTGAACATAAAATACAATAGAACTTTATTAGTACAATGTTGGTGATCAGACCTAGTGTTATGAGCCATGTTATTCCAGTCATTTACCTGACATTTTAATTCCAGGCTGTAAATAAGAAATAGAAATAGTTTCACTATTTCTCTCATTGGTTTGCCATACCCTCGATCTCTGCTCCATTTTTATCCCTACTCTTCTTTTAGGTGAGACAGATTTTGGGCCAAAGGTTGTATGGGTGGGTTGGTGTCCCCCTCTCTCCACTGGAAATTCCACCAGGCTAAGGAGGTGGCCATGTCAGGCCCCATGTCTCTCTCTGCTGGGAATCTCAGGGTCACCCTGTATCCTCCTCGGAGCTTCCCCTGTCCCAGGGATGTGCCGCCACTATTTCCGTTCCCTCTGCTGGTCCTGCCTCCCCCAACCAACCCCCACCCCACTTCCACTCTCCCCATACCTGGTTCCCCACCTCCTCTCCCACCCAGTTCCCTCCTTCCATCTATTTTAGATGTGTATTTTATTCTTTTTCACACTTTTCACATCAGATCTCTTTTTCACACTTTTATTCGCCAGCTTCTGCTAAAATGGGAGCACACTCTTTCAGAAAATTAACTTGAACTATGAATAAGAATTCACTCTAGAGAGGATTAATTTATCCTCCTCAATACAGAATCCACAGTGGGGAAAAAATTCACGTTGAATATATGGCTGCTTTAGAAGTCCCAGAACATTGCTCTTAAACCCTCCCTCCCCAGAGCCTTCCCCAGTGCAATTTCTCCCAGTGTGACTTCTTACACTCATCTGTTTTCCGTGACTTCCCTCATTTAACTGTGTGAAGAGAGAAAAGTTCGGTTTTTTACCACGGCATGGCCACCACCTAACAGGAGACCTGGCACACACCAGGAGTTCATTAGTAACCCATGCCTAGAAAGGCTCAGAGATATTCCTATACAGGTTGTTTCAGGCTGTAATGCTTGACAAGAAGACCCCACACTTGTGTCAACTCAAAGTACTAAACAGAACTCTGACTTGTAAAGTTAGTGTTGTGGGGACTTAGCTCCCAGATGTCCCCGTCCTTTTTGAATGGCTTTGTAGATGTGATGAAGGAAAGGCCTTAGAATGAAGAACCACCCTTGGTTTTCAGGGTAGCCCGGTGTGATCGCTCTTGGTGCAGAGCGCCATCTTCTGTATATAATCGTGAACTGCAGCATGGTGGCTTTGAAGACAGAGGAATGAAGAGCCAGAGATACTCTCCCTTGGAATCACAGCCCTACTGTCGCCTTCATTCTGAAACCTTTGAGAGTTTGAATTCGGGCCTGTATGATTTGAGGTGTCTCATTGCAAGCCCCTACATCCTGTGATGATAGGGTTATCAGCAACTGGAAACAGACAGATCCCCAATCGCTGGCCCTTCGCAACCCAGAGTGAAGCTCTCCGAACCTCCACTTCTTTTACAAGAGTAACCGACAATGGATGCTCACCTAGGTGGGTTCTTGAAAGTGTGGAAGGTAAATACGGTGCAATGCCTGTACTCTCCCTGTAAGGCAGTAGTTCCCACCGCCAACGCTAGTCATGAGGTCCTAGCCCTTCTGCGAAGAGGAGCCGGAGACCTGGCATCTGAGGCTGATGGTTAATGAGTAAGCTCTAATCTGATTAAGGTTTCTGGGTCTTCCATAAATTCTTCTCTAGGCATAGGCGTCTATCCGGGCTACGGCAGTCCCACCCACCTGTAGTAGAAGGTGGGACGTACTGTCAAATGTCATTGCCACCTGTAGCCTTACCCCGGCGGCCCGAGAGATGAGAGAGGAGAGAAAGCAACAAAAGCCTTCTCCAAAGTCATTAAACTATGTGTCAGCCCTACTGGCTCGTTTTGAAACAACTATTTTCATTTGCAAGGTCCAATTAATAACATACAAACTATTACCAATTTCCCACAATTGGAGACAGATTTTAGTCAGTGCACCTTCCTAGCATTTACGATGGGCTTAGAGTGCCGCCTCGTGGCTCTTATGAGTAACAACACAATGATGATTTTTCTCCTTAGAAGGCCAAGCGAGAATCAGCCTGGCTCCGGATTAAAAACCCCAAGGTTTCAGATGACTGACCAACTCATATTTCATGGTCTTGCCTGACCTAAGGGAGGCACATTCCAAGACTTATCTTAGATGACTGACTGCCTACCTCAGCTAAGAATGCAACCAGCTAAATCAGTGTGTTCATTCATTCCATTTACCTCTCAAATAATTTCAACAGTGTATTTCATTTACTGAGACCCTCTTGACAAATTCTTCATCATCACAAGAGAACATAAAATTGATCCTGTGTGTATCTGTGGTCAAAATACCTGAGGGGAAATTTTAAGAGAAAAAACACTTATTGTGGCTCCAGGCCTTAGAGCTTTAAGATGCACGTCACCAGTTCTGTGGATTCTGGGTTGGTAATGAAGCAGACTAGAAAGAAAACAAGAGCATGCACAAGAGGAGGCAACCCACCTCATGATGAGAGGAGCAGCCAGGGAGGAGTGAACCTTCAGAGGTCAAACTCCTGACGCCTCGTTCTACCTAACATTTCCAGGACCATCTGGGAACCAAGAGTACACCGTATGAACCCATGGTGATATCTCATATCCAAACCATATCTTTTTTGGCCTTGCTGGTTTTAGACATAATATTTAATATACAAAATACTGAGTTGTTACTGTTTTAGTTGCTTGTCTTATTGCTGCCACAAAACCTGACAAAAGTAACTTAGGGAAGCTTTGCTTGTTCTCATGGTGGGGATGCTCTTGTGGCAGGAGCGTGAAACAGTTGGCTGCTGGTGGCCTGGGAAACTGGAATGCCCCATTTGCTTGATTAGCCCCAGCCTCCATAAAATGGTGCAGTCCACAATTATAGTGGGTGTTCCCACTGCAGGTAACCCAATCTGGAAACTCCCATGCAGACTTTCCTAAAGGTTCGTTACCATGGTGATCCTCAATCCCATCAATCAAGATTAATCACCACAGCTCCCATCCCTATGAATGAAAAAAAACAAAAACACTTGACCTGCTGCTCAGGAAGGAGGGTGTGAGTCTGGGGGCGTAATGCAGGGCCTTCATAAAGAGCAAGCATGAAGGAGACAACACAAAGAAATAGGAACACTACAGACTCTAACATACAGCATGGAAGAAAGCGACAGGGAAGAAATGAATCCCCTATTCCAAGGGATGGATTTGAACACAGACTGGAAAAGGCAAAGTTTCCAGAAGTGAATATAGAAGAAACACAGTTGTGGAAGGAGGTGCCGCAGGCATCATGAAATAGATGCTGGGAATCACCAGGTGCTGACCAGTCTACATCACTTGTCTTAATAGTTATGCTGAGGCAAAGACCACACAGACACACATACACACACACACACACACACCACAGAAGCAGTTCTGCAGGAGGCACAGCCAAGAGACCTGGAAAACCCCAGAATCACGTGAACACCCCTCCAGAGCCAACAGACAGATCATGCACTGGAAAGACCAGCACATCCAGGCCAAAAGGTAAACACAAGCATGGGGCTGGCTACCTAGAGAACCTAGTCATTGAAACTCTTACAAGAAGCTGACCATCCAGCATAGAAAGATGAGTGGAACTTACCTTGGAGCAGCTCTAGTTGAGTACTAGATAACTTTGTTTTGTTTTGTTTGTTTTTCGAGACAGGGTTTCTCTGTGTAGCCTCGACTGTCCTGAACTCACTTTGTAGACCAGGCTGGCCTCGAACTCACAGCAGTCCACCTGCCTCTGCCTCCAGAGTTCTGGGATTAAAGGCATGTGCCACCACCGCCCAGCTCGAGGACTAGATAACTCTTAAGGAAGGCTGACCCCACTCACTTCTGGGCAGAAATTTAATCCAACAGGAGGAGGGTTACTTGTTTGAACCCCTCTGAGACACTGCACACAAAAGGAATCTGATCTAACAGGTTTGGACTGGAGATACCAACAGCAGCTCTCCCATTAGCATGTGCTCTGGAATACCTCTCAAGGAAGGGAAGGATCCAGCACCCATCCCAGGAAGGATCTCCTTTATTTTTATTTTTTTTGATCTTTGCTCTCGCATTACTAAATCTTTTTTTAAGCTTTTGTGTTTCTTAAGTTTTGATTGTTCTGTCTATTTAGTTGCATCTTCTCTGCTATTTCTTACTTAAAACCCACATTGTTCCCCTCTCGTGCCTATCTGGTATTCTTTTCCCAGTTGCATCCCACAGATTTGAGAAGGAAGACCACTGACCCTAATCACAGACAAACCAATTAAAGCAAGGTTGATCCATGCACATGGGCTGTCTCCCCCTAAGGAGGGGTTCAACAGATTAGTATTGGACATGGGAAGGATAAGGTTTTTAGTTTGGTTTGGTTTTTTTAAAATTTATTTATTTGCTTTATGTATATGAGTGTTCTATTTGCATGTGTTCATGCATGCCAGAAGAGGGCATCAGATCACATTATAGATGGTTGTGAGCCACCATGTGGGTCCTTGGAATTGAACTCAGGACCTCTGGAAGAACAGACAGTGCTCTTAACCACTGAGCCATCTCTCTAGTGGATAATGTGTTTATAGGTCAAGAGTAGTTTTTTCCAAATGGGGAGTTTGGCAGGCCAAAAAGCCAAGGTGCAGAAGCAGAACATAGGCATAATAAGTTGGTCATAACAACCTTTTGAAACAAAGGCATGATTATAAGGGGGTCATAACAAGGTATAGCTTAAAGAACTGTGGAAGCTACAAAATGGAGAGATGGTGAGTAATGGAGACACAGTGAATATGATAAGCAAGGGAAGGGAAAGCAAGAGGCAGGGCTAAGAAAACACAAGAAAATAAACAAGAAGAGCAAGAAGGAGGAGGTTTTCAAAAGTACGCCTAGCACAGACAAAGTAATCCAGAATATGTGTAATCTGTGCTTAACACATATCTGCAGGGAGTATGGCTCATGACCTTTAGAGAATACCCAAACTCACAGACAGACCAAACCCTGTGTTTTCTTATATGTACATGTGCTTTACACACACACACACAGGGGCATGCGCGCACACACACACACACACACACACACACAGGGGCACGCACACACACACACACAGGGGCACGCACACACGCACACACACACACACAGAGTTTATATATTAGGCACAGTAATAACTTAATTGAATAATTCCAACAATAGAATAAAATAACATTACATGTGCCTCTACTCCTCCTCTTTGAATACATTATTAAGTAAAATAAGGGTCACTTGGCCACAAGCACTGTAATACTGTGACAATCTGGTAATCAAGAAGGCTATTATGTTAGCTATTATGTGGACACACAAAGCAAAACACAAGTCACATCCCAGGCCAGAGGCACACAGGAGCATAGGATTTTATCAGCGGCCTGATAAAATCGAAGTTCTGCTTTCTGATTTTTTTTTTGTCCCCTTAGTGTTCACATGGTTGCTTTCCACGGGTAACAGAAACCATGAAAATCAAAAGTGACAGTGGTGTGGCACTTCTGTAATCAAAATAATAACTATTCGCACATCAGATTCCACAAAGAAGCCAAAATTACTTTCCCTGCTTCCAAGAGGTGCCGGCTACTCACTGACATTATAAACGATGTATCTCTAGCCTTCAGCAGCAGAAGCAGCCTTCACTGTCGGAGCAACCAGAGAACGCGGCCTTTGAGCATGCGCGTTCTGAGTGACGCTCCTGCTTGTCCTAGCTTCCCATCCTTCACGTTTCCTAGCTCGTTTTCTTCTGAAAAATAGCTCAAGTGTTCTGGATTTAATGCGATAAAACTTCTAGTAAGGCCCCCCCCCCAAAAAAAATGATATTTACTGAGCCTAGAAATGGAGGAGGATCCCAGCTATTTTAAGAAGCACTTTCTTCAAAGGAACCATTCATGTCTGTCTTAAATTAAAGGGATGGGAGAAAGAAAGTGGAGAGACAGAAAGAAATCGACCAACACATCATCCTGAGTTTATTTCCTGGAGCTGCAATGTAATGGTTCCTTATTAGTCTTAGCATATTTGCTGTTTGTTTCTTTGTTTTGCTCTTGTTAGGCAGGCTAGCTTTACCATACTACCTAATGTGTTTGCTAAGACAGATGCCATTGTGAAATCTTAACTGTTTCCACTAAATAAGCCAGTGCTCTGACTGTTTTCCAAGGAAGGACACTACAGTTAGGGCTGAACTGCTCTCCCCTGTAGGCTGGATATCCATGGCGGTAGGTAGCATGTAGAAGTTTTAGGTGGCCAGGAGCTCCCTTCGGCAGGTAGGTCACATTGATTATCACAGCCCTCACCTCCATTTTGATCTCTCATTTTGGAGGGCCAAGGGGTACTTACAGGATCCAGTCCAATGTTCTGATACTGTAATGTGACTTCTGAGGAGAACACCTGCTCAAATATACAGTGTGTCGTTCCCTGCAGTTGGCCACTCTGAGAAAGAAGTCTTTCTGCTTTGGATTGCCCCTCCATTTGCATTTTAGGAATTTCCTTTGATTCTCATCACTAACCTGGGCTTGTTTGTTTGTTTTTAATTATCTTGAGTATATTTCTCACAAGACAAGGGAGCAAAGCCTGGGGTCTTCCACTGCGATCCATGTTATACAGGGGTGTGCGGGGATGGCTTTAGTGAGTGTTCCAGGATGTGACTAAAAAGATTTTTCTTTTTTTTTTATTTTTATTTTTATTTATTTATTTTTAATTAATTTATTCTTGTTACATCTCTATGGTTATCCCATCCCTTGTATCCTCCCATTCTCCCCTCCCTCTCATTTTCCCCTTACTCTCCTCCCCTATGACTGTTCCTCAGAGGGATTACCTCCCTCTGTATATGCTCATAGGGTATCAAGTCTCTTCTCAGTGACCTGCTGTCCTTCCTCTGAGTGCCACTAGGTCTCCCCCGCCAGGGGACATAGTCAAATGTGAGGCACCAGAGTACTTGAGAAAGTCAAATCCCTCTCTCCACTCAAGTGTGGAGACTGTCCTGTCCATTGGCTAGATCTGGGTAGGGGTTTAAATTTTACCGCCTGTATTGTCCTTGGCTAGTGCCTTAGTTTGAGCGGGACCCCATGACCCAAATCTGCCTATCATAATGTTCTACTTGTAGGTTTCTAGGACCCACTGGATCCTTCTACATTGCTATTCTCCCATTGTTCTCTCATCTAGAGTCCCAATAGGATGTCCTCCCCTTTGAAAAAATCTCTTTATATCAAATGGCTGAGAAACACTTATAAAGAGATTTTTCTAGGCTGAGAATGCTCTGCCACAGTAGCCTACTCAGAGCCTCCCCTCAGAACAAGCATGGTCTGCCTTACTGTACCTTATTTGTTTCATTCCTCATTTTGTTAAAGTACAAGAGAGCACAAAACAGAAAAGAATGAACAGTGCTGTGAAACCAAGACAGTCTCATAATGGCTGGTGCATATCCACTCAGTTTTGTACATGGTTGATCACACCCAGGAGAGTCCCGCTCAGCAGGCTAAACTATTAGTGCTTTCAGACATTTGTGGAGATGCATCCATTGCCCCAATCAAAGCTCAGTTGGCCTAATAAATGTCAATTAAAGCTCCTGGAAGACTTTGAACCATAAAACTCATTTGAAACTATGTATGTATTGACTCACTGGAACAGATTTCAGATCTGTTCTAATGTATATTTACTAGCCAGGCATGGTGGTGCACACCTTTAATCCGAGCACTTGGGAGGCAGAGGCAGGCAGATCGCTGTGAGTTCGAGGCCAGCCTGGTCTACAGAGTGAGTCCAGGACAGCCAAGGCTATGCAGAGAAACCCTGTCTCAAAAAAAAAAAAAAAAAAGTAATACGTAAATTGTATTTACTTTAACCATGGGTAACCTGGATGCACATAGCTGCCTTGTATTTGCATAAATATTTCCCGACAGTTACCCTAGGTAACTGTATTCCTCAGGGATGGCTTATAAGATGGAATATGTATTAAATGTCAGTAGAATTCAGTTTGATATATATACTTAATCAACTAGGTGTGTAACAGGAGCAGCAATACAGCAGAGAACGAAACAGACGAGCCCTGACCCCATCAATCTGGAAGGGTCTTCTAAGATGCTATTGGCCCTTTCCATTCCCTGACTATGTCAAAAATGACTTAACTGTTACTTAAAAGACAATTACTTATATAAAGTATGTCTCTGCTAGCTTCTAAGCTTTGCAAAAGCATTTGTGTCTTATGTGTAGTTCAATAATTTAGGTGTCCAATTTTTCCACTTTAGTTTACGTAGCTCAAGCTGCCAGCTGCTTGAAGTCATCGTCTTCCTCTGCCCTCCTGGAAGATGCTAGAACATAAAAATGAGGAAAATCAGTCATCAGTGTCATTTACATAGAAAAAAGGTAGGAACTGCATGTAAAATGTGTCTTTGTATACAAATGAAATATAAGTAAGTACTGAAAGCAGCAGGCCTGGCAAGTGTTTTGGGAACTGTGTGAACTCAGGTCATGGGAGGGTAACAGACCTGCTCGAGATTGGTGCGCAGAGGATGGCATGCTGGCCTGGGCTGTACTAGGAGGGAAAACGAAGGCAGGTGTGGAGGCTCCATGTCTGTCATCTCCTTATTTAATTCACCCTGCTCTAATTCCTCCGGTCCTGCCAGCAGCTCTTCCTGAACACCGGAGAAAGAAAGAATTATGAAGCTACTGTTTCAGGGGGTGGGTTCCCTAAACACAACAAGGAGAACATCTGCCACCCGATTGATATGTGGGAAGCCAGTGAAACGGAATATTTATTTTAAGACTAAACTTTTTTTGCAACACTGAGCAATGATTAGAAATGAATATTTTTGGTTGTACAAATTTGTTGTAGTTAATCTTATAATACTTCAGTAAACAGCTATTCAAGTAATTTGTGCTGAATATATAATCTCCTCAGGTTCTGGAAATTCACACCTTCATTGTTATTTTTCCAGTATGCTCTTTTTTCCTCTCCTGTTGAGAATCTCTGCAACTTCAATTAAATGAAATAAACAGTTTATTTGAGTTAATGCTATTGAAAATAAAACAAGCATAGGAAAATATATTGCACAGAAAGTTTAAGAAAAAAAGATACTGTAGTTCCTCTATCAAAGCATTAAAGTCAATATCAATTGTGTGTTTTCATGATTTTTTTTTTTTTTTCAGTGCTGGGTACAGAACACAGCAGTAGCTTGTTCGTGCTCTACTTTTTTTTTTTTTTTTTTTTTTTTTTGAGACAGGGTTTCTCTGTGTCACCTTGGCTGTCCTTGACTTACTTTGTAGAACAGGCTCACAGGGATCCTCCTGCCTCTGCCTCCCAAGTGCTGGGATTAAAGGCGTGCACCACCACCACCCGGCTCATGCTTTACTTTTTAATTATGTCCCCAGCCCATGTGGTTGTGTTAACAAAACTTCAAAATTAGAGTAATGCATTTTTCATTTGCAATGGCCCCAAAATGTTAAGATGACTGCCTTCGTCTTACTGCATCCTGTACCCTGCACCTGTAGAAAGCTAAAGTCTGCTTGAGACTTGAAGGATGTGGGTCACCTCTTGCCTAGTCTGAGATAGCTCACAGCAACTAACTTGGGAAGCCCTCGAGCATACATCAGCCCTTCCAGAAGGGAGTAGTTGTAGAAGCAAGACTTTTCATTACACATCAGAAGCTGTCACCATAAGAAAATGTAGAGAGCCAGAAGGCAGAAAGAGAGGCTTGCCTTAGGTGGGACCATGCTTACTCACAGCAAGGAGGCATAGTGTCACCACGTGTGTCCATGGGCAAATGCCTACAGAAGAAGATGAGATGTGGCCCCTTATAGGGGCAGAAATACTTACAACACGTTCTCTACAACGGAGGCTGGGAAGGGTAGTCTTTCATCAGAAAACTATCAGAAAAGATCTATCATAACTGCATATCCATCCAAATAGATTCCTTATTTATTTGCCCATCATTTAACAAATTTATTGAGATCTGATTCCTGGTCAGAGCAATGGTAAACCAGTACCCACTACATCCAGGGAGCCTATGCCTGAATTTATACACATACACGTTTATATTATATGTGATTATTTTGTTGCTATTGTTTGTTTTGTGACAAGGTCTCTTTTCATATCTCAGGATGGCTTTGATTCACTACATAGCCAAGGCTGACCTTGAATTAACAATCCTGCACTTCTACATAGGGCCAAACAGTATTTTTTTTGTTTTGTTTTGTTTTGTTTCTTGAGACAGGGTCTCCCTATGTAGCCTTGGCTGTCGTGGACTCGCTTTGTAGACCAGGCGGGCCTCAAACACACAGCAATCTGCCTGCCTCTGCCTCCCTAGTGCTGGGATTAAAGGCGTGCGCCACCACGCCCGGCCCTCCAAACAGTAATATTTTTGGTTTTGTGGGCCAGCTACCTTCCTGTTATAGGATCTTCTTTCTTATTTCCTATAGTTCAAGAGACTGGAAAGCATCCTTGCCTTGAAGACTACACAAAAACAGCCATGGCCAATTTGACCTCCAGGCCATGTTTTGCCAACCCCTTATGTATATGAATGTTTTGCCTACATGTGTGTGAGTGTACCACATGTGTACCTGGTGCCACAGAGACTAGGGAGGATATCAGATCCCTCAGAACTGGCAATATGGATGAGTTTGATCCACTCTGAATGCTAATAATAGAACCAAGCTCCTCTGCAAATACAACCAGTGCTCTGAATCTCTGGCCCATGTCTTAAGCCCCAGATCACTACCATTTTCTAACATTACTTGCAGCAAACTGTTTCCTAACACTCCTGGGCCACATCTTCATTTGTTAGATTCATCCTCCATCATATGGCATAGAAACAGGAAGCTGTGCTATTCTGTCCCTGTGGAATGTGGCTTACACCATACTCATCCTGGACATGTGTGGCTTGGCTGGAACCACTGGTATTCTCACGGTGGGCACCACCAATGTAACTACAGTCTTCCTGGGCTGTGGGACTGAATAGTGTGAGTGGAAAGGGAGTGTAAATGATGCCACTCCGCAATTACACAATTACTTGTTTTATAGGCTGAGTAATAAACAGAGGAAGCCTAACTCCTAATTTAACAGCCACAGAGCACAATCCATCTGCTGCTTGGAGAGTGACACCGTCTGCTGCATTTGGCCAGATGTGAGAGCTCACAATTCCTCATAATGAGACTATTTATTCTCCACCCATTACAAGTCACTAATTTTACATAATCACGTGCTGTTCTCTTCTTCTTTAATAGCTGAAAACCTAATTAAGAAGCTGTTTCCCAAACTAGTCATCTTTCCTGGAAATCAGCTACTAACACCTCATTTCCCTCCTAGAAAACTCACTTCCTATAAGTATCATTTATCTGCTAATCAGTAAGCAAGTTGTCTGCATCATGTGATTGGAAGCTGCCCTCCATGGCAGCCACAGGACCACACTCTGTAGTATTGCACCCACCTCATCAAAGCCGCTGGCAAACTGAACCCTTTGAGAAAATGCCTCGGAGATTTCCTGGGCAATGTCCTGCTGCTCTGTTATATCCTGCATCAAGTCATCGATCTTGTTTAGAGCCCTGGGAAACATTTTGTTAAAGTTTTAGAATTTCATCCGACACTTACGAGCCTTGGCTTAATTCTATATGAAAACCAGTTATTTTCAGATATATTCATTAGGTATTTCAGTACCATAACAAAAATTCCTGGTCTATGGGTCATCAATGTAAAAAACAATTAAAAAAATGAAAAAACAAACAACTAACATGCATGTCAAAAAAATTTAGTAATTCTGTACAATCACATGCATTTTCTATATTACTTTCTACCTTTGAGAATCACTTTAAATAACATAATTTTGTCATTAACATTATTTGTAGATCAGTTTAGAAAGTGCACGTGGTAGTTAGAACATATGTGGCACCACTTGACTGAGATCACAAGGCAGCTCTCACTAATCTTCAGGAAAATCACTTCATATAGCACAGTAGTCCGAAATGCTGACTCTTTGAAGGTTCTCCCCTGTAGACTGTGTGTGGGAGGGAACTGTCTTTAGTTCAGCAGGACTTGAGCCAGCATGCTCTCACGGAGGCCACAACCTCAGCAAATGAAGACAGGCAGGTCCAGGCTCAGGGCAGCTACTTCAAAGTCTTCCCAGTGGACAGGTCAGGTTCCGTCTTGTTTTTGTAACAGTGTTTCTGAATCATTCCTCCAATGCAGAAAGTAGGTCAAGCAGGTTAGCTAGAAGAGAAGTGACAGTGTCCTCCATTATTAACTGGCCTCAGCTCTGAAAGTTTGAGCCCAGTGGAACTCATCTTTTCGTCAGTTTCTCAGACTCTTCCATACCGAAAAGAATTATTTTGTCATTTTCCTACCTCCCTCTTTGCTCAATATTCATTAGGGTTGTAGTAAATGTATTTATTAAAGTGAGTACAAGACATGTATGGGCTGAAGTTTGGGACTGTGACTGAACGTCTGTCCAAAAGGGCACTATCATCTGATGCTACTAAGGGAGGGAGCCAGAGACAATGCTGGCTTTGCACTCCACTTCAGTCAGCGCTCAGCTTACCACAACTGTGGGTGACCAGGAGTCCAGCCATGCACACACCGATCTCTGAGGTTCAAGAACAACAGCTGCTTGATGGGTTACCAAGGCAAGATGTTCTTAAAGAGGTCTTCACAACCCCAGCTGTTTCTGTCGCCTCTTTCCATTCTCTGGAACAACATCTGTCTCTCAGCACTTGCTGCTTTTCTACTATTTTGGACAGAACTGTACCTAATCTACAAAGGTCCCCACCGAGAACGCAGAACAAATGCATTCAAAGTACTGACTGAGTGCTCGCTGTATGTCAGGAACTGTGCTAGGTATATCTAGTATCTCACTGAATTCCCAATGACCAGAGCATGTAAGAACTTACAGGTGAGGAAACTGAGTTGGGAGAAAGTCATTTGCCAGGGTACGTGGCAGCTGTGGAAATAAGATTACAGCAGAACCAAACAAAACAACCTATAAACCCCAATCTTTGTAACTAATATTTTATGTCAGTGGTTTTCAAATATTAGCAAGTTCAATCCCGGCCTGGAGAACTTGGTTAAAAACAAAGGTCTAATCTCTGTCTTGTTTGAGGGATGTTGGGTTTCTGTAAGCTCTTGAATCACTTTTAGCTAGATGATTATGATGCCCACCAAAGTTTGGCAATCACTATTCTACAGTTCTTACAACCTCACTGATGTTGGCATTGCTAATGGTTTTCACAGATGGGATTTCATAAAAGAACTGAGAAATGTTGAAAGGAAATTTCTATTATGTTTTTCCTTCAATTAAAAAAAACTGTCACTGTAAGTTTGAAACTATCTCTAAGACAGCATTCAATTCAATACACTGAACAATGACCCAGTCCCACCAAAATCATCATATAACTTCAAAGCATTTCTCAACATAGAAGATGAGGAGGCTGAGTCACTCACATGTTTTCATGAACTGCTTTCATGGCCTTGGCTGCAAAGCCCATGTTCCGTAAGACCTCAGTGTTGGTGTGAGAGTTCTCTATCGCTTCTCGCTGGAACTCGATGGTGGAAAGTGTGCTGTCAATCTGAGCGAGCTGCTTCTCAAACCTCTTCCTCCTCTTCAGGGCCTGCAAGGCAGCTACATCAGGAAGAAATCAAGGTTTGTATCAGGAGAAACAGCCTCAGACTCAGGAGAAACAGACTCAGAACTGTTGACACCTGAAGACAAAGAGCATATTAAACAATCCGGAGGCACCTACAGGGAACATGTCACTCCATCTCCACCAGCCATTCTCTCTCAAACACCCTGCTATTCTTTCTTCCAAACATCTGATAAATGTAAGAGGGTAGGAAGTCAACTTTCCTATTCAGTAATTATGCCACAGAAACACTGATGCTAATGCTGGATTTGGGGTGACGTATAGGTTAGAGATATTAAGAAAAGCCATACAAGGGTGGGACTAACGGGATACAGGTCCAAGTTTCAAACACATTACAAAAAGAATGCCTTAGGGGGAAAAATAAAATATAAACTTAACAAAAAAAGAAATGATTGGAGAGATGGCTCAGAAGTTAAGAGCACTGGCTGTTCTTACAAAGGTTCTTAGTTCAATTTCCATCAACAACATGGTGGCTCATAACACTATAATGAGATCTGATGTCCTCTTCTGGCCTGCTAGAACAATGCATGCAGAATACTGTATAAATAATAGATAAATCTTTTTTTTTTTAATCCCTTGGGCAGAAAACGCTGAGTTTCTCTTTACTCAGCTGGTGCCACAAAAATGCAACCAGTCAGAATTACCTGCAGCCTGATACTTCATAAATACTCTCATTTACATAGTTAAAAGTGCATGATGGGAAATAGTAAGCAAATTTTCTTACCACAACCATACAAGGACTCTTTCAGCATGGCTACCCAGGAACCATCAATTGAGTACACATGATGTAGTTTAAAGTCGTTTCATAAAAGGCATTGGTCTCAGGGATATGGAAATGAGTATTATAAATAAAAGGATGCTGTAGGATCCAAAACATTTATGTAAAGCAGCAATGGATATAGTTGTATTTCTTAACAATATACAAACTACCTAACCTATTTGTTTTTATTTTTTATATGTTCTTTTTCAGGTAGATAGGAATGCATCCCTTGCAGGAGTTGGTATTTTCCTTCTACCCTGTGACTCACATGGATTAATCTCAGGTCCTTGGATTTAGTCCTTACGTTCTGAGCCATCTCACCAGTCCTACTTTTTTTTTAAGTACTTCAAGGTCAGCCACTTTGGCTTTTAATTTTGTAATTACTTAATTAATATTTGAGGGGAGGTTGAGACAGGGTTTCTTTGTGTATTCTTAGCTGTTCTGGACTCGCTTTGTAGACCAGGCTGGCCTCGAACTCACAGCGATCCACCTGCCTCTGCCTCCCAAGTGCTAGGATTAAAGGAGTGCACCACCACGCCCGGCTTAACTAATTAATTTTGAGACAGTGTTTCTCTGTGTATTTTTGCCTGTCCTGGATTCATTTTGTAGACCTGGCTGGCCTCGAACTCACAGAGATCTGTCTGCCTCTTCCTCCATGAATGCTGGTATTACAGGTATGTGCCACTATGCCCTGCTCTAGTTTTACACTTTTATATTACTGTTTTAATCACTTCTGTTCTTATCTGCCTGGTTGATCCGTTCTAATTTCTCATGAATGTTCTCTTGGCATAATAAAGCTTGATCTTATATTGTGCACCCAGAAGGGACACACATCTGCAAAGATGTGTTTATCTTGGTGGTCAATTAGTGAAAATCATATTTTGGAACAGCTTTGTTTCTCTTTATATTTAGTCTTGAGCTATTTCTGTAGAGCAGGATGTTCTCCCTGATATCTACCTCTGTCCTCAGTTCTTGGACTAATAGTGAGCCACCACCTTGATAGGCTTGCTCTTTCTTTCTTTCTTTCTCTTCTTCTTCTTCTTCCTCCTCCTCCTCCTTCTTCTTTATACCTGTCTGGCCTCGAACTCACATCAACCCTCCTGCCTCTGCCTCCCAGGTGCTGGGATTAAAGACCTGTGCCACCACACTCAGCTCAAGGTTGGGTTTCTTTTTGAGAGAGAAGGGGTGCTTGTGGTGAGGATGCCTCATGTCTTCAAGTAGCTGCAAACCAAGTCAACTATTGGACAAGACACAGATCAGATGCACTAAAGTCTTTCTTCCACAAGGTGGCGCCCCATACTTGGTGATGCACATCCTCTTTGGCCAGAAGAGGTCGCAGCAACACCACTCTTCTGTTTCCACTACCATGCCTTACAAAGTTAAGAACATAGTTCTGGTTAGAATGAGAAAAGTAATATTTTAATTCCTGTCACTAGTATGAATTATGAGTTGACAAGGGGCCCCATTCTATCATACACTATTATGTTGAAAGTTTTGTTGGTAGTTACATATATAAAGGTATAAGACAGTGATCCGCCTGCTTCTGCCTCTCAAGTGCTGGGATTAAAGGTGTGCCCCACCATGTCTGGCTTTATATTTACTGAACATGACAGAAAGCATCACTTGGGGAAGTAATGAGGAATACTTTACCAAAATCTTTAACAGAACTTTACAAGACATTAAGTCACTAACATCAATTGGTTCCTACTTACTCAGAAATCAAAAATTACTTAACACATCATTGTTTACCAAGTAATACCTAATGCTGTATTCAATAATTATGGTGAATATTCATTTATACATTTTTCTACCTCTATTTTGTCTGTATCCAGCAAATTATTATTAGAACACACATGCATTATTCTTTGTGGGATCATGGAAAAGTACTGCGGTTTGAATAAAGTTGGGCTCCTATAGGTGCATATAATTGAATGTTTGGTCCCTAGTTGCTGGAATTATTGGGAAAAGATTTGGAGGTGTGGTCTCCTCTCTCCCACAGGAGGTGTGTCACTGTGGGTGGGCTTTAAGGTTTCAAAAGGCCACACCATTCCATACAGCCCCCACTCCTTCATCCCCCACCACCACCCACCACCACCCACCACCACCCCTGCCAACACCACCGCGTGCTCTCAGCTACTGCTCCAGCATCATGCCTGCCTGATTGCAGCTGTGCTCCATACCATGAGGGTTGTTTTAGCGTTTCTATTGTTTCTAATGAAACACCATGATCAAAGAGAAAGTTGGTGAGGAAAGGGTTTATTTGGCTTACACTTCCATATCACTATTCATCATCAAAGGAGGTCAGGATAGTAACTCAAGCATGGCTAGAATCCTGAGGCAGAAGCTGGTGCAGAGGCAACGGAGGGTGCTGCTTCCTGACTTCTCCCTTGTGGCTGCCTCAGCCTTCTTTCTTATAGACCCCAGAACCACCAGCCCAGGCATGAAACCACCCAAATGGGCTGGGCCCTCCCCATCAATCACCAATAAATCACCTCCTCTCAGATGAGTTCAGCTGTGTTAAGTTGACATGGTCATGAGCTCAATCTCTGAAACTGTAAGAAGCCTCCATTAAATGCTTTCTTCTCTCAGTTTCCTTGGTCATGGTGCTTTTTCCCAGCAGTAGAAGAGTAGCTAAATCAAGCACATGATTATAGCTGTGTGTTAGCTAGGGTCATAGATGTTTGTTACATGGAAAAGCCAAGGCAAGTAAGTTTGCTTGTTACATTGTTCTCTTTCTCTCATTTTAAAAAGATTTATTTATTTATTCTATGTATATGAGTGCTCTATCTATGTACAACTCCTAGAGAAACTATGTCTCCAAAAAACAAACAAACTGAAAATTCATTTTCAGTCTCTTCAAATGTAAGAGACATTTTTATCATGACACATTGGCACAGTACAGTAAACACGGAATTTGAGGTATAGTCAACTGCCACTTTAGCACATTTTTGTTAAAGATAGACACCATCCTATATACTTAGACAGTCTCGTAGAATTACAAAGGAATTTAAAGTTCATACCATTTGTGACACTGTACACGTCTTACAGCCATAACAAAATGCACATGAGTACGTGATGCCTGCTGTACAAAAGGAGAGCCCACTGCCCAACTCCCAAACTCTAGTCTTTGTATGTATACCAAACCAGTGCTCTGTGAAACAGTGTGTCTGCTATGAGCAACAGCTAAGGACATCTCAGGCATCTCTTTCTGGACTGTATCTTCTGGAAACTGCTGACCTTCCTGAGGGCCTCACATGCTGTAGATTCACAAATAAGTTTACAGACTCAGGGCTTCCCATTAGCCCCCCCCCCCCCCGCAGACAAGCAGGCATACTTTAACCCACTGAAGATCTCTGCAAAGAGGCCTATCTACAGATCAAAGAGCCTCCTTTTTGAACCCCACCCCCACCCCTGCAGTTTTTAACTTAGAAGCCCTGGCTGTCGGAAAATTGTGGTCAGTTTAAGTTTTCCTCCTTAGCTGCAGTGCAGCCAGTCACTAGAGAAGGAATCCTAGGGTCCCTGCCCTCTTTCTTCTTTCAGTCCTATGAGCTGCCTGAGCCACCAGCTTTCTGACCCAAGACATAAAGTGAACGGGGATTCCACGTCTATTACCAGATTCTATCCTGGACCTTGCCAGAGCAAAGACAGGCATTGACAGGGATGGGACGGAGGGAGCTGGGGATGCTCACAGGATGGAAGAAAGCAGGTGTTTCACTGGGATTTGCTTCTTTAGTACCCTAGGAATACAGGAGAGGGGTTTGGGGGCCTATGATGATGGCAGGAGGTCACAGCAGAAAGTCTGATAGAGAGCTAGGCATGAGACTGAGGGAGTGAGCTTTCTGGGAAAGATGAAGATCTGCAACTAGCCTACTTATTTCCCCAGTCAGAGTGGTCTGTGGGTTCTCACAGGGTGCCTGGTAGAATTGGGGCCTGGGAGAAAGCAGCGGGTGCAAGGAAGGAAGTTCACAGGCTGTGTGATCCACTGGAGACGGGGAGAGAGGGCAAAGGAGGCTGCAGTGGGTGTTGTGCTGCAGCCCTGGGGTAAGCCTGGGGGTCAGACTAGTGAACTTCAGTCTTCTGTCCCTGAATTGGGATCTATACATGCCAGAATTTGGTCCAGGTTAGTAAGAGCAATTCTTGGAGAATTGGATCAAAAGGAGCAGAGAAAATTCCTAGTGAAGGTTTTCAGCTTTAGAAGAAATTTAAAAAATTAATAGTGTTAGATAAAGGTAGGAGATTCAAGTATATTTCTTTTTTGTGGGATAAACCCCTTATCTCAATTACCTAGTTTTTTTTAATCTGAACACCAAAGAAATTATATATTATTTTAATATTCTGTAATAATAATAAGGTATGACCAGAGCAAAACATGACTTGTTATAGAATTTTCCTGAGAGATAAAGCAGAAACATAGAACTTTAAATGTGTTTTAAGGAGACTCTAAGAATGGCTTGTTTCTAAGGGATTGTCTTTTCTGATGTGCCCTTCAGCTCATGCCCTTTATGGGTAACAGACGGTGTTAGTCACATCTTATGTGATGAGAAAATGTACAATCTGAAATAAATGTTGCAGTACAGCTCTATGGGAAAAATTTAAAAGAATTATGGGGATGAGAATTTTCCAGGTGATACTATTTAATCTAAAGAAATTCTCTTGGTGGCAATTAGAAAGGCCTATGCCAATGCCTGTGTAGTGTTTAGTGGAATACAGGGTCAGGAAACACAGGAAGTAGTCCAAGTACAGTTTTTTTGTTGTTGTTGTTTTGTTTGTTTTTGTTTTTGTTTTGAGACAGGGATTCTCTGTGTAACAACCTTGGCTGTTTTGGAACTCAATATGTATACCACGATGACTTAAAACTCACAGAGATAGGGCTGGAGAGATGGGTCAGTGGTTAAGAGCACTGTCTGCTCTTCCAAAGGATTGGGGTTCAATTCCCAGCACCTACATGGCAGCTCACAACTGTCTGTAACTTCAAGATCTGACACTCCCACACGAACAGACATGAATTTTAAAAATTAAATAAAATATTAAAAAAAAAAACCTCACAGAGATCTGCCTGTCTCTGCATCCAAAGTGCTAGGAATAAAGGCATACACCACCACACTCAGCCAATCAATAGCTTTGGGGAATCATCACTTGTATGATGTTGAAACTGTTTATATTCACCATTTGGGTCAATAAGAAATGATGCCATTCTTGTCTTACCAGTGGTTATGCCCAGCACTTCCATTCCAACATCTATGATCCACTTATTCATCTGTCCCAATGTGGTCTTTCTACTTTTTTTGTCTGTTGTCATTTAGAAGTTGGTGTTGAAATTAGAAACTTTATGAATCACTAAGTAAATTGCAAAAGTTAAAACATGTACATGACTGATGATAATTTATCAATATCTTTTATAAATTAAAAAAAATAGGAATAGCTAGCACATTGTGTTAGGATACTGTCTCTGCTCTGCCTAGCAGTCATGATGTCATTACCTGCCTGCCACTGTTGGACCCTGGAATCCAATTCAGGGAGGGGGTTGCCGCGAGAGGCCACTCAAGTCACACAGGCCGGAGTTATATGTAAAATTTATTACTGACACATCAGAAGTCCCAATTGTCAATGTGTCAGGATCCCTCAGCACTCGGTAGGTGAAGAACCCCGAGTAGCTGTTACAGGCTAGTTTTAAAGGCGAACACCGCAAAGCAGGTGGGGTTGCTTATCAAGTTAGACCATATGGACATTAGGACATCTGGCATTGGGAAGCTCTTTGTGGGGGTTTGGGTGTGGGTCTCTAGAGCGGTTACTGAAAGCCGTATGGGGACATCTGATATTTGGAAACTTACATGTAACTATTCTGGGAACTAGGGTGCGACTTTTGAAGTTAGCAATAACCCTAACCCTGAGAACTGGGAGAGGCGAGCAGGCTGGACAAGTGAACAAGCATCTTGTATTTTACAGTTTTACAGTTTCTCACCACTAGCTATGCCCCTGCCCAGGGTTATATAAACGGACAAACCCATCTGTGTCTCGCTCACCTCTTGTCTCCCTGTTGTCTCCCTCTTTTGTTCCTTTCTCCTCTCTTGCTGTGTATTCCTCTATCTCCCCTATAATAAACTTCTCCATATCATATCTGTTGTGGGCTTATAGTCCATGTTTAAAACATTAAAGAAACATAACAGCTCTGAACTCTGATTTTTTTCAGTTATCTACTCTAATAGGAACTAACCCTGGGTGCACAATTACGAAATCTGTGTACTCGCTGTTTTCTAAAGTCTCACTGCTTTTCTGACATACACCAGGTCAAAGGAAATCATGGGTTAGAGAAAAGGGGATCTTTTTTCTGAGTCATTGTCTCCTCATGTGCAGTTACCTGGAGAGATTTTTCCCTCAGTTCTGAGATGCCTGCAACACAGCAAAAATAATAAGCTGCATAAAACAATGTGTTCTTCAGACTGTTCAGGTTGAAGAACAGTCCCTCACACCCTCAAGGAGCACAGAAAAGGCACCAAAAGCCTTTGTCTATTGTCTTTTGAGCAGGCAAACACACACCTGCTGAAGACCATGCCTCTGCCAACACTGCATCTATTGTAAACCAAAGGCCTTTTGTTTTGCATAAGTAGAGGCAGCCTGTTGCTCCCTGTCTTTCCAGCAAAGGCAAAACAACAAAGCAGCATGGAGAGGCTAAGCCCCTGTAAAAACCTTGACCTGGTATGAGACCCTCAGTCTCAGGACAGGAATGCTAACTGAAAAAATGTAGCTGATTAAAGGAGTAGAGGCCACCAGGTTAAAAATGGCTGGAGACAAGGCTCCCTGACCACCCACTGTATTTGTATCATGTAATTCCCAGGTACCCAGCGGGTTTTGGAAGAGTTGTGGCTTTGACATTCTCTGGTACAAGATCTCAGTCTAATTTGGTGCTCACTGCCTGTATCTGGGGTATCTAGGCTAGAAGAGCTTTTATCCCTAGCAATAATCACAGTTTGACTATAAGGTAATTCCCTTTTCTCAGAAGTTCAGTGACCAACAATAAACAACATTGAAATTAGGAAGCTTAACTTCCGTTGAAGTTAAGATGCCTAACTTCATCCACCTTTTCTCTTGAATGTATGTGTATGTGAGTGGTTTATTTTCTATCTCTCTTGTGTTTCTTATTTCCCTGTAGATTCACAAATAAGCAGACTAAGGGTTTTATCATCAGTCTTCTATGGCTAACAGGTCTAAGTTTACATTAGCTTACTGGAGGTCTCTGCAAAGAGGCCTATCTACAACCCCCTACAGTTTCTAGCCAGAAGCAGGAAAATTGTGGTTAGTTTAATTTTTCCTCTTTGGCCTCAGTGCAGCCAGTCTCTAGAGAAGAAACCCCCTGCCTGGGCTCCCTTTCCTCTTTCGACTTTCAACCCTGATCAGTTAGTTGCCTGAGACATCAGTTCTAGCGACCCAAGAGATGAAGCAAATTGGAAGGAAATTCACATCTAGCCTCACAGACCCTACCCTAGACTTTCCCAGAGCCACAGCCAGGCATTAACACTGAGACTCAGGGAATTATAATGCCAAGAAAATAAAACAGAAAAAGACAGGAAGACCCATTTGCATTGTTTGTGTCTTTTACAGTCAATGCAGATTACTGGTGACTTAAAGGAAACTTCTGTCAATTAATTATAAATTACATATGTAGTATCACTGACAAATTCTACTTTAAGAAATAACCTTTTTTAGAAACTGGGTGATAGCCCGCGGTGGTAGTGCAGGCCTTTAATCCCAGCACTCAGGAGGCAGAAGTAGGTAGATCACTGTGAGTTTGAGGACAGCCTGGTCTACAAAGGGAGTGCAGGACAGCCAAGGCTACACAAAGAAACCCTGTCTCAAAAAAAAAAAAAAAAAAAAAAAAAAAGAAAGAAAGAAAAGAAAAAAAAAAAAAAGAAAAGAAACTGGGTCATACAGGAAAATGTTGTGTTCTATAATGATATGCAATATGAGCTTCAGGAAAGTTCCCAGCACCTATATTTAGAGATCTTGATGCTGAAGGAGCTTCAATTTCATGGTTGTTATTTTCTTATGGACTGTTAAAGATAACTGAGATGTGCAGATTGTCAGTTGCCTCATGAATGGTTGTATTCTTAAATATCCTTGACTGTGCTTATGGTCATAATTGATTGCCACAATGGGCTTTATTTGGCCTTCTATATTTGTTTCAAAATTAAACAAAAGATGAGCTACTAACCAGTCTGTACTTGTCCCTTGGGTCACTATCCATTTTGGGGGACACCCTAATGGCTTACTGACCTCACCTCCCCAAGGGAATTGCTGTTCCTTCTATGTCTTTTAGAGAATCTCAAATCCCTACACATACATTAATGGCTTCTAAGCTTGCATGCCTCTGCAACAAAACCTAGACAGATGCAAAACTAAAGCCTTTTGTTGTTTTGTTTTGTTTTGTTTTTTGTTTTTTTTTTAATTTTTTGGTTTTCAAAACAGAATTTCTCTGTGTATCCTTGGCTATTCTGGACTCACTTTGTAGACCAGGCTAGCCTAGAACTCACAGCGATCTGCCTGCCTCTGCCTCCCAAGGGCTGGGATTAAAAGCATGCACCACCACCACCCAGCTCAAAACTAAAACCTTTTAATTATTACCATATCCAGACCTTTTCTTTGCTCTCCTATGTTCAATCCTTTCCTAGGTTAAAATGGAAAATGCTCCCTATATTTAGATTTTTTTCTTTGCTCTCTCAAAATTTTCATGAATTGCCATCATTGTCTCAAGTCTTTTCTCTTTGCTCTCCCAAGAGTTTTTTTTTTTTCTTTTTCTTTCCTTTTCTTTTTTTTGTTTTTTGTTTTTGTTTGTTTGTTTGTTGGTTGGTTGGTTGGTTATTTTTTGTTTGTTTTTTGTTTTTGATTTTTGAGACAAGGTTTCTTGTGTAACAGCTCTGGCTGTTCTGGAACTTGCTCTATAGTCCAGGCTGACCTTGAACTCACGGAGATCCACCTGCCTCTGCCTCTCAAGTGCTGGGATTAAAGGCGTGTGCCACCACTGCCTGGCCCAGGAGTTTCAAATGTACACCTAAAGGGAATTTTCTCCCTAACCAACTAACTTTGTCTTCTGCCCACATATATGTTCCAGTGTCCTGCCAGACTCCCTACATCTGGGACACTGTCAAAGCAGCTGCCCACAAGTGCCAGCTGGACCTGCGTTGTTCCTCCTAGCTGGACCTGCAGTGCCCTTCCCAGCTGCAGATGTTCTCAGACCCTGGACAACAAATGCAACAGCCTGTTCTTCCGGAACCTGGCCAACTATTCAGCCTTTTAACCCTCTATCTCTGACCTACTGCCAGCAGTAAGTAGTTAAGATGATTACTTTGACCCTTATCCATTTGCAAAATGCTGAAATGATGTGCTCCAGGCCCTGGACAAACAGCTCCATGTTCACCCAGCACTCTTCGGTCCCTGTCTGCTGCAGGACATGGCTGACATAGCCTGCCCTCTACCCTGAACTCTCAGGGCAGAACTTTTCCTTCCTCTCCACCATAAAATTGGGACATTTGTTGCTATTGCTTTTTTTCTCTCTTTTCTCCCTTATCTACATTTATATACTTAGCTTATCTTCTATAAAAACTATCTAACGTTCCTCATTTTTTAAGTATAGGAAAAGGTAGGAAAGTTAGTATTCTGCTCTTGTCTGCCTACCTGTGCTGTCATTGCCTACCTGTCACTGGGGTGTTGCCCTGCCCAGGGCCATATAAAAGGACAAACCTCCATGTGGCTGGTTCTCTCTCTCTCTCTCCTCTCTCTCTATACACCTCCTCTACCCGCCCCCCTTTCTCTCTCTCTGGGTACCCCCTTTTCCTTCTCCCCCATGCTCACTTAATAAACTCTGTATAACATAATATCTGAGCCTTGTATTCTATCATTATTTAATTATTAAGTATAAAAGACATTATATTTTTACTTTTAGAAATTAAACTATAACTACATTGTTTTCTCATTACCCTTTGCTCCCTCCAACTTATACTTTGTCCACCTCCAAGGACCTTGTTTTCTTTAGATGTTTTTCCTTTAGCATCTGTATCTTGGCATTTTATGTACCAAATATGAAGTGCTTGTGCAGTTTAATCCAAGACAGCAGCTGTGAGAACTAGGCTACACAATGACTGTGGCCTATAATGTGTATAATTTCATTCCTAACCCTATAGATTTAAGAAAGTGATGGATAGTACACATTTACAGCCCAGTCGCAGAGGTCACACGTGGCTCTGGAGAGTCTCTAGGAAGAGAAGGACAAGGACATCTCCAGCATGGGAGATAAATTGTGTGTGCCTAAGATGACATTTTGTTCCTTCATCAAGCAGCAGCAATGTCCCTGCTTCTGAGCGGGACAGTGACTTTGCTCATTGCAAGAAGAGCTCAGCGTTAGAGCTGAAGGAAAGCTCCACCTGAATATGAGGCAGGTGTCTGAAGAGCCGTTTCGGCTTAGAGGTCAGCAATGTGAAGAGCAGTGAAGAAAGAGGCAGAAGGTTGCAAGGTGACTGAGTGGTGTCCTTACTTGATCAGGTTAATACATCTCCTTGGTACATGGTGCAGTTACTGATCTAGCAAATGCCTTTTTCTCAGTACATGTCTATGAGCACCACCAGAAGCAATGTGCTTTTAGGTGGCACTGCCAGAAGTATACATTTACAGTTTTACCTCAAAGATATAATTATCTATCCAACCCTGTGCCATAACTTATAAAGGATTTTGATCATCTGTGTCTTCCATGAAATATCATATTAGTGCACTATATTGATGACATTATGCCACACGGGCCAAATGAGCAGGAGGTAATAACCATTTTAGGCTTATTGGGCATCAGAGGATGGGAAATAAATCCAATCAAATTTCAAGGGCCTTATAACTCAGTGAAATTCTTAGCAGTCCAGTGGTGTGGGCTTCAGAGACATTACTTCCAAGAGGAAAGAAAAGTCAGTGAAATTGGCTCATCTAACCACCAAGAAAGAAGCACAATGTTTACTGGGCATATTTGGATTCTGGAAACAGCACATTCCTCACTGGGTATGTTACTCTGTCCAATGTATCAGGTGACTCAGAAAGCTTCTATCTTTGGGGGCAAGTGATGTCTTGCAATAGAAGAAGGCTGCTGGTCAAGCTGCTCTACCAGTTGGATGATATGATCCAGTGGATCCGATGGCACTAGAGGTGTCAGTGCCAGACAGGAATGCTGTTTGGAGCCTTTGGCAGGCCTTTGTGGGGAGCCACAGAAGGCACTTTTGGGATTTTTGAGCAAGGCTCTACTACCATCTGTGTCCAACTATTTTTCTTTTTAAAAACAGCTCTTGGCCAGGGCTGGAGATAAGTCTCAGAGGTTAAGAGCACTGTCTGCTCTTCCAGAGGTCCTGAGTTCAATTCCCAATAGCCACATGGTGACTCATAACCATCTATAATGAGATCCATTTCCTCTTCTGGAGGGCAGGCACATAGGCAGACAGAATGTTGTATACATAATAAATAAATAAATTTGAAAAAAAACCAGCTCTTGGCCTGCTACTCTACCTCAGTAGAGATGTTAATTGCAGTAATAGGACTACATGGCTTCAGGGGATTACACCTGTTAGCAGCTGTCCACCCAAGTAGGGAATAGCTAAGGAGGTAGTTTTGTTTAGAATGAAAAAAATCATCTAAGTAAAGCCCAATATTCTATGAAAATTTCTTTGCTAGTGGTGTGAGCTGTGTAGTGTATTATGCCACTCTTGGGTCAGTAGTCTCATCCCTAATAAAGCTTATTACACATAAAATCAGGGAGATTTTATTAAATCTTTTGCAATGTTATATAATGCATTTTAATCATGTTTAACTTCCCCAACTTCCCCAAGATTCATGCCTTTTCCCAGACCCATTATTTTGTGTCCTCTTTATTTTTCCTTTAAACAATTTTAAATATCCAATTTTGTATTGGCCACACACTTCTGGGTGTGTGGCCATCCACTGGAGCATGGTCTACCACCCGGAGACCAAATCCTTAAAGCAAACTGAACCTTACTCTCAGTAAGTCAGGAATTGCCAGTAGCTCCTCACATGTGTGTGAGATTTTCTACCCAACTCCGCTTCTTATGTTGGAATTATGTGTAGAATTTTTAGCTTTTATAAGTGATGAACTTTACTGACTCTAAGTGATCTCAATAATAAACAAACTAGTACTATCAAGCAATATCTATATGCTAGATTCAGTATTCATGGTGGATGTGTATTTGTTAGGGTTGCCTTCAACTTGTTTTCTGGATTAAACATCTTACACACACACACACACACACACACACACACACACACACACACACACATTTCTCTTGGGTCAGGGGTTTGTCAGATTACATAATGTGATATTAATGTTCTGTATTGGCTTACATTGTAAAAGTTGATTACATAGGAAGTTCAGTACAAATAAAGTTGGTTGTTACAATCCTTACACCTTTAATCCTGGCACTAGGGAGGCAGAGGCAGGCAGATCACTGTGAGTTCTAGGCCAGCCTGGTCTACAAAGTGAGTCCAGGACAGCCAAGGCTACACAGAGAAACCCTGTCTTGAAAAACCATAGGCAATAAATACATAAAGTAAAAATAGAACATATGGCAAAATATGATGCCACAAAGTATAAGACAAGATATGTATAAGGAATTATAACAGAACAATTTGTATATTTAGACATTAACGATTATGCTTAATTTAGACATTTCTAGGTAGCCCCATATCTTTGGTTCATGGAAAGTTTAAACCAACATGCCTATATTTATGGTGAATACCAGGATTCATGTGCCATCTGGAGTGAAGGCTTATCTGAAGCCAAAAGTCTGATTCAAGGCTATCCCCTAGTGTGGCACAAAGGTATTTATTGCAGCCATAAACTCTCTAAAATTATTTTTAGAAGATCTAAAACAATTTAACTTTTTAAACTATTGTAATCAAATCAGGAATTCCATAATCAGGGATTAATTCATCTGGACAACAAACAGTACATCCTCAACAAGATCATGTAGGAAGTTTGTTCAATCAGAGCTGGTCAATACCCAGAAAGTGACAGTTCACACCAATGCCAGATGTTTTTTTCTTTTTTGTTTTTCAAGAGAGGGAGAGGGTTTCTCTGTGTAACCTTGGCTGTCCTGGACTCTCTTTGTAGACCAGGCTGGCCTTAGACTCACTCACAGCTATCCACCTGCCTCTGCCTCCCTGAGTGCTGGGACTAAAGGAAGGTATGTGCCACCATGCCCAGCTCTCATGCCAGACTTTAGAGAGATGCATGCAGCAGTGCACAATTGACAGGGTTCTCAGAGGTTGGAAGCAATTCTGCAGGTGCATCACATTACAGACCTTGCAAAATATCAGATCACCTCCTAGAAAGCACACATGCCTAATGAGCTCCTTTAACAGGATGGCCCTTGACATGTCTGGCAGTTGCGCACAGCTGAGTCACAGAGTTTCTAATTGAACAAAAACCCAAACCCTAACCTGAGATGATGATGTGGCTGGTCTGCCTGAAATAAAGATATACTTATGCAACCCAAGAGGAACAGGTCTCAACACCAGTAGAACTGAACCTCCCTGGGTGACCCTGGTAAAGATGCCCTCCCTGCACCCAAACTGTGAGCTATGAGGGCAGCTCTCCATATATCCTGTACCTTAAAATGGTGGAAAGTGTAGCCAGGAGGTGACAGTGCATGCCTTTAATCCCAGCACTCATTCGGGAGATAGAGGCAGGCGGATCTCCGTGAGTTCAAGAAGAGCCTGGTCTACAGAGCAATTTCTAGGAGTGTTACACAGAGAAACCCTGTCTCAAACTCTAAGTTTGGGTAGGGGTTTGATGATGACTGCACGTATTGTCCTTGGTTGGTGCCTTAGATTGAGCAGAACCCCTGGGCCCAGATCTGCCCATTATAATGTTCTTCTTGTAGGTTTCTAGGACCTTCTGGATCCTTCTATTTCCCCATTCTCCCATGCTTCTATCACCTAGAGTCCCAATAGGATGTCCTCCCCTCTGTCCCACTTCCCTGGTAAGTGAATACTTTCATGGGATATGCCCCTTGGGCTAGTGTCCAGTTATAAGTGAGTATATACCATTTGAGTCTCTGCTTCTGGGTTAACTCACTCATTATGATCATTTCTAGTTCAATCCATTTGTCCACAAACTTTGGAAATTCCTTGTTTTTAATAGCTGAATAGTATTCCATAGTGTAAATGTACCAGTTTCTTTATCCATTTGTCTAATGAGGGACACTTATTTTTTTTTCCGTGTTCTGGCTATTATGAATAAGGCCTCTATGAACATGGTTGAGCATATGTCCCTGTTGTGTGCTGGAGCATCTTCTGGGTATATTCCAAGGAGTGGAATAGCTGGGTCTTGAGGAATCCCTATTCCCAGGTTTCTGAGATAGCGCTTTTGGCTATAGTTTAAGTTTACATTTGGATTAAAAGTTTTATAGTAAGCTTAAAGTTGAACTAAAACTTATTAATGGGTAACCAGCTATCACCAACTTCCTTAGACTTTTCACTTCTACCTAAAAATCTTCCCACTGCTTTGCTACATAGATGGGTTCATTCATAAAATTGTTCTTAGGGCCAGGCGGTGGTGGCGCACGCCTTTAATCCCAGCACTCGGGAGGCAGAGGCAGGTGGATCGCTGTGAGTTCGAAGCCAGCCTGGTCTACTAAGGGAGTCCAGGACAGCCAAGGCTACACAGAGAAACCCTGTCTCAAAAAAAAAAAACAACCAAAAAAATAATAATAATAAAAAAAAATTGTTCTTAGGTAGCTCATTTGGTTTTGGGTGCTAGCTAAAGTTTTGTTAGTTTTTCTGCTTAATTCATTATACAAAAGTTACAAGGTTTAATCTTTGCTTATTTGTACTTTTAAATAGTCTTTCATCTTTCCCTTACAGTACCATTTCTATGGCTCCTGAAAAAAAGAATTTATTTCACTAATACTTTTGTCAAGTTAAATGTTTTAATTTAATTAGGAAAATATTTTTTTATTATACGTCTGGGCTAGAATTAGTTCAGAGTGTCCAATGTTAATGAATTCTTCTGGGTGTGGACCAGACTTTTTTGGG
Source organism: Acomys percivali (assembly GCA_907169655.1). NCBI lineage: Eukaryota > Metazoa > Chordata > Mammalia > Rodentia > Muridae > Acomys > Acomys percivali. The sequence goes on from OU015756.1 coordinate 84,624,688, forward strand.
TTAAGCTATGCTCTGACTACTCCTAGCACACTGTCCAGCATGCTTACCTGGTTATTGTTGCGTCCTGCTCCTTTTTGGTAGCATAACTATAGATATTTTTATTTCAGGCCCACCAGCTCCATCATTTCAGCTTGTTGCTAATGTCAAAGCATCTTTATACACACTCAGGTTGACCATAAACTATGTTTACCTTCAGTCAAACTTATGTTCTTCCAAGCTTATTGCGGCTACCAGAATCCATTGATTCACAAAAGACCTCCAACTCTGGCCCAGAAAGAACTCCCTGGATGAGGTCAAGTTGACTAAGAGCCAATGTTTATGTTTTAAAGAAAAGAAATGTCTCTATCTCCAGCTCTAGGTAAAAGTCCCTGCACTCTTGTTACCTCAACCACACATCATGTTTATGACTAAGCATATCGTATGGCCTTGATGATCAGCAAGAATTCCCCACCCACACTTACAGATGTCCGTGTCCAAACTGGACAGAGTAGGGTCAACAAATCACAGCTTCTCCTGATTCAGTACCCTGTTATTTTCTGGTTGTACCAAAAAATAAACAACCAGCAAGTGATTTAACCTCTTAAAAAATCATTTACACTTAAAAAATGTGATGAGGTAGGATTCCCTCACCTCTTTAAAACGTTTCTAGAACTACTAAAACACTTACGTTTACAAAATAGTTGATAAAACTATTCCTCTGTATTGTACAAGAAGGGAGGCGGGGACCGCTGAGAACACGACGGAGGGTTAGTCGGACTTGCCTTCTTTCTCTTCTACCTCAGAGGCTGGACTCCGGTTTTCTGTCTCTCCGTTTTCTGCAGGCTGATCTGTAGCTTGCTCCTCGGCCACTTCCGTCTGTTTGCCCTTTTTCAGCTTCACATCTGCCTTAGCAGGGGCGGGCTTGGCCGACAGCCTCGCGCAGTGGCGCTTGGGCTCCGCCTTCTCCGCTCTGTCCGCGCTAATCTTTTGCTTGGGCATGGTGGCGGCGCGTGCCGGTGAGACGCTGCGCTGCAGAGCCAGTCCTCATTGCTTAATTTTTAATCACTGCTGGATCCCATGGGGATGTGGCTAGGTAAGATGTCTTAAGCTATTTTCTATGTGCTTGATACCCATTTCTTAGATGTGGCTAGGTAAGATGTCTTAAGCTATTTTTTATGTGCTTGATACCCATTTCTTAGAGTTTGTAAGAAGTTCTAAGGTATTTGACACTGGGTTATGGAGATTTGCATGTATAATCTTACCTCCTCTAGGACCAAACATTTTATGTTTATGGAATGAGGGAAGATCCAGCTAAGCATTTTCAGTGCATCGCTTTGTGTTAAGCTACATTCACTAATTTGTTAATAGGTAAATTATATTTAAGAGTTTCTTTTTAAAGAAAATTAGTTTTGAGCTAGTTGATATAGATTCATGTTTAAATTTTATTAATACTAACAGGTAATTTTAATTTTGAGAATCATTCGAATGAATGGGGTGTTCTATAGGTTTAGTCTCTTGTTTTGGAGGTTTGGCAAGGAGAAATACAGTGGAAGGGGGCACGGGACACACACACACACACACACACACACACACACAGATATAGGTATAGATATAGACATCTGTAATGAAATACCTACCAGTGTAGTAAGTCATTCTGGCCACTGACTCGCCATGGTCTGTAGCACCTACTGCAACAGTTTCCCTCAGGCTTTGCTCCATAGTTAGCATACAGAGACATGCATGAAGGCTACTGATACTGTTTCAAACTTCTGTGTGTTCTCAGGGACAATTAAGTGGGTGAAAAAAATAAAACATTTTTTTGCCTTGTTCCAGAAATCCTCAGGGACTGTCACACAAATTTTATCTTCTGCTGAATTGCTTCAGGTTTTTCTCAATTTAGGATGTTGATGGCCGTAAAATTCTTGGTAGGTATTCTCTGCTAATGAAATGAGCAATTCCAGACAAATTAAAGTGTAAAGAAAGCTTTATTGGGGGCAGCTCTCAGGCAGGTTCACTGATCTCCTAGGAGGAGGTTAGTGACATCTCCATGCAGACAACAAAGTGGCAGGGTGCAGAGAAGGAGAACAGAAGAAATAGAGACAGAGACAGAGAGAGAGAGAGAGAGAGAGAGAGAGAGAGAGAGAGAGAGAGAGAGAGAGAGGGAGAGAGAGAGAGGGAGAGAGAGAGAGAGGGAGAGAGGGAAGGAGAGAGAGAGAGAGGAGAGGCTGACCAAAGTGTCTGGGTTACATAGTAAAGATCCTCTGTAGGAAAGTTCAGGTAGGAACAGAGGAATGATGGGAGAACCTCAAGGCCAGGTCCACTTTGATAAGTTAAATGGGTACCTCATTTTTATGGGAATGAGTATTTTTCTGGCCTGTAAGTCTATGTCTCACAACCTTCCATTCGCCCTCAGAGGGCAGATGAAGTCATCAGGGTCTATAGGACTGGAGATTCAAGAACTCATTTATCATTGAGTGATGAAAGTGAGAAAAGGAAGCAAGAAAGAAAAAGAAAGAAAGCAATATTTCCTCAGCTAAATGAAAATAAAAACACATAATACTACACAACCCATGAAGGACAGTACAGTAAATCCTATAAGGAAATTTATAGCTTTAATTGCCTACTTTTTTTGGGGGGAGTGGGGTGACACAGGGTTTCTCCATGTAACAGCCCTGGCTGTCCTGGAACTCACTTTGTAAACCAGGCTGTCCTCAGACTCAAAGATCCACCCACCTCTGCCTTCTGAGTGCTGGGACTAAAGTCATGCACCACTACTGGCTTAATTGCCTACCTTTAAAAATGTATATAAGTACAAATAATTGACTTCAGTACAGAGTCAAAAATTAGGAGAAATACAGACACAAACATACTAGAAAGAAATGACTTCAGTACATAGTTCAAAAATTAGGCTTACTTGTCCCAAGTCTGAAAACCAACCATTCTCTTTGAGGATTTAGGATTCTGGCTTTTACTTTATAGAGACATGTTCCCTCTATTCTTGTTACCTGTAGAACTTTGATCATGAAGTCATGTTGGATTTCATGAAAGAATTCTTCTGCATTTTAAATTTCAGCTTTGATTGTTATTTTTTGCTATCTAGTGTGTTTCAGTTTGATTTGTTTGTTTTTCCTTTTTGTGTGGGGTGGAGTGCAGGGTTTCTCTGTGCAACCTTGGCCATCCTAGAACATGATCCAGAGAGAGAGAGAGAGAGAGAGAGAGAGAGAGAGAGAGAGAGAGAGCGCTGGGATTAAAGGCCTGTGGCAGCACTGCCTTTCATCCTGCCTGAGCACCCGCCCTCCTGCTGCCCCCAGCCTGGCACAAGCTGCTGGGCTTTGGGCCTTGGCTCTGTTGTCCACTGTGTCCCCGCCCCCTTGTCTCATGTTGACACTGCGTCCTTTCAATACAAAGCATCAGCTTTTACTGTCTAAAATCTCTATTTGGCTTTAAAATCTCCAGATTTTTCTAAATATACTATAGACATCACTGTCAGGAGACAACCTATGGCTGCAGTCTCTCCCCTCAGGGTCTTCCCAGGCAATAACAGGCAGAGAAGTTTGTCACTAGGGAAGTATGACTGCATGCAATTCACAGGCCAAATAATTTTTTGCATTGAGCATGCTTAGAATCTTACATTTCTACATTTTTTTATGGATCAGAAGAGTAAGGGCTATAAATATTAATAATACCTTTATTGTGTTTTATGTCATGGATCCGAAGAGCAAGGGCTATCAATGTTATTTAAACCTTCTTTACTGTGTTTTCTTTGTGAGAATATAAAGGGAAAAATTAGCATCCACTTACCAATAACACACCTTTTACAGCTGTAATTGTTATTAAAAGGAAGATTTAGGTGCCTCATAGGAAAACATTATAAAATAACAGTAAAGATCATTGTTGTTTCTACTTTGAGTAGAAATAGAGACAATAAACAGTATTTCAGAGCCCAGAGATTCTTGGCATCACTGTGGATTGTGGGGTAAAAGGCTTTGCTTACAACCCTCTGTGACATCTATGGGTTCAAATTCCTAAATATGCAGACCCACTCATGAAAAGTGCAGCTGTGAAAAGGGAGCACTTTGTAGAGCATGCACACCTGGCATCACACCTATGCCACATCTGGAACTGGTCATGTTCCAGTTCTAAGTTCACAGAGGGCTCCGCACACCCCTGCCAGCTTTTGTTTTATGACTCTACAACCCTTCTTCCCTCTTCAGCACCTTTCTGCTTCATGGCAAAGCTCTCTATTCATCCTAAAATAAGCCTCCTCACCAGTGTTTTCTCTCCATTCTACAAAGTTCACACCTGTCTGTCCAGCTATCTGTGTCTCTGTATGCGTCTCCATCTATATACATCAGAACAAAGGCCTTAGCGGCACTAACCTATATGTTAACCTGTCTCTTCCCAGAAACTAAGCCACTACCCCTCCCTCACTGTTCATTTATGTGTTTAGTATTCATTCAGTAAATATTTGTTGACCATCGGGCACAGTGCTTGGCCTGGGAATGGAGCAGTTACATGACAGAAAATGTCCTATCTGTCCAGAGCTAACATTCCAATGGAGGTTATTTGAAATAGAAAAAAATAGGAATTAAAGAGAATAAAATACAGGAGGTAACTGAACTTTATTAATGTCCACCTTGTACTATAATTTGTAGAGAAAATCCAGAATATTGAATTATAAGAAGTAACAGAGCCAGGGTTACAGTCAGTGCTAGAGCACTTGCCTGGCAATCACACACCCTCGGCTCAGTTCTCACTGCCAGAAAGGAAGAAGGAGAGAAGAGGGGAGAGCAGAGAAGGTGAGAGAAAGCCCTGTGTCCCAGGACAGTGCAAGAGGGAACTCCAGGCTCCTCTTTGTGACTTTGCTGGTTCAAATGACAAGTGTGGAGTCTTGTTTTCACACTGAGACACAGAACCTGGGGCTCCTGCGTTGCCTGGAGTTTTGCTTGAGAGCAACAGAGAAACTGGTAGTTTTATAACACCATAAATATAGTCCACAAACTGATTGGAAACTTTGCTTTTTTTTTTTATTCTTTTGTATATTAGAGAACATTAGAATGTCATGTAATCTCTAAATCAGTAATTGTTAATCTGTGTAAATGTTAGGACTTTATTAATCTTATATATTAAATATGTTTTATTTATTAAATTTGTTGGTCTTTTAAATAAAAGTTTTAGAGTAAAAATCCATCCTAATCCAAAATGACTTGGAGACCTGTTGTTATCTCCTTAGTTTAAAAAGAGATAACAAGAGGGGATTTTTGTTTGTTTTGTTTTGTTAATTTTTTAAAGATTTATTTATTATGTAAACAGTATACATCAGATCACATTATAGATGGTTGTAAGCCACCATGTGGTTGCTGGGAATTGAACTCTTGACCTCTAGAAGAGTAGTCAGTGCCCTTAACCGCTGAGCCCTATTTTTGGTTTTTTGAGATAGGGTTTCTCTGTGTAGCCTTGGCTTTCCTGGACTCCCTCTGTAGACTAGGCTGGCCTCGAACTCTCAGCTATCTGCTTGCCTCTTCCTCTGGAGTGCTGGGATTAAAAGTGTGTGTCAACATGCCCAGCAATAAGAGTTGATTTGAAGTTATATATAAGTATACAATAACAAATTAAGATTGCCTATGTATGGATTTTTAGTTAATAACCTTTTTGTTACAGGTTTTCACAAGAATTTTTTTCATTTGGAATTGTATCTTTGTCCCCAACCCTCCCCACATGGTCTTGCATATGCTGAGAAAGAAGCTTTACATTTTATCAGGAATTTTGAATATCCTTGACTTTGAATGAGGGAAAAATTTTGTAAGTAAGTAATGTAGTAGAAGATAAAGAGCTAGGCACCTTTGATTATACTTAGCCACCTTAATTTTTACATAAATATTTTTAGTATAAAAATTTGTGGATAAATGGATTGAGCTAGAAATGATCATAATGATTGAGTTAACCCAGAAGCAGAAAGACTCAAATGGTATATACTCACTTATATCTGCATACTAGCCCAAGGGGCATGTCCCACGAAAGCCTTCCCTTACCAGGACACTGGGACAGAGGGGAGACATTCTATTGGGACTCTAGATGAGAGAACCATGGGAGAATAGCAATGTAGAAGGATCCAGTGGGTCCTAGAAACCTACAAGTAGAACATTATGATAGGCAGATTTGGGCCAAGGGGTCCCGCTCAAACTAAGGCACCAGCCAAGGCCAATATAGGCGGTAAAATTTAAACCCCTACCCAGATCTAGCCAATGATCAGAACAGTCTCCACACTTGAGTGGAGAGTAGGATATGACTTTCTCATGTACTCTGGTGCCTCACATTTGACTATGTCCCCTGGAGGGGGAGACCTAGTGGCACTCAGAGGAAGGACAGCAGGTCACCGAGAAGAGACTTGATACCCTATGAGCATATACAGGGGGAGGTAATCCCTCTCAGGAACAGTCATAGGGGAGGGGAATAAGGGGAAAATGGGAGGGAGGGGAGAATGGGAGGATACAAGGGATGGGATAACCATAGAGATGTAACAAGAATAAACTAATGTAAAAAAATTGTAACAATAACAAATAAATTTACCATTTTTGTAAAAATGTTTTTTTGAAAGGGGTGTTAGAAGCCGGGCGTGGTGGCGCACGCCTTTAATCCCATCACCCGGGAGGCAGAGGCAGGCGGATCTCTGTGAGTTCCAGGCCAGCCTGGTCTACAGAGGGAGTCCAGGACAGCCAAGGCTACACAGAGAAACCCTGTCTCAAAAAAAAAAAAAAGAAAAAGAAAAGGGTGTTAGACAATATCTGATGCCCTTACACAATATGTACAAAGGCTTTCCCTTTATATATTTTGATATTAGCCATTTATATATGTATTTATTGACTTATTGGTTTTTCCAGACAAGGTTTCTCTATGTTATCTTGGCCATTCTGGACTCGCTTTGTAGACGAGGCTGGCCTTGAACTCACAGCTATCCACCTGCCTCTGCTTCCAAGTGCTAGGATTAAAGGTGTGTCACCGTGCCCGGCAGTTTTCTTATCCTACATTGTCCTAAATTCCTTTGTCCATTTCCTCACATTTCCATACCATCAACCATTTTCCTTGTGCTTATCTTCATGACACTGTGTTTTGAATGTTGGATATTATTTAAATTGCTCTTTTTAGGGGATACAGCTATAGTTGTGATTGGCACTAGTACTTTTTTTTTTTAATTTATTTTTTTTGTGAATGAGACCAAAAGAAATTGGAAATAGGGTGTTGGATGTCTTTTGCCCTGCATTTTTTAGCCTAGGAGGCTCGTACCAAGTTAGGCTGCTTATCTTTTATATGAAGGGCTCAGAATTCACTATAAAACTCAGATGCAGCATCCTACTAGACCCAGTTCTGGTCTAGGCTGGCAGCAAGAATGCTGGGAGGCTTGCAGAGCAGAGCCAGGGCAGCCTGACAGTTGGAGCTGTGAAGGAGAGATAAACCTGTTTTTTATGATCCCAAGTATGGGATGGGAATGGTCTTGTGAGAGAACAGGTGAGGCTAATCCACTAGAAGACCAACCACCTAGTGCAGGAGCTTGATTGTTGCCAGCTGAAAAGAACCCGTGAGCAGACTCCAGGAGGAGATATATACAAAAAAAAGCCCAGAACAGGAGGTGGGGCTTGGGAGACTTGGGTAGTTCTTTCTGTTCAACGCTCCACTTCAAGACGCTCCTGGAGAGAACCGCGCAAGTGAAGGCTTCCAGGCTCACTCTCCTGCTGAGGTTCTGATTACTCCAGGTTCCAGCAGAAGAAATCCTGCTGATAACGCCAGGAGATTCATTCCTCGGAACTGATATCCTTACGGTATTGTTACTGTGTTCTTTAATCCTCTTTTCCTATTGTTGTGGTTAGTCGGGTTATAAGTGATGTAGGTTCGGCTAATAAGTTGTAATAAAATACATTGTTTAAGAGAACTCGAGCCTACAGAGCTGTGTGGCCTGCAACTTGAGAAGGAGTGGGAGGGGCCAGTCTCTGCAGGGCAGGGACACTAAAAACCATGAGAATGAAAAGCAAGGGAAATCTGAGTGGCCCTTGAAAAGGTTTAGGGGAACCATGTGACTGGAACTGAGGGATAGTGGGCGGGTCTATATGAATATGCACCATTTCCTTCTGTAGATGGGCGGCATGTAGGGGCAGGTTGTTTACAGAAACCCAACAACTCTCCTCAGACGCAGTTTCCTGGCTGCCGGCCTGGGACAGTCACCAGTCATCAGCACAGAGGCTGGAACAGCAGCCTGTCAGCCATGGACCCTCCAAGGTCAGAGGGGCTGTGTGATTTCCTCAACTGTCCCTTTTTTTTTTTTTTTTTTTTTTGGTATTTTGAGACATGGTTTCTCTATGTTATCCTTGACTGCCCTAGTCTCACTTTGTAGACTAGGCTGGCCTTGAACTCACAGTGATCCGCCTGCCTCTGCCTCCTGCTCTTAAGAATGCCACTCTCACAATTCTGTTGAGGATATCTTACCATTGTTGAGTAGGGGGTTTATTGTGAATTATTTTTTTCGTTTAGGGTTGCCAGAATAATTTTCATAAAATCATTTCATGGAGCATTTGCAGTATGTGTATTTGGACACCGGGTTCACTGCTACAGCAGTTACAAATCTTGAATTCAAATTCACCCATGCTTTCTTAACTCTCCTGTTCCTCTATTTGCCTAGTCAAGAGTGTGTCCTTTGTCCTGGGGAATAGGCATCCACAGAAAGCTTTGTACATGTTGGCCATATGTGGAACCAGTGCAGATTTGACTGAATCAGAAAATATACTTTATAGAGCACCATAGTTATGGTTGGAAACATTAACATCTTGGATGTGAGCACAGCATTCAGAAATGTGTCTTTAATGCTTACTTATTAATGTTATACCTTGGGTCTGATGAAAACTGAAGATCTGACTGCTCCAGGGTATGGTTGAGGTTTATTCTATGCTGTGTTCATCCTGAGATTCCCAGGAGAAAAACCAATTTTACCACTTGAGCAGGTACTATTATAAATAGTAAATATTGACCAAGAAATGGACTTTGGTCAAGAGCTACAGGGGCTTATGAATACAAACCTATATGCCACCATACTTTCCCATGTGGCTTTGTTAGTTTTGAAGAACTACAACTCCCAGCATTCAAGGTAGCAAAATCTGGTTCTTGGGCAGGTGGTATTTGCAGGTCAATTTTGGGCTTTACAGTATGAGGGAGAAAACAGCCAGATGTATCTAGAAGGGTCCAGACTGAGCCAGCTCGTGAGAGGACCAAGAGGGGAGGAGATGGGGCACAGAAAGAGAAAGGAGGAGAGACTAGGGTTTAGAGAGGAACCAGGCAGCAAGAAATCACCTCTCCAGAAACGTCTCCTTTAGTGTGTTAATCTCAGATAGCCCTTTGTCCTGAGTCTCTTTGAGAGCCCAGCCCACTATACATGCTGTGAGAGCTTGACATCAGGCCACACTGTTGTTATAGATAGAAAACTCACTATAGATGACAACAAAATTAGAATACACCTTTTGAGTGGTTATGATTGCTGACTTAAATCAGAAAAATGTCTCCTTGGTTCAAGGAAATCACTGTGCCCTTGCACATGTGTCCAAACTCTTGTTTTTAAACCCATGGCTTGTTAACACTGAGTTTTTTCACTGTAGACTTCTTGCAGGAGTGGGAATGCCTGGACTTTGGCCTCAGGGTCTTTTTTCAGAGACCTCCTGTTGTAGTGGTGCAGCAGTCTGGATTCTGTGGGTCAGAGTCCAGTTTTCTTACAGTGTTCCTTCCCCAGGCTACCTGAGAAGATGGCTCTGCATGTGTGTAAACTGTGTGTGAATGAGTCTCACATCTCATAGACTAAGTGAAATCCTCAGCGAAGAAGAGACATTTTTATAATACTTTCTCTTTCCTTCATGGTCATCCTTTTGGCAGGTGTTAGCATCTTTTAGTTTTGTTCCGTGAAAGTGCTTTGCACCTCTTTCCCATGGGCAGGTCTCCCACTGCTCAGCCAGATCTGCTCACCTGTGAGTGACAACTAAGAGCCCTAGATAGTGAGGACAGAGATTGTAGCAAAGGATCCGAGTATGTTAGACAGATTGAGCATGGCGTGGGGTGGCTCTGAAGTGACAATAGAAACAGCACATGCAATTGATTTTGCAAGATTCTATTTCATTAATGATTCTGGAAAATTTCACTGAGAATAATGTTAGATGTGGTAAAATGGATTCCTCATTATAGGCGGTACAGTAATCATTTAGTAGTTCCCTATATTTGATTAGTTTTGAGTCTCTGAAATAACTGTTGCCCATTGAAAACAAAGTCTCTGACCCAGACTGAAAGCAGGCCTGGCCTTGGGTGTGAACTGAGCCATTTGTGTGTGTAGCAAATGTCATAGTGGATTCCTTTTTAGGGCCTGTGACCTTCCTTATCATTTTCTTTGGTCAGGTTCCAAGTGTAATCTGTATATTTTCCCCCTGTGCAATTATCCTCATATTGAACCAGAAAATCTTCTATTACTAAAAATAGTTTTTCCAGTATGGCTCCAGTGGGCATGTATGACAGACTGGGATTGTAGCACACAGGATCCAAAATGGGATGTAACCACTGATGACTCTGCCCTCCTCCTCAGTCTGCAGTTTGTAGAGAAAAACAGCACAAGGCAGTTTCAGATGTCAGTCAGATGCTGACACAGAGGCCGGACTTTTCAAGGAGAAAATAAAGAGGGCCCTTGATCTGGGTTGGAAGCCTCACAAGGGCAATACTTCCTCCTCCTGCTGAGCCTTAAATTAATGGAAAGAGTATGCAAAGTGATTCTTAGTTCCAGGAAGAAACTTCATATAAAACCTGCTGCTACTGTGGTCCAAACATGGCAGGGTCCATCCCAACTTAGAAGGCAATCTTGACAGGATCGCCTTATTGTGCTGGTTCTGGAAACAAAGATTGCAAAATTCAAAGATTCTTCCTCTGTGGTTTCAGCTCAGCAATGTCCCAGCTATTTATGTTTGGCAGCTTCCTAGTCCCAGTGAGGAGACTGTGAGAGTTCATTGCATTGAAGCTGTGAGGATGAAGCCTAAATTGCATTTTGAGACCACAAACAAGATGTTGAGACACCTAAGCCATTGAGAAATCTGCATGGAGAGATGCAGATAGGGAGTGGAAGTAGCCAAACTGAGGGATGTATGAAAAGGTACAGGAATAGGGCCATCTAAGCCCTTTGACATGAAGATCTATGAGTGTGAGACAGAGTGCAGGATTTGGTGGTTGCTCCACTGAGTTTCTTGCCTTGGTCTAATCTCCCCTCAATGTGTACACATTCCTATTTACTGGAATGAGAAGGACTATTCTGTGCCATTGTACGTTGGAAAGATAGAACTTGTTTAATGGTTTTATAAGATGTGTCAATCAAGAGATTGTCATAATTGTCAGAAGCAATTTTGGACATTTGAATAGTGTACAGGCTGTTGCTTTGGGCATTTGAACAGTAAACATGCTATTGCAGATTATTAGGATCATTACAGTTAGACTAAAAGCATTTGCATCACAGGATGACCATAAGCCTATAGTGACCAGGGTGAGAATGCAGTTGTTTGAGTCAAAAGCTCCTAGATGAGAGGCTGTCTTTGAACACTTGTCTGGCCTTTGTGGCTTTCTTTGGGGAGCTTATGGTTGTTTTTGTAGTAGGAGCCTTTCTAGATTCTGTTGGTGTATTGTGTACAGTTTACTCTTGTTCATTCAAATGCTGATTTCGCTACCCTACTATCTAGTTTGCATTGTGATGTTTATTTCAAGTATCTCTGGTGTCAAGTTTGTGTTGACATGTCACCACTTGTTCTCTGTATTGGTAATAAAAGTCAACTAGCCAGTGCTGAGCAATAACGGAGACTAGGGTGGGACATCCTGGTCCAGTGAGGGGAGGAGAAAGACCAGGAAGGAAAGGAAGGATGCCTGGAGAGGACCAGGCAACACCAGGAGAAATGAACTGGATCTAGGAGATAAGTAAAAAGCAGGTATAATGTGGGAAATCTGAATGGCAGGAAGCTATAATAGCTTGGAGGCTTAGGAAAGAGTAATTATTGCTTAGTATTATGCTCTCTGCTAATTAAACAGATCCTAGTCTCTCTGTGTGGTGTTTTTGTTAATGAATAAGCACTGATTATATTAAAAGTATAAATATTAATAACTATTCAACAAGATTCTTTATTGGGGATGAAATTTGGTTGTCTATAGACTCAATCAATTTCCTGTTCTTTGTGTCTACTGTGTTGTGGTTGAAACTGATCAGTCAGCTTCCTTCTCATGCTGTCATGCCTGCATCAGTATAGACTCTATCGCTAAATCACATAAGATACAGTAGAAGCAATTGCTACCCAATGCTAAGCTAATTTGCTATTCTGGTATTTTTATATTTTTAAATTTGTTGTTTTTGTTTTTGTTTTTGAAAACAAAGTTTCTCTCTATAGTCCTAGCTTTCCTGAAAGTAAGTATATAGACCAGACAGGCATCAAACTTAGAGATCCATCTGACTCTGGCACCGGAGTGCTGGGATTAGATGGGCCAACATGTTTGGCTGTTTTTTTAATTTTTAATAAATATTTATTATTTATTATTATGTATACATTGCTCTTCCTTCATATACATCTACAGGCCAGAAGAAGGCATCAGATCACATTATAGATGGTTGTGAGCCACCATGTGGTTGCTAGGAATTGAACTCAGGACCTCTGGAAGAGCAGTCAGTGCTCTTAACCTCTGAGCCATCTCTCTAGCTCCCTGTTATTTTTTTGTTTTTAAAAATAAAGTTAGCGGAAGTTCTTGGAATGTAGGTTTGATGTAGAAGGAAGCATATGCTGTTGTGGTGATCTTCATCCACATCTTGAATTTTGAAATTTGGCTGAGAGTGTATTCTGTTTTTTAGGATGGCATGTATTCATGATGTTAATATGACCTGAGCCTTCTGAGTCATTGCATTGCAGATGTGTGACATTCTTCCTACATGTGTTTGTTCTGAATTTTTGAATGAATATGAGTGTTCCTCCTGTATGCATGAACATGTATATCGTGTGTGCCTCCTCTTCACTGCTGTCAGAACTCCTGAACTTGGAATAATGAATAGCTGTGAGCCCCATGTAAATAATGACAGATGATGTCAATTATTTTTCCTTCACTTTTCTTTTTCTTATTTTATTTGTTATTTTTATTTTTGGTTTATCAAGACAGTATTTCTTTGTGTAGCCTTGGCTGTCATGAACTCACTTTGTAGACTGGGCTGGCCTCGAATTCCTAGTGATCTGCATGCCTCTGTCTCCCAAGTACTGGGATGAAAGGCATGTGCCACCATGCCCAGCTTCCCTCAATTATTTTCAATACCAGCAAGAGCTTTTAACTAGTGAGCCATCTTTCCTGCCGTATTTTGTTTATTTATATTGCTATTTATATTTATTATATTCATATTGCTCTTATTTCCTTCTGTTCATTTATAAATATTTAAACATACATTCCCTTTAAGTAAAATCTTACTATTGTTACAGTGTAAACTGGGATACCTCAGGGTTATGGAAGATGAATATCAAGCAGGAGTGAATGTATAAATCTTTGTAGGAACTTTAGTAAAGACCTGTGAGTTCTTCCTGTCTTTTTTGTTTGTTTGATTTTTTTTTTCCCAAGGGAGTCAGGATCTTAACATGTACATCTTGCTGTCCTGGAAGTCATGGCATAGAACACACTGGCACCTGCCTCTGCCTCCTGAGTGCAAGTATACCCAGCTTGACCATCAATTTTGTAGTTAGTAATTGTTCCTACAATTTCTCTGATGTGTGATCTGTGTGCTTCTCTCTCTATGTCTGTTAACTGGCATTTCTCTTGCAAGGCTATTTCCTGTTCAAAGGGCACAGAAATGACAAATGCCAAGAGCTATGGAGGATTGGCAAAAGCAAGCCTGTGAGCCTCTGGAGGCAGCCCACTCATTTTCACAGCTGTATCCCTGGTTTAGGAAAAACCTAAGTGATTTTGCCTCAAAACTGCTTCCTGTTGCTACACTGTCTTTCCATGCTTCTCTCTTCTGGCAGGCATAATACATTATGCAGATTTCATGCATAATCTTATGAAGGTGATTAAATATTTCGTGATAGTGATTTCTGAATTCAGTCAAGTAACGTCTAACCCTCCTACAAATTATCAAAAAACTGCTAGTTCTGCGAACCACATGAGTTACACCATAAAGAAAAACAAGAGTGAAACACATCAATGATCAAGGGAATACATTCATTCTAGGTTTAGTCCAGGCTGAGTCCTAGGTGCTTACCACAATAAGAAAGGCCATATGAATATAAAAACAAAGAATAAATGGCTTTCTATATAAGACAGGACAGACACCTGTTTCTTGATAACAACCTTGACACCAAAAACTCTTGTTTGGAATTCATAATGTACATATGAAATAAAAAGATAAAGCTTCTGCTTGGAACTCAGTGAGCTTATAGATAAAACTACTATTTAAACTTTAATGAACCAAAAATGTATAGTTAGATATAGTTCTAATGAAATAACTTAAAATCAATAGTCCTACTGTAATTCTTCTGTGTAATGATTCTATAGGGGGGATAAAAATCTAGACTTAGTAACTATGTGTTTGTGTATCTATGTTTACATGTGAATATATATGTGTATGTATGTTTAAATGTCTACATGTTGTTGTTATGTGTGTGTGTGTGTGTGTGTGTGTGTGTAAAGTTGTTAACTCCCTTGTGTGTATGAACGTGTACCTGCCTGCATGTCTCATTGCTTACATGAGCTGATATAGTGGAAGAGCCACAGCCAGGGCCTGGTTCCCCCAGGACGGCCTGGATTTGCTGCGTTCTTTGCAAAAGAGGCTGCTGAAACCAATGCCATCACCACAGGAAAGCTTGTGGAAGTCTGCTGTTCAAAGCCCATGTTTATTCTACTTGTATGAATTTATGTGTAAAGTTTCTTTTTCCTCTTTTTTTTCCTCCCTCTCCTTGTCTAGCTGGCCACAAGAAAACCAGTCCAGAACTATTCCTTGGCTGTTTTCAGGTTTCTAGCTTCCAGCAAGCCACTGCTGAACGCCCAAGTCAGCCACTAAGTTTAAAAGCAAACTAAGGTTTTTCTTTTACTACTTCTGTTGTTTACAGCAGGAAACTGTCACAGCCACCTGCTGTTAAACAATAGCCAGAAAACCCAAATAGCTCAATTGATAAAGCATCAGATGGTTCTTTTGAATTTTCCAACACCTTGTCCTGTCCAAATACTAACCGTGTGTGTCAAGGCTGGCCCTTGATGAAGATGAACCTCATTATTCAGTTTCCTTCTAAAATGACTTGGTGGTTACAGTGGAACTTTTGTGTCTGTAATTGAGTGGAGGAAGCACCAGAGTTATATGACTATGTTGTCAATGGCACAGACATGTACAGTGATGTCAGTATCCTGCTTTCTGTGTACACATGTACAGCATACTTTAGGATGCAGTGACCTATGATGATGTGCATGTGAACTTCACTTGGGAAGAGTGGGCTTTGCTGGATCCTTCCCCTCTACAAGGATGTGATGCTGGAGACCTACACGAACCAAGCTGCTGTAGGTAGGACTGAAATATCTTTTGCTTTTTATAATCATGGGAGAAATGTTTCTGTTACTGATGTTCTTCTGCAGTTTCAATTGAGAATGAGGTGAATAAATCAGGCATGGTTCTTAGAGACTCTGAATATAATAACTTCAATTTTTCATAATTTCCAATAATATATAATTTCTGGTACTATATTTTAGGCTACAATTTGGAAGACCATAATATTGAAGAACATTGTCAGGGTCTAGAAGACATGGAAGGTAATTTTCATGTGCAAGCTGATGAATGTCCTGCAGAAGAAATTTTAATGTTCCCTGCAAGTTTTAAAGAAAAGCAAGTGTTAAAAAAACAAAAAAACGACCCCCCTCTGCGCTCCCTGTCTCTGTGGGTCAGGGGGCCACAGTACAGGGCCAGACCCAGGGGAGCATAGCAGCTTGCAGCGCGCCCCCCCCCAACCGTTGGTGGGAGGGGTTTGAACTCCGGAAACGGTAGGGGGCCCCAGGTCTTTCCCTGGATGGCTAGACAGTTGGAGCTGGGAAGGGGCCAGTTAAGGGGGGGCCTTTGTGGATGATGGGGGTGGGGAGCTGAGACTCATACCCAGGACTGAGTAGAGCCTGGGCAGAAGCTGAGCACCTTGTGCCCAAGGAACCCCCGTTGGCCTGGAGTGGCTGAGTGTCTGAGCCCCCCAAGAGCAAGACCGCCCCCTGGAAGGGCCTTGCAGCAACCCAGTGGGAGTGCCTCGCCCCTGGTGCCCCTCACCTCCACTCGCTTCTGTCCCACCCTCTGCTGGAGGGAGGGCCTGAGCGCCCTAGGGAAGCGTGGACCTCGGAGTTCTGACGGTTTCCCGCCCTGCCCACCAGGAGCTGCTGAGAAGGGAGAGATGGCTCCCGGGACACATGTGAGCATGAGTTGTTGCTGACACCCCCAGTGTCTCACAGCCGGGAGCCTGGGACTGGAGCGTGCCTACGCCGAACCTGCTGCCAGGCCTGTGTGCTAACTGAGTGCAGGGACTGCCATTTCTGAGGAGACCGGAAGAAGCTGGGGGCGGGCGCAGGAAGCAGTCCTGCCTACTTTGGCAGGGCCCACACACAGCTGTATGCCTTCTGTGTGGGGAAGCTGGGAAGGAGGAAGGTGGATGGAGAGGAAGAGAAGTTTGGTTTGAGCCTCATGGAGTGTACAGTCTGCAACGAGATCATCCCACCTGGCTGCCTGAAGATGGGAAAGGCTCAGGGAGCTATCAATTCAGAGATCCCCAATTGCTGGGAGTGCCCTCAAGGTACCCAGTAAGGATGGACAAGGATGCAGGTGAGGGTCCACGGCACGATAGGGCTGACAGTGGAGCCACCACCTCCACTTCTGCCCATAAGTAAGGGACCCTTACCTGCTGGCCCTCCCCCTGACAATGTGTCTGGGCCCCCAGACAGAAGGAGTTGGAGGCAGGGAATGAGACCCCCCCCAAGGAAAAAGGAGAAAGGAGGCCAAGAGAGGCCCTTGAAGAAGGTGGGTGAAGATGCCTGCGTCCTCTGAGGAGCAGACCCAGGCAGACCTGGCCTTCTGCCCTCCCCCTCCCCCCCCCCAGGTTCTGAATCCCAGCCAGGCATTGTCATCCTGCCACCCTGGGCTCCTTCCCGAGAACTGGGAGAAACTCAACCCACCTATGGCTTCTGCTCAGGTCCTGGCAGTGCCATTCCCATCACCACAGAGGGAGAAACTCGAGCATTTCAAGCATATGTGCCAGCTGCTGGAGTGTGTGCCTGATACTTCTTCCTCCTAGGACTCAGACTCCTAGGGCACATCGCTTAGTGAGGACAAAGCTCCTGGGGAGGCCTGTAATGGCCTTCAGCCAGCCTGGGGCAGCTCTGTTGAGAAGGAAAACCATGGGGTAGCGGTGGGCTAAATGCCCTGGCAGTGGGGGACCACTGTTCTATTGGCCTCTGGGCCCTGCCCCACCACCATAGCCTCCACAGTTATGTGCTCCCCCCCAAGCCCTGAGCCTGACAATCTGCCTTTCTTTGCCTACTGCCTCGGGCTGCATGGCTCCATGTCTTCCAGCACCTTGGACTCCAAGAGTTAAGTGTCTGCGTGCGAGTCTGCCGGACTTTGAGCTGCTGGTGCTATAACAAGTGCCTGTGGCCTCGGATGGACCTAAGCAGGAGGAAGTCGATGACCCCACCCATGCTTAATGGGGTGGTTTGCCGCCAGCCATGTGCTCTGGACCTCAGCTGGACAGGTGTTTCCACAAAAAGCAGCTCATGTTGCTTCTGAACCGACTGCAAGGCTTGCAGGAGTTGGTGCTTTCTGGGTGGTCCTGGCTCTCCATCTCTGCCCTGGGCTCCACCCCACTGCCTGCACCGTGCCTCTTGGACCTCCACTGGATTAAGGATGTTAAAGACGCCCAGCTCCTGGACCGCTTGCCCTCATTTCACCCCCTAACGTGAGGCCAGGTTATTTTCTTCATGGCTTGACACCCCTCAGTTTAATATCTTGGGATTTCTGCCCAGGGACTTGAGCCAGCCTTCCACTGAAGTCGTTGGGGATCTTTGCTTCCCATCTCTGCCTTCCACCTACTTCTTCGTTGTCCATCCCCTTGGGGTCAAGAGGTACGGGGGAGGTGCTGAGCCAAAGGGATGGTGGGAGGGGTGGTGAAGGTGCAAGTCTTGAGTAGGGAAGAGTGAGCAGACAGGATCCTGGGATCCACGGGGCTGTGGGAGGTGATGGACGGGTGCGGGGAGGGCAGAGAGCAGACCAACAAGGGTTCAGGGAACAAAGACCAGTTGGGTGGGATGGGGGTCCAAAAAGGGGAAACCAGAGGAGCAGTTGGGGATCCAGGAGTCAGATAGGGGGCTCTACAAACCAGGAAATGCCAGGACTAGGGGCAGGGAGAGGAGCAGATGTGGGGCTCCTTCCCTCTGAGGTTACCCCTCTCCCTTCCCCCTACCCAGATCTCAGTTCTTTCCCGACCCTGACTCCTTGAACGTCACTGAAAACTGCAAGGAGTGGGGGCCACGGGTCAAACTGCTGTTCAGCTCGTGGTCCAGGGGAGTGGTGAGGGGTAGCCCAGACCCCTCCTGGCTCTCTACACAATACTTGAACATTCGTCTGTACTGAACCAGGGGAATCTGGGACCTGGGGGACTGTGATGTGAGGGGACCAGCTTGACCTAAACTGGGCTAGTGGGTACCCTGTTTGGACTGTCCCACCCCCCAGCTCTCTTGCATTACTGTCTTGAACAGCTCCACCACTCTGACCTGTTGGGGAATGTCCGTTTAAAGATGGGCTAGATGGGACTCCTCCAGCTTGGCTCATCCCATTCTTTCATTGTCTTGGAAACTTGTGTCCCAGTTGCTGTGGGAACTTAGTTAACAGACTCTTGGCACCTCCCCTCTCCCCTCTCCCCACCCCTTTCCTTCTTCCAGTGTGGGCGTGGGGTTTCAAGAGCCTGAGGGTGGAGTTGGGTCCATGTCCCACTCAATTTAGGGCAGGGGGAACTGGATTGTACCACATGGGGGTAGGGGAGGGGAATCTATCCACATACCTCAGGTAACTGAAAGGTGCGCAGGTTGGGGCTGGGGGCTGGGCAGACCAAAGGCAGATGTGAGGGGTGGGCCTGGGGTTGGAGAAAGGCTTGACCATGGTGGCGCTTAAGGGGGGGAAGAAAGCACCCCGGCAAGGGGCAAGTGTGGGACCCAGCCGGTCTGGACCCCTAAACCCCCAAGTCTGTACAGTATGGTTTGCTATAAAACTCAGAATAGTCAAAACAACAAACAAACAAACATAACAAAAACAAAAAACAAATGAACAAAAACAACCTAAAAAAAAAAAAAAAACACCCCAAAACCCTACTGCTTTAAGTTCAGTGATGATTATTACCTTCTCACAAAACCAGGCACCTCAATGTCATGAATCTGATTTTTGTTCTTTTTTTTTTTCCTCCTCGATTTATTTATTATTATGCATACAGTGCTCTGCCTGCATGTACACCTGCAGGCCAGAAGAGGGCACCAGATCTCATTATAGATGGCTGTGAGCCACCATGTGGTTGCTGGGAATTGAACTCAGGACCTCTGGAAGAGCAGCCAGTGCTCTTAACCTCTGAGCTATCTCTCCAGCCCTGATTTGTGTTCTTAAGGCGTTCATCTAAGAACTGAAACAAGGAAACTGACTTAGCAGATGTCACTGTTTGAATTGTAGCCCGATTAGAGCTGTGCTGTAGAACTGCCAGTCGGTTAAGTTTTATACCACTCAGGTATTGCAAAAGGAATACACATTGAACATGTGACAGGTATATGTCCAAAACCTTCTATAAGCAAAAAGTCCACAGCATCGCTAGTGTTACATATAGACTTGTAGTAATGTTGCTAAGATCAGTGAGAGGGCAGTTTATGGTAATCATGAATGTTGTTGTGGAGAAACCCTAATCTCATACCACGTCTGTGAGGAACAAGAATCAAACTGAATACAGTGTGGAAACCTGTCATTTTTTATTCTTAATGGGTGTATCCTATGTCACAGTGGATACAAGCAATGTGAGCCATAGGGATGTTGAAAGAAGCAACATACTTCTCTCCAGAACAATGAGAAGATATGTAGGAGTTCCCAGTTTGATTAGACTTTATGAATGTGATACAAGTTTACAATTAATTGGTTTTCCACCATCATTGTGAGCCTCCACAAACTCATACTGCAGAAAATTCTGTTTGTCCTTGTTCACTTTACAAATGTGTTATGACTCACACTATAGAAAAATTTGTGAATGCAGTCAGTGTGGTAAAGCTCTGAGTTCTTCCAGTTCTCTTCAAATATATTAAAAACATCATATAGAAAAATGATGGTATAATGTGAGCCATGTAATAAATGCTCTCACTACCATAGGTATCTTCAGAGGCTCAACACATGAAGGGGAACACCATGAACGTAAACAAAGTGATAAAACCTTAAGATCTGGTTCCTCTTTACCATTAGACCCAATTGTAAAATTAATTCAGTGTAATGAATGTGGGAAAGCTTTCACATGCTCTAACTATCTTTGCAGGCATGAAAGACGTCACATGGGAGAGAAACAGTCTGAATAGTCTCAATGTGGTAAAGCCTTCGCACATCATAGCCATCCTCAAAGGTATGAAATAATTCACTGTGGAGAGATGCTCTAAAGGTATTTACTATGGTGAAACCTTTGCACATCACAGTAGTTTCCAATATCATAAAAGAACACATACTGGGAAGAAACCCTATGAATTTAATGAGTATAGTAAAGCCTTCATATGTCCCAGTCATCTTCGAAGGCATGAAAAAGTTCATACTGGAGAGAAACCCTGTGAGTGTATTTAATAAGGTGAAGCCTTTGCACATTTCTGCTGAAGGCCAGCTTGAACACTACAGGGTAAATTGAGGCAAGACATAGAGTTGGTGACTGATCACTCACCAGACTTTTCTCTGATGGAGTCTGGCTTGATTTACTGGAGCCAGTTCTCCCTTTGGCCAGCAGCTGGGGGCCAGTATTGCTTGTCACTAGCAAAGAAGAAAAATAAAAAAGGAGAGAATATTCACACACAAACACACACACACATACACACACACACACACACACACACACACACACTTGGTAGATGAAGCAAGGCACGTTCCAACAACTTTACTTTTTCTTATAGCTTACATATCCCAACAAACAACTTCCAAGCATTATAAAGTGATTACATTCTATTTTTCTTTTAGTGAATGGCCATGTAAAAACAGTATATACCCCAATAGTTTCACATTGCAGATGTGAAAACTTTTTCACATTGCAGATGAAGAAAACAAATTATTCCCAAGAATCTACATATATTCACAACTAAGCAGCGTGTTATAGATCAACAAGCAAGATAATTTTTTAGCCAGTTGCTGCTTTTCACTGACAGACTGCAATTTGTGATTACAAAGAAAGGATCAATTATCTTAAAAAGTAATCTTTATATTAACTTATTTATTTTTATTTCAATGTACATTGCTGTTTTGCCTGCATATATGTCTGTGTGAGGATGTTGGATCTTGGAGTTACAGACAGTTGTGAGCTGCCATGTGTGTGCTGGGAATTTAACCAGGGTCCTCTGGAAGAGCAATCACTGCTCTTAGCCCCTGAGCTATGCGGTAGAACTGCCAATCATTATAGTTTCATACCAATAATGAGACTATATATGAAACCAGTCATACACATATTTAAATGTGTAACAGAACACATTGAAGAAAAGCCTTAAAATGTAACCAATGTCACAAATCCTTTTTACAACACAGTTACCTGCAAATACATAAAAGAACACATTCTGCAGAGAAAACGTATGTCATGTGGTAAAGACTTTGTATGCGGCAGCAGTTTTAGTCATCATGAGAAAAAAATCATACTTCAGAGAGACCCCTAAATGTAGTCAGTGTGGTAAAGTTTTGCACTTTGTTTTCTTACAGAAGAGTAAAAGCCTTTAGTGTGCAATCAGCCAGTGAAAGCCCCTGCGTGTCACAGTAGTCTTTGAGGACCCGAAAGAACTCATACACAAGGGAATCTAGGGCTATAAAGGATTTGGTAAAATCCTTAGCCAACACACTTACATTCAGTTACACAAGATTGTTTACTGAGAAGAAACATGACAAGTGTCAAAATCTATTCAAACAGTATGATGTCCCTCTTTATTTTGACTTGCAAAGTCTTCTAAAAATATGAATTCAAATAGTTATGTATCCCTTTTAGATTTCACAATTCTCTTCAATTATAGGTATAAAACTTTATGGATGTGTTTAATTACATTTTCTTTTTTTTTTTTAAGATTTATTTATTTATTATCATGTATACAGTGCTCTGCTTGCATGTACTCCTGCAAGCCAGAAGAGGGTGCCATATCACATTACAGATGGTTGTGAGCCACCATGTGGTTGCTGGGAATTGAACTCAGGACCTTTGGAAGAGCAGGCGGCACTCTTAACCACTGAGCCATCTCTCCAGCCCTAATTATATTTTCTTTTGCTGTGATAAATCAATGTCTAAGGCAAGCTAAACAAGTTTAATTTGTTTTAAGATGGCAAAAGGGATCACCATGAAAGTGGCTATGCCACAAGTGTCACACTTGGAAGCTGCAGCAGGAAGCTCAGAGCTCACATTCTCAACCTGCAGCATGAAGCACAGAGTAAATCTGGACATGGTGTGTGGATCTAAACTTTCTTTTTTTTTTTTTTCAATTTTATTTATGTATACAATGTTTTGTCTGCATGTACACCTGCATGCCAGAAGAGGGCACCAGATCTCATTACAGATGGTTGTGAGCTACCATGTGGTTGCTGGGAATTGAACTCAAGACCTTTGAAAGAACAGCCAGTAAGTGCTCTTAACCTCTGAGACATCTCTCCAGCCCTTGATGTAATCTTTCTTCCCCCTTTTTTTAAAAACAGAATTAATCCACTTTATTTTTCTTGTAAAAACCCTTATGTGGTAGCCACAGTTGGAACCTGGGTCCTCTGAACAGACACTCTGGTGTGTGTTTTCACAAGAGACTTAGTGAACACAGTTTCTTTCCAGAGATCGGGTGTCAGGTAGCTGTAGGTCTTGGAAATGGCATCAAAAGTGGCCTTGGCAAAGTCTGCCCATGGTGGCAGTACAACTCCTGGCTGATGTGTAGTAGTCATCAATACTGGCCATCATCAGTAGCTTTTTGGGCACAGGAGCTGAGACAATGCCAGTGCCTCTGGGGGCAGGGATGAGACACATCAAAACAGAGCCACAGCGGCCTGTCACCCACCCCCAGTGACATGTTTCCAACATTAGGGCAGCATTTCCTAAATCTTTCCAATGATATCCCCAACTGAGAAGAACTAGTTTCTCTGCCTTCAAGCCCACATGCTTTCTTTCTGTTACATGAACAATTTCAAGATATTTAAAAACTCTTTAAGCCTTTAGATGCCTCATCATCATCCAGGTGTGGTGGCGCAAACCTTTGATCCCAGCACTCAGAGGCAGGCAGATCACTGTGAGATCCAGGCCAGCCTGGCTGCAAAGTGAGTCCAGCACAGCTAGCGCTGTTTGACACAGAAACCCTGTCTCTGTTTTGATCTATTTTTTCTTTTGTTTTGTTTTGTTTTCTATATTTTGATAAACAAAAGCAAAACAAAAAATTATGCCTCATTATCTGGGTTACATATATAAAATGTACACAAGAAAACATCATGAGTGAATTTCTTTGTGTAACAATTTGCTTTTGTTTTAAGTATGTGATGCCAGTGTGTCTTTGTGTGTGGCTGTGATAGGATGACCCTCACACATACACTATATCAAATGTTTTCTAGTTGTGTTGCTGTAATTTCAACAGTTGATTGCTGTGCAAAGTGCTATTTTCCTCTCAGAAGCACA
>OU015757.1:0-18216 GCA_907169655.1 Acomys percivali
CAGTGCTAGTAGAAATAACAGTTTATCGACGTTTTCTACCTTAGGGAACAAGCTGCACGCTTCTTAGATGCATTTGGGCAATTTCTTCCTAAACGGGTTTTTTAGCTAAAGGGACTTGCTTTAGAATCACTAGTTTTGCCTATATGCGCAGTAGTACAGATTCTGAGTACGTAAGATTGTTTGATGAAATCAGCATTTCCCTTGCTTCCCTGTGAGTAGGGAAGCACAGGTTTAGTCACAGTGGCTTCCACAAGTCTTTCCTCAGTGTGTTCACATTTGCTTAGAAACAGTGTATTTGCTGGCAGAAAAAGGCGTTACTGTCCCAAATCACCCTTCAGCTATCACATGGCTGGATGGCCAGTGATAGCAGAAATGACAGTTTCTCGATGTTTTCTAACTCAGGGAACAAGTTGCACGCTTCTGAGATGCGTTTGGGAACTTTGTCTGAAATGGATTTTTGCCGAAAGAGACTGGCATTAGAATGCACTAGTTGTGCGTATGTCTGCAGTAGTACAGATTCTGAGTACGTAAGTGTGTTTGAGGAAATCAGCATTTCTCTTGCTTCCCTGTGAGTAAGGAAGCTCAGGATTAGTCACAGTAGCTCCCAAAGTCTTTCCTCAGCGTGTTCACATTTGCTTAGAAACAGTGTATTTGCTGGCAGAAAAAGGCATTACTGTGTGAAATCACCCTTCAGCAAACAATTGTGTAGAAGGACTGTGTTAGCAGGAACGACAGTTTCTCAATGTTTTCTAACTCAGGGAACAAGCTGCACACTTCTGAGATGCCTTTGGGCAACTTCCACTGAAACTGGTTTTTTGACTAAAGAGACTTGCTTTAGAACGCACTAGTTTTGCCTATGTGCGCAGTAGTATAGATTCTGAGTACCTGAGTCTGTTTGATAAAATCAGCATTTCTCTTGCTTCCCTGTGAGTAGGGAAGCTCAGGTTTAGTCACAGTAGCTCCCAGAAGTCTTTCCTTAGTGTGTTCACATTTGCTTAGAAACAGTATATCTGCTGGCACAAAAAGGCGTTACTTTGCCATTTCAACCTTCAGCCATCACATGTGTAGAAGGCCAATACTAGCAGAAATGACAGTGTCTCAAAATTTTATAAGTCAGGGGACAAGCTGCAAGCTACTGAGATCACTTGGGGAACTTCGTCCGAAACGGGTTTATAGCCTGAAGAAACCTGCTTTAGAATGCACTAGTTTTGCCTATGTGCGCAGTAGTACAAATTCTGAGTACGTAAGTGTACTTGATGAAATCAGCATTTCTCTTGATTCCCTGTGAGTAGGGAAGCTCTGGTTTAGTCACAGTACCTCCCACAAGTCTTTCCTCAGTGTGTTCACATTTGCTTAGAAACAGTGTATTTGCTGGCAGAAAAAGGCGTTACAGTGCCGTTTCACCCTTTAGCAAACACATGTGAAGATGGACAGTGCTAGCAGAAATGAGTTACGTTTTGTAACTCAGGGAACAAGCTACATGCATCTGAGATGCGTTTGGGCAACTTCGTCTGAAACGGGTATTTTGCCTAAAGAGACTTGCTTTAGAATGCAGTAGTTTTGCCTATGTTCACAGTAGTACAGATTCTGAGTACGTAACTGTGTTTGATGAACTCAGGATTTCTCTTGCTTCCCTGTGGGGAGGGAACCTCAGGTTTAGTGACAGTAGCTCCCACAAGTATTTCCTCAGTGTGTTCACATTGGCTTAGAAACAGTGTATTTGCTGGCAGAAACAGGCATTACTGTGCCATTTCACCCTTCAGCAATCACATGTGTAGAAGGCCAGTGATAGCAGAAGTGACAGTTTCTCAACGTTTTCTAACTCCAGGAACAAGCTGCATGCTTCTGAGATGCGTTTGGGCAACTTTGTCTGAAACGTGTTTTTTGACTAAAGAGACTAGCATTAGAAGGCACTAGTTTAGCCTATGTGCGCAGTAGTATTGATTCAGACTACGTAAGTGTGTTTGATGAAATCAGCATTTCACTTCCTTGCCTGTTAGTAGGGAAACTCAGGTTTAGTCACAGTAGCTCCCACAAGTCTTTCCTCAGTGAGTTCACATTTGCTAAGAAACAGTGTATTTGCTGGCAGAACCAGGCGTTACTGGGTCGTTTCACCCTTCTGGAAACGCATATGTAGAAGGAGAGGGCCTGCAGAAATGAGGGTTTCTCGACGCTTTCTAACTGAGGGAACAAGCTGCACACCTCTGAGACGCGTTTGAGCAACTTCATCTGAAACGGATTTTTTTCCTAAAAAGACTTGGATTACAACACACTAGTTTTGCCTATGTGCGCAGTAGTACAGATTCTGAGTACGTAAGTATGTTTGATGAAATCAGCATTTCTCTTGCTTCCCTGTGAGTAGGTAAGCTCAGGTTTAGTCACAGTACCTCCCACAAATGTTTTCTCTGTGTGTTCACATTTGCTTAGAAACAGAGTATTTGCTGGCAAAAATAGGCTTTACTTTCCCGTTTCAACATTCAGCAAACACATGAGTAGAATGACAGTTCTAGCAGAACTGACAGGTCTCGACATTTTCTAACTCAGGGAACAAGCTTCACTCTTCTGAGATGAGTTTGGCAAACTTTATCTGGAATGCGTTTTTTTCCTAAAGAGCCTTGCTTTAGAAAGAAGTAGTTTTGCATATATGCACAGTAATACAGATTCTGAGTACGTAAGTGTGTTTGATGAAATCAGCATATCTCTTGCTCCTCTGTGAGTAGGGGAGCTCAGGTTTAGACACAGTAGCTCCTACAAGTATTTCCTCAGTGTGTTCACATTTGCTTAGAAACAGTGTATTTGATGGCAGTAACAGGAGTTACTCTGTCATTTCACCCATTAGCAAACACATGCGTAGAAGGACAATGCTAGCAGAAATGACAGTTTCTCGACGTTTTGTAACTCAGGGAACAAGCTGCACGCTTCTGAGATGGGTTTGGGCAACTTCGTCTGAAACGGGTTTTTTGCCTAAAGAGACTTGCATTAGAATGCACTAGTTTTGCCTATGTGCTCAGTAGTACAGATTTTAAGTACGTAAGGGTGTTTGATGAAATCAGCATTTCTCTTGCTTCCTTGAGAGTAGGGAAACTCAGGTTTAGTCACAGTAGCTCCAAGAAGTGTTTACTCTGTGTGTTCACATTTGCTTAGAAACTTTGTATTTGCGAGGCAGAACCAGGCATTACTGTGCCGTATCACCCCTCAGCAATCATATGTTGAAGGACAGTGCTAGCAGAACTGACAGTTTCTCGACGTTTTCTAACTCAGGGAACAAGCTGCACACTACTGAGATGCCTTTGGGGAACTTTGCTCAAATGGGTTTTTGCCTAAAGAGACTTGCATTAGAACGCACTAGTTTGCCTATGTGCGCAGTACTACAGGTTCTGAGTACGTAAGTGTGTTTGATGAAATCAGCATTTCTCTTGCTTCACTCTGAGTAGGGAAGCTCAGGTTTAGTCACAGTAGCTCCCACAAGTCTCTGCTTAGTATGTTCACATTTGCTTAGAAAGAGTGTATTTGCTGGAAGACTCTGGCATTACTGTGCCGTTTCACCCTTCAGCAAACACATATGTAGAAGGACAATGCTAGCAAAAATGACAGTTTCTCGACATTTTCTAACTCTGGGAACAAGCTGCATGCTTGCGAGATGCGTTCGGGCAATTCCGTCTGAAATGGGTTTTTTGCCTAAAGAGCCTTGCTTTGGAACAAAATAGTTTTGCCTATGTGCACACTAGTACAGATTCTGAGTACATAAGTTTGTTTGTTGAAATCAGCATTTCTCTTGCTTCCCTGTGATTTGGGAAGCTCAGGTGTAGTCACAGTAGCTCCCACAAGAGTTTTCTCAGTGAGTTCACATTTGCTTAGAAATAGTGTATTTGCTAGCAGAAACAGGCGTTACTGTGCCGTGTCACCCTTTAGCAAAAACATGTGTAGATGGACAGTGCTAGCAGAAATGACAGTTTTACGACGTTTTATAACTCAGGGAACAAGCTGCACCCTTCTGAGATGCGTTTGGGCCACTTCGTCCGGAACAGGTTTTTGTCTAAGGAGACTAGCTTTAGATTGCAATAGTTTTGCCTATGTGCACAATAGTACAGATTCTGAGTACATAAGTGTGTTTGATGAAATCAGCATTTCTCTTGCTTCCCTGTAGGATGGAACCTCAGTTTAGTGACAGTAGCTCCCACAAGTCTTTCCTCTGTGTGTTCACATTTGCGTGAAAACAGTGTATTTGCTGGCAGAAACAGAGTTTACTGTGCCATTTCACCCTTCAGCAATCACTTGTGTAGAAGGCCAGTGATAGCACAAATGACAGCTTCTCGACGTTTTCTAACTCAGGGAACAAGCTGCACGCTTCTGAGATGTATTTGGGCCACTTCGTCTGAAATGGGTTTTTTGCCTAAAGAGACTAGCTTTACAACGCACTAGGTTTGCCAACGTCTGCAGTAGTATAGATTCTGTCTACATAAGTGTGTTTAATGAAATCAGCATTTCTATTGCTTCCCTATGAGTAGGGAATCTCAGGTTTAGTCACAGTAGCTCCCACATGTGTTTCTCAGTATGCTCACTTCTTCTTAGAAACAGTGTATTTGCCGGCAGAAACATGCGTTCCTGTGCTGTTTCACCCCTCAGCGAAAACATGTTTAGAAGGACAATGCTAGCAGAAATGACAGTTTCTCAACATTTCCTTACTCAGGGAACAAAATGCACTCTTCTGAGATGCATTTGTGCAACTTGATTTGAAAAATGATTTTTGGTTAAAGATACTTGTCTGGGTACCCACTAGATTTGCCTATCTGCGAAGTCGTCCAGCTTCTGAGTACGTAACTCAGCTTAATTAAGTCAGCATTTCTCTTGCTTCCCTGTGAGTAGGGAAGCTCAAGTTTAGTCATAGTAGCTCCCATAAGAGTTTCCACAGTGTGCTCACATTTGATTAGAAACAGTGTATTGGCAGGCAGAAACATGCATTACTGTGCAGTTTCCCTCAAAGTGAACACATGTGTAGAAGGACAGTGCTATCAGAAATGATAGTTTCTCATCGTTTTCTTCATCAGGGAACAAGCTGTACATTTCTGAGATTAATTTTGGCAACTTCCTTCAAAAAGGGTTTTTTGCCTAAAGAGAAGTGCATTAGAACGCAGTAGATTTGCCCATCTCCCCAGTAGTGCAGCTTCGGAGTACGTGACTGTGTTTGATGAAATCTGCATTTCTCTTGCTTCACAGTGAGTAGGGAAGCTCAGGTTTAGTCACGATAGCTCCCACAAGTGTTTCCTCACTGTGCTCACATTTGCTTAGAAACAGTGTATTTGCTGGCAGAAACATGCATTACTATGCTGTTTCACCCTTCAGCAAACACATTCTTTTTGCTTCCCTGCGAGTAGGGAAGCTCAGGTTTAGTCACAATAACTCTTAGAAGATTTCTATCAGTGTGTTCACATTTGCTTGGAAACAGTGTATTTTCTGGCAGAAACAGGCGTTACAGTGCCGTTTCACCCTTCAGAATACACATGTATAGAAGGACAGTGCTAGCAGGAATGACAGTTTCTTGAGGTTTTCTTACTCAGGGTACAAGCTGCACACTTCTGAGATGCATTTGGGCAACTTCGTCTGAACCAGGATTTTTGCCTTAAGAGACTATCTTTTGAACGCACTAGTTTTGCCTAACTGCATAGTAGTAAATATTCTGAGTATGTAACTGTGTTTGATGAAATCAGCATTTCTCTTGCTTTCTTGTGAGTAGGGAAGCTCAGGTTGTGTCACAGTAGCTCGCAAATGTGTTTCCTCTGTGTTCACATTTGCTTAGAAACAGTGTATTTGCTGGCAGATTTGCATTTCTGTGCTGTTTCAACCTTCAGCAAAAACATGTGTAGACGGAGAGTGCTAGAAGAAACAACAGTTTCTCGACGTTTTCTAACTCAAGGAACTAGCTGCACACTTCTGAGATTCATTTGGACAACTTCGTCCTAAAGGGTTTTATCCCTTTAGAGATTTTCATTAGAAGGCATTAGATTTGCCTAACAGGGCAATAGTACAGATTCGGAGTATGTAACTGTGTCTGATGAAATCAGCATTTCTTTTTCTTCCCTGTGAGTAGGAAAGCACAGGTTTAATAACTGTAGCTCCCACAAGTGTTTCCCCAGTGTGTTCACCTTTGCTTAGAAACAGAGTATTTGCTGGCAGAAACATGTGTTACTGTGCTGTTTCTCCCTTCAGCAAACACATGTGTGGTGGAACAGTGCTAGCAGAAATGACAGTTTCTCGATGATTTCTTACTCTGTGAACAAGCTGCACTCTTCAGAGATGTATTTCTGCAACTTCGTCTGAAACGGGTTTTTTGCCTTAAGAGACTTGCATTAGATCACTCTAGTTTTCCTATCTGCGCAGTAACACAGAATCTGAGTATGTAACTGTCTTTGATGAAATCAGCATTTCTCTTTCTTCCCTGTAGGTAGGGAAGCTCTGGTTTAGTCACTCTAGCTCCCACAATTGTTTCCTCAGTGTGTTCACATTTGCTTAGAAACAGTGTATTTGCTGGCAGAAACATGCATTACTGTGCCTTTTCAACCTTCAGCAAACACGTATAGAAGGACAGTGCTAGCAGAAACGACAGTTTCTCCACGTTTTCTTACTCAGGGAATAGCTGCACTCTTCTCAGATTCATTTTGGCAACTTCGGCTAAAAGGGTTTTTTGCCTTAAGAGACTTGCATAAGAACACACTAGTTTTGGCTATCTTCGCAGTAGTACAGATTCTGAATACGTAACTGTGTTTAATGAAATCAGCATTTCTCTTGTTTCCCTGTGAGTAGGGAAGCTATGTTTGGTCACAGTAGCTCAGACAATTGTTTACTCTGTGGGTTCACATTTGCTTAGAAACAGTATATTGGCTGGCAGAAACATGCATTATTGTGCCCTTTTACACTTCAGCACACACTTGTGTAGAAGGACAGTGCTAGCAGAAATGACAGTTTCTCGACATTTTCTTTCTCAGGGAACAAGCTGCACTCTTATCAGATGCATTTGTGCAACGTCGTCCGAAAGGGATTTTTGTCTATAGAGATTTGCGTTACAACGCATTAGTATTGCCTATCTGCACAGTAGTACAGAATCTGAGTACGTAACGGTGTTTGAAGAAATCAGCATTTCTCTTGCTTCCCTGTGAGTAGGGAAGCTCAGGTTTATTCACAGTAGCTCCCACAAGTGTTTCCTCAGTGTGTTCATATTTGCTTATTCACAGTGTATTTGCTGACAGGAACAGGCATTACGGTGCCGATTCAACCTTCAGCAAACTCATGTTTAGGACACTTATAGCAGAAATGACAGTTTCTCAACGTTTTCTTGCTCGGGGAACAAGCTGCAAACTTCTGAGATGCATTTGAGCAACTTCATGCGATACAGGTTTTTTCCTTTGGACACTTGCATTAGAATACACTAGTTTTACGTATCTGCACAGTAATACAGATTCTAGGTATGTAATTGTTTTTTATGAAGCCAGCATTACTCTTGCTTCCCTGTGATTAGGGCAGTTCAGATTTTGTCACCGTAGCTTCCAGAAGTCTTCTCTCACTGTGCTCACATTTGCTTAGAAATAGTGTATTTGCTGGCAGAAACATGCATTACTTTGCCATTTTAACTTTCAGCAAACACATGTGAAGACGGACAGTGATAGCAGAAATGACATTTTCCCACGTTTTCTTACTCAGGGAACAAGCTGCACACTTCTGAGATGCATATGGGACAAGTAGTCTGAAACTTTTTGTTTGCCCTAAGAGACATGAATTAGAAGACACTAATTTTGCCTACCTGCGCAGTAGCACAGATTCTGAGTACGTAATTGAGTTTGATGAAATCAGCATTTCTCTTTCTTCTTTGTGAGAACGAAAGCTCAGGTTTCATCACAGTAGCTCCCACAAGTGTTTCTTCAGTGTGGTCACATTTACTTAAAAACAGTGTATTTCCTGGAATAAATGAGTTACTGTGCTATTTCACCCTTCAGCAAACACATGTGTAGAAGGCTAGTGCTAGCAGAAACGACAGTTTCTCGATGTTCTCTTCCTCAGAGTATAAGCTGTACTCTTCTGAGATGAATTTGGGCAACTTGATCTGATACGGGTTTTTTACATAAAGAGACTTGCATTAGAATGCACTAGATTTGCCTATTTGCGCAATAGTAAAGATTCTGAGTACTTAACTCTGTTTTATGAAATCAGCATTTCTCTTGCTTCACTGTGGGTAGGGAAGCTCAGGTTTAATCACAGTAGCTCCCACAAGTGTTCCCTCATTGTTTTCACATTTGCTTAATAAGTGTGTATTTGTTATTAGAAACATGCGTTACTGTGCCATTTCACCCTTCCACAAACACATGTGTAGACTGACGGTGCTAGCAGAAATGACAGTTTCTCGAAGTTTTCTAACACGAGGAAGAAGTTGCACACTTCTGATATGCTTTTTGGTAACATCGTCTGCATCGTTTTTTGTGTATTGAGACTTGCATTAGAATTCAGTAGTTTTGGCTATCTGCGCAATAGTACAGATTCTGAGTAAGTAAGTGTGTTGGATGAAATCAGCATTTCTCTTGCTTCCCTGTGAGTAGGGAAGCTCAGATTTAGTCATAGTAGCTCCAACAATGGTTTCCTCAGTGTGCTCAAATTTCCTTAGGAGCATTGTATTTGCTGGCAGAAACATGAGTTACTGTGGCATTTCATCCTTCAGCAAACACATGTTTAGACGGACAGTACTAGAAGAAAGAACAGTGTCTCGACATTTTCTAACTCAGGGAAAAAGCTGCACACTTCTGAGATGCATTTGGGCAACTTCGTCAGAATCGGGTTTTTGCATAAAGAGACTTGCATTAGAATGCAATAGTTTAGCGTATCTGCGCAGTAGTACAGATTCTGAGTACGTAACTGTGTTTAATGAAATCAGCATTTCGCATGCATCCCTGTGAGTAGGGAAGCTCAGGATTAGTCACAGGAGCTCACACAAGGGTTTCCTCAATGTGTTCACATTTGCTTAGAAACATTTTATTTGCTGGCAAAAACATGCGTTACTGTACCGGGTCACCCTTCAGCAAATACATGTGTAGCCTGTCAGTGCTAGCAGAAGCGACATTTTCCCAATGTTTTCTTACCTGGGGAACAAGCTGCATTCTTCTGAGATGCATTTGGGAACTTCCTCCAAAAAGGGTTTTGTCCCATAAGAGATTTCTAGAAAGCACTAGTTTTGCCTATCCTCGCAGAGGTACAAATTCTGAGTATGTAACTGTGTTTGATGAAACCAGGGTTTCTCTTGCTTCCTTGTGAGTAGGGAAGCTCAGGTTTAGTAGCAGTAGCTCCCACAAGTGTTTCCTCAGTGTGTTCTCATTTGCTTAGAAACAGTGTATTTGCTGCAAGAAACATGCGTTACTATGCCGTTTTACCCTTCAGCAAACACAAGTGTAGTAGGACAGTGCTAGCAAAATTTACAGTTTCTGAACATTTTCTCAATCAGGGAACAAGCGGCCCTCTTCTGAGATGCATTTGGGCAACTTCTCCTACAACAAGTTTTTTTTGTCTAATGAGACTTTCATTAGAACCTACAAGTTTTGACTATCTGCACTGTAGTACAGTTCTGAGTACATAACGGTGTTTGATGAATTCAGCATTTCTCTTGCTTTCCTGTGATTAGAGAAGTTCAGGTTTAGTCACAGTAGCTCCAACAGGTGTTTCTTCACTGTGTTCACATTTGCTTAGAAACAGTGTATTTGATGGCAGAAACATGCATTACTGTGCCGTTTCACCTTTCAGGAAACACATGTGTACAATGACAGCAGTAGTAGAAATTACAGT
Source organism: Acomys percivali (assembly GCA_907169655.1). Classification (NCBI taxonomy): domain Eukaryota; kingdom Metazoa; phylum Chordata; class Mammalia; order Rodentia; family Muridae; genus Acomys; species Acomys percivali. The sequence goes on from OU015757.1 coordinate 9,820, forward strand.
TTCTTGAAGTTTTCTTACTCAGGTAACAAGCTGCACTCTTCTGACATGCATATGGGAGTCTTCGTCCAAAATGGGTTTTTTGCCTTAAGAGACTTGCAGTAGAACACACTAATTTTTCCTATCTGCGCAGTAGTACAGAATCTGAGTACATAACTCTTTTTGATGAAATCATCATATCTCTTGCTTTCCTTTGATTACGGAAGCTTAGGTTTAGTCACAGCAGCTCCCAAAAGTGTTTCCTCAGTTTTTTTACATTTGCTTAGAAATACTGCATTTGCTGCCAGAAACATGCTTTACTGTGACGTTTCACCCTTCAGCAAAATCATATGTAGAAGGACAGTGCTAGCAGAAACGACAGTTTCTGAACGATTTCTCACTCACAGAACAAGCTGCGTTCTTCTTCGATGCATTTGGGCAATTTCTTCCAAAACAAATTTTTTACCTAAGGAGACTTGCATTATCACACACATATTTTGCCTATTTGCACAATAGTACAGATTCTGAGTATGTAACGGTGTATGATGAAATCAGCATTTTTCTTACTCTCTGTGAGTTTGGAAGCTCAGGTTTAGTCAGAGTAGCCACCATAGGTGTTTCTTTAGTGTGTTCACATTTGCTTAAAGACAGTGTATTTGCTGGGAGAAACATGCGTTACTGTGCTGTTTCACACTCAGCAAACATGTGTGTAGAAGGACAGTGTTAGCAGAAACGACAGTTTCTCATCTTTTCTAATTCAGTAAACAAGATGCACACTTCTAAGATGCATTTTGGCAACTTCGTCTGAATCGGGTTTTTTGCCTAAAGACATTTGCATTAGAACGCATTAGTTTTGCCTATCTACGCAGTAGTTAAGATTCTGAGTACATAACTGTGTTTGATGAAATCAGCATTTCTCTTCCTTACCTGAGAGTTGGGAAGCTGAGGTTTAATCACAGTAGTTCCCACAAGTGTTTCCTCGGTGTGTTCATATTTGCTAAGAAACACTGTATTTGCTGGCAAAAACAAGTGTTACTGTGCCGGTTCACCCTTCAGCCAACACATGTGTAGAAGGACAGTGCTAGCAGAAATGACAATTTCTCAACGATTCTAATTCAGGGACAACATGGACACTGCTGAGATGCATTTTGACAACTTTGCTGCAACGGGTTTTTTGCACTAATTTTGCCTATCTGTGCAGTAGTATAGATTCTGAGTACATAATTCTGTTTGTTGGAATCAGCATTTCTCTTGCTTCCCTGTGAGTTGGGAAGCTCAGGATCAGTCACAGTAGCTCCCATAAGTGTTTCTTCAGTGTGCTCAAAGTTGCTTAGATACAGGGTATTTGCTGGCAGAAACATGTATTACAGTGCCGTTTGACCCTTCAGCAAACACATGTGTAGAAGCTCTGTGCTAGCAGAAACGACAGTTTCTCGATGTTTTCTTACTCAGCTAACCATATTCACTCTTCTGAGATTCATTTGGGCAACTTCATCTGAAACAGGATTTTTTTGCATAAAGAGACTTGCAATAGAATGCACTAGTTTTGCCTATCTGCGCAGTAGTAGAGATTCTGAGTACGTAACTGTGTTTGATGAAATCAGCATTTCTCTTGCTTTTCTCTGTGTAGTGAAGCTAAGGTTTAGTCACAGTGTAGCTCCCACAAGTGTTTCCTCAGTGTGTTCACATTTGCTAAGTAACAGTGTATTTGCTGGCAGAAACAGGCGTTACTGTGCCATTTCACCCTTCAGCAAACACATGTGTAAAAGGACAGTGCTAGCGTAAATGACAGTTTCTCAACATTTTCTGGCTCTGGGAAAAATCTGCACACTTCTAAGATGCATTTTGGCAACTTCGTCTGAAACAGGTTTTTTTGCCTAAAGAGACTTACATTAGAACGCATTAGTTTCGCCTACCTGTGCAGTAGTACAGATTCTGTGTACATAATTGTGTTTTATGAAATCAGCATTTCTCCTTCCTCCCTTTGAGTAGCAAAGCTCAGGTTTAATCACAGTAACTCCCACAAGTGTTTCCTCAGTGTGTTCACATTTTCTTAGAAACGGTGTATTTGCTGGCACAAACATGCGTTACTGTGCCGTTTCAATCTTCAGCAAACACATGAGTAGAAGGACAGTGCTAGCAGAAACGACAGTTTCTTGACGTTTTCTAACTCAGGGAACAAGCTGCACACTTCTAAAATGCATTTTGGGAACTTCGTCTGAAACGGGTTTTTTGCCTAAAGAGATTTACCTTAGAATGCACTAAAGGGAATCCAAGATGGCGTCGAGCAGTGTGGACCACGCTTGGAAGCTCCAGTGAACAATTCAGGGAATGCACAGAGTTCTGGGCCAGGAACACTAAGGTCCCGACACCATGGACACGCGCAGGAGTGCTCCACGGTTAAGAAGGACCAGGGTATGGACGAACTGCGTGCTCCTAAACACAGGAGGAGTACGGATTTTCTCAGAACAGAGCAGCGGAGGCACAAGCGGCATCAGTGGCACCAGTGGCAGCGACTGGGGTTTGCAGTTCAGAGCCTTCCAGTGGAGGCGGTTAGTGTGGTGGCTGGTGGGAGTTGCTGCGGGAGAAGGGACCCTGGACAGGGTTTGGGTCGCGTGGTGCCTCGTGACCCAAACTGTACTTGGCGAACAGTTCACCCAAGAGTCCCAGGTACAGTTCAGTGCGCAGTGCTGTGGAGACACTGGCTCAGTGCAGCAGGCAATTCTGCCCAAGGCAACAGCTAAAAACAGCCTCAGCTCCCTTGCTGTGACACAGGCTGTGCGGAGAACTCAGTTCTACCCTGGGCGCCATATCAGCGCAGGCGCAGTTCATCAAAAAAGTCTGTAGTCTTCCTATACACAAATGACAAGCTTGCAGAGGAAGAAATTAGGGAAGCCATACCTTTCACATTAGCCACAAGCAATATAAAATATCTAGGAGTTACTCTAACTAAGCAAGTGAAGGACTTGTTTGAAAAAAAATTTCAAAACTCTGAAGAAGGAGATTGAAGATGACATGAGAAGATGGAAGGATCTTCCTTGCTCATGGATAGGGAGAATTAACATAGTAAAAATGGCCATCCTACCAAAAACAATCTACAGATTCAATGCAATACCTATCAAAATACCTACACAATTTTTAAAAGACATTGAAAGTTCAATTCTGAACTTCATATGGAGTAACAAAAAACCCAGAATAGCTAAAATGAACATGTACAATAAAAGGGGCTCCACAGGAATCTCCATACCTGATCTCAAATTGTACTATAAAGCAATAGTAATTAAAACAGCATGGTACTGGCACAACAACAGGCTGGTTGATCAGTGAAATCTAAGTGAAGTCGCAGATACTAATCCACATACATATGGTCACTTGATTTTTGACAAAAAAGCCAAATCCATTCAATGGAAAAAGGATAGCATCTTCAACAAATGGTGCTGGTCTAACTGGAAGTCTATGTGTAAAAAAATGTAACTGGACCCATATTTGTCACCTTCACAAAACTCAAATCCAAGTGGATTACAGACCTCAACATAAAACCAGAGACACTAAGTCACTTAGAAGAAAAAGTGGGGAAGAGCCTGGAACATATTGGCACAGGAGACAACTTCCTGAACAGAACACCAACAGCCCAGGCCTTAATGTCAACAATTAATAAATGGGACCTCATGAGGCTGAGAAGCTTCTGTAAGTCTGGAGATACTGTCAAGAGAACAAAGCGACAGCCTACAGACTGGGAAAAGATTATTACCAACCCTACATCTGACAAAGGTCCAATATCCAAAATATATAAAGAGCTCAATAAATTAAACACTACCAAACCAAATAACCCAATTGAGAAATGGGGCTTGGAACTAAACAGAGAATTCACAACAGAGGAGTATCAAATGGCTGAGAAACACTTAAAGAAATGCTCAACCTCCTTAGTCATCAGGGAAATGCAAATCAAAAGAACTCTGAGATTCCATCTTACACCCATCAGAATGGCTAAGATCAAAACTCAAGCGACAGCACATGCTGGCGAGGAAGTGGAGAGAGAGGAACACTCCTTCATTGCTGGTGGGAATGTAAACTAGTACAACCACTTTGGAAATCTATCTGATGCTATCTCAGAAAACTGGGAATAGGGCTTCCTCAAGACCCAGCTATTCCACTCCTTGGAATATACCCAGAAGATGCACCAGCACACAACAAGAAAATTTGCTCAACCATATTCATAGCAGCCTTATTCATAATAGCCAGATTATGGAAACAGCCTAAATGTCCCTCAGTAGAAGAATGGATAAAGAAACTGGTACATATACACTATGGAATACTACTCAGCTATTAAAAACAAGGAATTCCCAAAATTTGTGGATAAATGGATTGAGCTAGAAATGATCATAATGAGTGAGTTAACCCAGAAGCAGAAAGACTCAAATAGTATATACTCACTTATATCTGCATACTAGAACAACGGGCATGTCCCACAAAAGCCTTTCCTTTCAAAAAAACTGGGACAGAGGGGATGCATCCTATTGGGAATCTAGATGAGAGAACCATGTGAGAATAGCAATATAGAAGCATCCAGTGGGTCCAGGAAACCTACAAGTAGAACATTATTATAGGCAGATTGGGGCCAAGGGGTCCCGCACAAACTAAGGCACTAGCCAAGTACAATACAGGAGGTAACCTTTAAGCCCCTACCCTGATCTAACCCATGGACAGGACAGTCTCCACACTTGAGTGGAGAGAGGGATATGACTTTCTTATGTACTCTGGTACCTCACATTTGACCATGTCCCTAGCATGGCGAGAACTAGTGGCACTCAGACGAAGGACAGCAGGTCACGAGAAGAGACTTGATACACTATGAGCATATACAGTGGGAGGTAATCCCTCTCAGGAACAGTCATAGGGGAGGGGAATAGGGAAAATGGAAGGGAGGGGAGAGTGGGAGGATACAAGAGATGGTAAAACCATAGAGATGTAACGAGAATAAATTAATAAAAGCAAAAAACAAAAAAAAGAAAAAAGAATGCACTAATTTTGCCTATCCACGCATTAGTACAGATTATGAGTACGTAACTGTGTTTGATGAATTCAGCATTTCACTTGGTTCCCTGTAAGTAGGGAAGCTCAGGTTTAGTCACAGTAGCTCCCACAATTGTTTCCTCAGTGTGTTCAAATTTGCTTAGAAACAATGTATTTGCTCGCAGAAACATGTGTTACTGTGATGTTTCACCCTTCAGCAAACACATGTGTAGACGAAGAGTGCTGGCACAAACGACAGTTTCTCAACGTTTTCTAACTCAGGGAACAAGCTGCATACTTCTGAGATGCATTTTGGCAACTTCATATGAAACTGGTTTTTTTGCATAAAGAGACATACATTAGAACAGACTTGTTTTGCCTATAAGCGCAGTACCACTGGTTCTGAGTATGTAACTGTGTTTGATCAAATCAGCATTTCTCTTGCTTCCCTGTGAGTAGGGAAGCTCAGTTTGAGTCACTGTAACTCCAACAAGTGTATCCTCAGTGTGTTTACATTTGCTTACAAACACTGTATTTGCTGGCAGAAACATGCGTTACTGCGCCGTTTCACCCTTCAGCAAACACATGTGTAGAAGGACAGTGCTACCAGAAATGACAGTTTCTCAAAGTTTTCTTTCTCAGGGAGCAAGCAGCACACATTTGAGAGGCATTTAGGCAACTTCTTACAAAATGGGTTTTTGCCTTAAGAGACTTGCATTAGACTGCACTAGTTTTTCCTATCGGGCAATAGTACAGATCCTGAGTACGTAACAGTGTTTGATGAAATCAGCATTTCTCTTGCTTCCGTGTGAGTACAGAAGCTCAGGTTTAGTCACGGTAGCTCCCACAAATGTTTCCTCGCTGCTTTCACATTTGCTTAGAAACAGTGTATTTGCTAGCAGAAACATGCACTACTGTGCCGTTTCACCGTTCAGCAAACAAATGTGTAGAAGGAAAGTGCTAGCATAAATGACGGTTTCTTGACGTTTTCTTACTCAGGGAACAAGCTGCACTCTTCTGAGATGCATTTGGGGAACTTCATCCAAAACATGTTTTTTGCCTTTGCGACTTTCTTTAGAATGCACTAGTTTTGCCTATATGCGCAGTAGTACAGATTCCGCGTAGGTAACTGTGTTTGATGAAATCAGCATTTCACTTGCTTCCCTGTGAGTAGGGAAGCTCAGGTTTAGTCACAGTAGTTCCAACGAGTATTTCCTCAGTGTGTTCACATTAGTTTAGAAACAGTGTATTTGCTGCCAGAAACATGCGTTACTGCGCCGTTACACCCTTCAGCAAACACATGTGTAGAAAGACAGTGCTGGCAGGAACAACAGTTTCTCAACATTTTCTCACTCAGGGAACAACCTGCACTCTTCTCAGATGCATTTGGGCAACTTCTTCCAAAACAAGTTTTTGCCTAAAGAGACTTGCATTAAACACAGACATTTTTCTTATCTGCGCAGTAGTACAGTTTCTTATTACTTAACTGTGTTTGATGAAACAGCATTTCTCCTGCTTTCCTGTGAGTAGGGAAGCTCAGGTTTAGTCACAGTAGTTCCAACAAGTATTTCCTCAGTGTGTTCACATTAGTTTAGAAACAGTGTATTTGCTGCCAGAAACATGCGTTACTGTGCTGTTTCACCCTTCAGCAAACACATGTGTAGAAAGACAGTGCTGGCAGGAACAACAGTTTCTCAACATTTTCTCACTCAGGGAACAACCTGCACTCTTCTCAGATGCATTTGGGCAACTACTTCCAAAACAAGTTTTTGCCTAAAGAGATTTGCATTAAACATAGACATTTTTCCTATCTGCGCAGTAGTACAGTTTCTTATTACTTAAATGTGTTTGATGAAACAGCATTTCTCTTGCTTTCCTGTGAGTAGGGAAGCCAGGTTTAGTCACTTAGCTCCCACAAGTGTATCTTCAGTGTGTTCACATTTGCTTGAAAACAGTGTATTTGCTGGCAGAAACGTGTTCCTGTGTCATTTCAACCTTCAGCAAAAACATGAGTAGACGGACAGTGCTAGCAGAAATGACAGTTTCTCGACGTTTTCTAACTCAGGGAACATGTTGCACACTTCTGAGAGGCATTTGGGCAACATTGTTAGAAATGAGTTTTTTGCCTAAAGAGACTTGCATGAGAACACACTAGTTTTGCCTATCTGCCCAACAGTACAGATTCTGAGTATGTAACAGTGTTTGATGAAATCAGCATTTCTCTTGCTTCCCTGTGAGTAGGGAAGCTCAGATCAAGTCACAGTAGCTCCCACAAGTGTTTCCACAGTATGTTCACATTTGCTTAGAAACAGTGTATTTGCTGGCAGAAACTTGCATTACTGTGCCGTTTCAAACTTCAGCAAACACATGTGTAGAAGGACAGTGCTAGCAGAAATGACAGTTTCTCGACGTTTTCTAACTCAGGGAACAAGCTGCACACTTCTGAGATGAATTTGGCAACTTCATCGGAAAAGGGATTTCTGCGTAAAGAGACTTGCATTAGAAAGCACTAGTTTTGCCTATCTGCGTAGTAGTACAGATTCTGAGTACGTAACTGTTTTTTATGAAAGCAGCATTTCTCTTGCTTCCCAGTGAGTGGGAAGCTCAGGGTTATTCACGGTAGCTCCCACAAGCGTTTCCTCAGTATGTTCACATTTGCTTGGAAACAGTGTATTTGCTGGCAGAAACATGCGTTACTGTGCCGTTTCACCCTTCAGCGAACACATGTGTAGTTGGACAGTGCTAGCAGAAATGACAGTTTCTCAACGTTTTCGAACTCAGGGTACAAGCTGCACCCTTCTGAGAAGCATTTTGGTTGGGAACTTCATCCTAAACGGGTTTTTTGCCTAAAGAGACTTGCATTAGAACGCATTAGTTTTGCATATCAACACAGTTGTACAGATTCTGAGTATGTAACTCTGCTTGATAAAATCATCATTTCTCTTCCTTCCCTGTGAGTAGCGAAGCTCAGGTTAAATCACAGTACCTCCCACAAGTGTTTCTTCACTGTGTTCACATTTGTTTAGAAACAAGTGTATTTGCTCGCAGAAACATGTGTTACTGTGCTGTTTCACCCTTTAGCAAACACATATGTAGACATACAGTGCTGGCAAAAAGACAGATTCAATGCATTTTCTAACTCGGAAAAAGCTGCACACTTCTGAGATGCATTTTGGCAACTTTGTATGAAACGGATTTTTTGCCAAAGAGACTGCATTAGAACTCATTACTTTTGCCTATCTGCCAGTAGTACAGATTCTGAGTATGTAACTGTGTTTGAAGAAATCAGCCTTTCTCTTGCTTCTCTGTGAGTAGAGAACCTCAGGTTTAGTCACAGTGGCTCCCACAAATGTTTCCTCAGTGTGTTCACATTTAATTGGAAACAGTGTATTTGCTGGCAGAAACATG
>OU015757.1:18533-47499 GCA_907169655.1 Acomys percivali
AGCATTTCTCTTGCTTCCCTGTGAGTAGGGAAGCTCTGTTTTAGTCACAGTATCTCCCACAAGTGTTTCCTCAGTGTGTTCACATTTGCTTAGAAACAGTGTATTTGCTGGCAGAAACATGGGTTACTCTGCCTTTTCATCCTTCAGCAAACACATCAGTAGAAGGACTGTTCTAGCAGAAACGACTGTTTCTCGACGTTTTCTAACTCAGGGAACAAGCTGAACACTTCTGAGATGCATTTTGGCAACTTCGTTTGAAACGGGTTTTTTTGCCTAAAAAGACTTGCATTAAAACGCAATAGTTTTGCGTATCTGCGCAGTAGTACAGATTCTGAGTACGTAACTGTGTTTGATGAAATCATCATTTCTCTTCCTTCCCTGTGAGTAGAGATGCTCAGTTTTAGTCACTGTAGCTCCCACAATTGTTTCCTCATGTATTCATATTTCCTTAGAAACAGTGTAATTTCTGGCAAGAACATGCGTTATTGGGCCGTTTCACCCTTCCGCAAATACATGTGTAGAAGGACAGTGCTAGCAGAAACGACAGTTTCTCAATGTTTTCCAACTCTTGGAACAAGTTACACACTTCTTTTTTTTTTCAATTTTCTTTTTTTCTATTTTTTTAATTAATTTATTCATATTACATCTCGATTGTTAGCTCTTCCACTGTTTCCTCCAATTCTTTTCTCCCTTCCACTTCCCCCTTCTCCCCTCCCCTATGTCTGTGATTGAGGGAGACCTCCTCCCCCATATATGCTCATAGAATATGACTCTCTTCTTGATAATTTGCTCTCCTTCCTCTGAGTGCCGCTCGACCTCCACATCTAGGAGACGTGGTCAGAAAAGTGTCAACAGAATTCGTGTGAGAGTCAGATCTCACTCTCCAGTCAATGGTGAAGAATATAATTTTCGTCGGCTAGGTCTTGGTAGGGGTTCGAAGTTTACTGCCTACATTCTCCTTGGCTGGTGCCTTAGTTTGAGGAGGACCCCAGGACCCAGATCTGCTTGACATAAATATCTTCTTGTAGCTTTCCAGGACCCTGTGGGTCCTACTATTACCTTATTCTTCCATGCTACTCTCGCCTAACGTCTCAGTAGGATGTCCTCTCCTCTGACCCACTTTTTTGGTAATAATTTTTTCATGTTACATATCCCTTGGACTAGTGTTTTGATATAAGTGAGTATATACCATTTGTCTATTTTTGCTTCTGGGTGAACCCACTCATTATGATAATTTCTAGATCAATCCATTTGTCCACAAATTTTGGGAATTCCTTGTTTTTAATAGCTGAGTAGTATTCCATAGTGTAAATGTACCACAGTTTCTTAGTCCATTCTTCTATTGAGGGACACTTAGGCTGTTTCCATGTTCTGGCTATTATGAATAAGGCTGCTATGAACATGGTTGAGCATATGTCCCTTTTGTGTGGTAGGGCACTTTCTGGGTTTATTCCAAGGAGTGGGTAGCTGGGTCTTGAGGAAGCCCTATTCCAATTTTTCTGAGAAAGCACCAGATAGCTTTCCAAACTGGTTGTACTAGTTTGCATTCCCACCAGCAATGAAGGAGTGTTCCTCTCTCTCCACATCCTTGCCAGCATGTGGTGTCATTTGAGTTTTTGAGCTTAGCTTTTCTGATGGGTGTAAGATGGAATCTCAGAGTTCTTTTGATTTGCATTTCTCTGTTGACTAAGGAGATTGAGCATTTCTTTAAGTGTTTCTCAGCCATTTGATACTCCTCTGTTGAGAAATCTCTGTTATATTCCAAGCCCCATTTCTCAATTTGGTTGTTTGGTTTTGTGGTGTTCAATTTCTTGAGTTCTTTATATATTTTGAATATTAAACCTTTGTCAAATGAAGGGTTGGTGAAGTTCTTTTCCCAGTCTGTAGGCTGTCACTTTGTTCTACTGACAGTGTCTCCTGCCTTACAGAACCTTCTCAGCCTCATGAGGTCCCATTTATTAATTGTTGACATTAAGGCCTGGGTGTTCAGGAAGTTGTTTCCTGTGCCTATGTGTCCCAGACTCTTCCCCACTTTTTCCTCTAACTGAATTAATGTCTCTGGTTTAAAGTTGAGGTCTTTAATCCACTTGGACTTGAGTTTTGTGCATGGTGACAAATAAGGGTCTTATTGCATTTTTCTACATGTAGACATCTAGTTAGACCAGCACCATTTGTTGAAGATGCAATCATTTTTCCATTGAATAGATTTGGCTTCTTTGTCAAAAATCAAGTGAGCAAATGTGTGTGGATTCATCTCTGGGTCTTCAATTCGATTCCATTGATCCATCAGCCTATTGCTTTGCCAGTATCAAGCAATACTGTTGCTCTGTAGTACAGCTTGAGATCAGGTATGGAGATTCCTCCAGAGGATCTTTTATTGTATATGATTGTTTTTGCTATTCTGGGTCTTTTATTTCTCCATATGAATTTGAGAATTGATCTTTCAATATCTTCAAAATATTTTGTAGGTATTTTGATAGGGATTGCGTTGAATCTGTAAATTGCTTTTGGTAAGAGGGCCATTTTTACTATGTTGATTCTCCTGATCCATGGACAAGGTAAATCCCTCCATCTTCTGATGTCATCTTCAATCTCTTTCTTCAGAGGTTTGAAGTTTTTTTCGAGTAAGTCCTTCACTTGCTTGGTTAGAGTTACTCCTAGATATTTTGTATTGTTTGTGGCTATCGTGAAGGGAGTAGTTTTCCTAATTTCTTCCTCTGCCTGTTTGTCATTTGTATACAGGAAAGCTACTGACTTTTTTGAGCTTATTTTGTAGCCTGCCAATTTGCTAAAGGTGTTTATCAGCTGTAGGAGTTCTCTGGTGGAATTTTGGGGGTGACTTATATACACTATCATATCATCTGCAAATAGGGATAATTTGACTTCTTCCTTTCCCATTTGGATCCCCTTGATCTCCTTTTGATGTCTTATTGCTCTGGCTAGAACTTCAAGAACTATATTGAAGAGATATGGGGACAGAGTGCAGCCTTGTCTGGTTCCCAATTTTAAAGGGATTTCCTTGAGTATCTCTCCATTTAATTTAATGTTGGCTGTTGGTTTGCTGTATATAGCCTTTATGATGTTTAGAAAAGTGCCTTGTATTCCCGATCTCTCCAGAACTTTAAACATGAATGGGTGCTGGATTTTGTCAAATGCTTTTTCTGCATCTAAAGAGATGATCATGTGGTTTTTCTGTTTCAGTTTGTTTATATGATGGATTACATTGATGGATTTCGGTGTGTTAAACCATCCCTACATGCCTGGAATGAATCCTACCTGGTCATGGTGAATGATGTCTTTGATATGCTGTTGTATTCGCTTTGCGAGTATTTTGTTGAGTATTTTTGCATCAATGTTCATAAGAGAAATTGGTCTGAAATTCTCTTTTTTTGTTGGGTGTTTGTGAGGTTTAGGTATCAATGTGACTGTGGCCTCATAGAAGGAATTTGGTGATATTCCGTCCATTTCTATCTTTCGGAATAGCTTGAATAATATCGGTATTAGTTCCTCTTTGAAGGACTGGTAGAATTCTGCGCTGAAGCCATCTGGCCCTGGGCTTTTTTTTTTTTTTTTTTTTTTTGGTTGCGAGACTATCAAGGATTGCTTCTATTTCTAGAGGTGAAATAGAGCTATTTAATTTGTTTATCTGGTCTTGGTTCAACTTTGGCAAATGGAATCGGTTGAGAAATTTGTCCATTTCCCTTAAATTTTCGAATTTTGTGACATAAATGCCTTTAAAGTATCTTTGTATTTCTTTGGTGTCTGTTGTTATGTCTCCCTTTTTATTTCTGATTTTGTACATTTGGATAGTGTTTCTCTGTCTTTTAGTTAGATTGGCTAACGGTTTTTCTATCTTGTTAATTTTCTCAAAGAACCAGCTCTTGGTTTTGTTGATTCTTTGGATTGTTCTCTTTGTTTCTAATTTATTGATTTTTACCCCTGAGTTTGATTATTTCTAGACGTCTACTCCTCTTGGGTGTTTCTGCTTCTTTTTTTTTTCTAAAGCTTCCAGATGTGTTGTTAAGTTGTTTATGTGGGATGATTTCATTTTCATTTTAAAGGTACTTAGTGCTATGAATTTCCCTCGTAGCACTGCTTTCAATGTGTCCCACAAATTTGGGTTTGTTATTCCATCATTTTCATTGAATTTCAGGAAGTCTTTTATTTCTTCCCTTATTTCCTCCTTGACCCATGTGTCATTAAGTAGAAAGTTGTTTAGTTTCCACGTGTTAGTATGCTTTTTGTTATTTCCGTTGTTGTTGAAGTCCAGCCTTAGACCATGGTGATCTGAAAAGATACAAGGTATTATTATTTCAATCTTCTTGTATCTGTTGAGGTTTGCTTCGTGACCAACTATGTGATCAATTTTAGAGAACGTTCCATGGGGTGCTGAGAAAAAGGTATAATCCTTTGCGTTTGGGTGGAAATTTCTGTAGATATCTGTTAGATCCATATAATTCATGACATTGGTTAATGAAGTTATTTCCCGGCTTAGTTTTTGATTCAAGGACCTATCCTTGAGTGAAAGTGGGGTGTTGAAGTCTCCTACTATTAATGTGTGGGTATCAATGAGTGGTTCAAGCTTTGTTAATAACTCTTTTACAAATGTGGGAGCCCTTGTATTAGGAGCATAGATGTTCAAAATTGTGATGTTTTCTTGATTGGCTTTACCTTTGACGAGTACGAAGTGTCCATACTTATCCCTTTTGATTAATTTTGGTTGAAAGTCTATTTTATTAGATATTAGAATGGCTACCCCAGCTTGTTTCTTGTGACCATTTGCTTGGAATATTTTTCCCCAACCTTATACTTTGAGGCAATGTCTGTCCTTGTAGATGAGATGTGTTTCTTGAATGTAGAAGAATGTTGTGTCATGTTTATGCATCCAGTCAGTTAGTCTGTGTCTTTTTATTGGAGAATTGAGACCATTGACGTTGAGAGATATTAATGACCAGTGATTGCTCAGTCCCTTCATTTTTGGCATTTGTAACAGTCGAGATTTTGTGATGTTGTGATTTTGCGATGGTATAGTTACCTATTTCCTATGTAGTTTTGGTTGTAGTTTGACCCTTTGGAGTGGAGTTTTCCTTGTAGTAACTTCTGTAAAGCTGGATTCGTGGCTAGGTACTGTTTGAATTTGTTTTTGTCATGGAATATCTTGCTTTCTCCATCAATGGTTATTGATAATTTCGCTGGGTATAGTAATCTTGCCTGGTATCTGTGTTCTCTTAGCATTTGCGGAACCTCTATCCAGGCCCTCCTGGCTTTCATGGTCTCTGCTGAGAAGTCAGGAGTAATTCAGGTAGATTTGCATTCATATGTTACTCGGCCTTTTTCTCTTGCCACTTTTAATATTTTTCTTTGTTCTGTATATTTTGTGTTCTTATTATGTGGCAGAAAGATTTTTTTTTCAGGTCTATTCTATTAGGTGTTCTGTATGCCTCTTGTATGCTCATATGAATCTCCTTCGTCAAATTGGGGAAATTTTCTTCTACTATTCTATTAAAGATATTTTCTGGGCTGTGGAGTCGGTTGCCTTCTCTTTCCTCTATCCCTATTATTCTCAAGTTTTGTCTTTTCATGGTGTCCTTGATTTCTTTTTTATTTATTTATTTATTTATTTATTTATTTATTTATTTATTCATTTATTTATTTAATTTATTCTTGTTACATCTCAATGGTTATCCCATCCCTTGTATCCTCCCATTCTTCCCTCCCACCCATTTTCCCCTTATTCCCTTCCCCTATGACTGTTCATGAGGGGGATTACCTCCCCCTGGGTAAGCTCATAGGGTATCAAGTTTCTTCTCAGTGACCTGCTGTCCTTCCTCTAAGTGCCACCAGGGGACATGGTCAAATGAGAAGCACAAGAGTACATGAGAAAGTGATATCCCACTTTCCACTCAAGTGTGGAGACTGTTCTGACCATTGGCTAGATCAGGGTAGGGGTTTAAATGTTACTGCCTGTACTGTCCTTAGCTGGTGCCTTAGTTTGAGCGGGACCCCTTGGCCCAAATCTGCCTATCATAATGTTCTACTTGTAGGTTTCTAGGACACACTGGATCATTCTACTTTGCTATTCTCCCATGCTTCTCTCATCTAGAGTCCCAAAAGGGTGTCCTCCCCTCTGTCCCAGTTTCCTGGTAAGTGAAGGCTTTCATGGGACATGCCCATTGGGCTAGTATGAAGATATAGTGAGTATATACCATTTGAGTCTTGCAGCTTCTGGGTTAACTCACTCATTATGATCATTTCTAGCTCAATCCATTTATCCACAAATTTTGGGAATTCCTTGTTTTTAATAGCTGAGTAGTATTCCATAGTGTATATGTACCAGTTTCTTTATCCATTCTTCTACTGAGGGACATTTAGGCTGTTTCCATGATCTGGTTATTTTGAATAAGGCTGCTATGAACATGGTTGAGCAAATTTTCTTGTTGTGTGCTGGAGCATCTTCTGGGTATATTCCAAGGAGTGGAATAGCTGGGTCTTGAGGAAGCCCTATTCCCAGTTTTCTGAGATAGCATCAGATAGATTTGCAAGTGGTTGTACTAGTTTGCATTCCCACCAGCAATGAAGGAGTGTTCCTCTCTCTCCACATGCTCGCCAGCATGTGCTGTCCCTTGAGTTTTTGATCTTAGCCATTCTGATGGGTGTAAGATGGAATCTTAGAGTTGTTTTGATTTGCATTTTTCTGATGACTAAGGAGGTTGAGCATTTCTTTAAGTGTTTCTCAGGCATTTGATATTCCTCTGTTGTGAATTCTCTGTTTAATTCCAAGCACCATTTCTCAATTGGTTTAGTTGGTTTGGTGGTGTTTAATTTGAGTTTTTTATATATTTGTATATTAGACCTTTGTCAAATGTAGGGTTGGTGAAGATCTTTTCCCAGTCTGTAGGCTGTCGCTTTGTTCTCTTGACAGTGTCTCCTGCCTTACAGAAGCTTCTCAGCCTCATGAGGTCCCATTTATTAATTGTTGACATTAAGGCCTGGGCTGTTGGTGTTCTGTTCAGGAAGTTGTCTCCTGTGCCAATATGTTCCAGACTCTTCCCCATTTTTTCTTCTAAGTGACTTAGTGTCTCTGGTTTTATGTTGAGGTCTTTAATCCTCTTGGATTTAGTTTTGTGCAAGGTGACAAATATGGGTCCAGTTGCATTTTTTTACACATAGACCTCCAGCAAGATCAGCATCATTTGTTGAAGATGCTATCCTTTTTCCATTGAATGGATTTGGCTTCTTTGTCAAAAATCAAGTGACCATATGTGTGTGGTTTCCTATCTGGGTCTTCAATTAGATTCCCCTAATCAACCAGCCTGTTGCTGTGCCAGTACCATGCTGTTTTAATTACTATTGCTTTATAGTACAATTTGAGATCAGGTATGGAGATACCTCTGGAGCACCTTTTATTGTACAAGATCGTTTTAGCTATTCTGGGTTCTTTGTCTTTCCATATGAAGTTCAGAATTGAACTTTCAATGTCTTTTAAAAATTGTGTAGGTATTTTGATAGGTATTGCATTGAATCTGTAGATTGTTTTTGGTAGGATGGCCATTTTTACTATGTTAATTCTCCCTATCCATGAGCAAGGAAGATCCTTCCATCTTCTCATGTCATCTTCAATCTCCTTCTTCAGAGTTTTGAAATTTTTTTCAAACAAGTCCTTCACTTGCTTAGTTAGAGTAACTCCTAGATATTTTCTATTGCTTGTGGCTAATGTGAAAGGTATGGCTTCCCTAATTTCTTCCTCTGCAAGCTTGTCATTTGTGTATAGGAAGGCTACAGACTTTTTTAGTTAATTTTGTATCCAGCCAAATTGCTGAAAGTGTTTATCAGCTGTAGGAGTTCTCTGGTGGAATTTTGAGGGTCACTTATGTACACTATCATATCATCTGCAAATAGAGATAGTTTGACTTCCTCCTTTCCCATTTGGATACCCTTGATCTCCTTTTGATGTCTTATTGCTCTGGCTACAACTTCGAGTATCAAATTGAAGAGATATGGAGAGAGTTGGGCAGCCTTGCCTTGTTCCAGATTTTAGAGGAATTTCTTTGAGTATCTCACCATTTAATTTGATTTTGGATATTGGCTTGCTGTATATAGCATTTATTATGTCGAGGAAAGTGGCTTGTATCCCCGATCTCTCTAAAACTTTAAACATGAATGGGTGTTGGATTTTATCAAATCCTTTCTCTGCATCTAAAGAGATGATCATGTGGTTTTTTATTTTCAGTTTGTTTATATGGTGGATTACATTGATGGATTTCCGTATATTAAACCATCCCTGCATGCCTGGAATGAAGTCTACTTGGTCATGATGAATGATATCCTTTATGTGTTCTTGTATTCGTTTTGCAAGAATTTTATTTAGTATTTTTGCATCGATGTTCATAAGAGAAATTGGTCTGAAATTCTCTTTCTTTGTTGAGTCTTTGTGAGGTTTAGGTATCAACATGACTATGGCCTCATAGAATGAATTTGGTAATGTTCCATCCAATTCTATGTTTTGGAGTAGCTTGAAGAGTATCGGTATTAGATTGCCTTTGAAGGTCTGGTAGAATTCTGCACTGAAACCATCTGGCCCTGGGCTTTTTTTTTTTTTTTTTTGGTTAGGAGACTATCAATGATTGCTTCTATTTCTGTAGAGGAAATAGGACTATTTAGCTTGTTTGTCTATTCTTCACTCAACTTTGGCAAGTGATATTGATCAAGGAAATCATCCATTTCCCTTAGATTTTCAAATTTTGTGGCATATATGCCTTCAAAGTAGGATCTTATGATTCTTTGTATTTCTTCAGTTTCTGTTGTTATGTCTCCCTTTTCATTTCTGATTTTGGTGATTTCAATACTGTCTCTCTGCCTTTTAGTTAGTTTGGCTAACGGTCTGTCTATTTTGTTGATTTTCTCAAAGAACCAGCTCTTGGTTTTGTTGATTCTTTGGACTATTTTCTTAGTTTCTAATTTGTTAATTTCAGCCCTGAGTTTGAATATTTCCAGACGTCTACCCCTTTTGGGTGTTTCTGCTTCTTTTTTTTCCAGGGCTTCGCGCTGTTTTGTAAAGTTGCTTATGTACGATGTTTCCAATTTCTTTTAAAGGCATTTAGTACTATGAATTTTCCTCTTAATACTGCTTTCAATGTATCCCACAAATCTGGGTATGTTGTTCCTTCATTTTCATTGAATTTCAGAAACTCCTTGATTTCTTTCTTTATTTCTTCCCTGACCCAGGTGTCATTTAGCAGAGAGTTGTTTAGTTTCCATATATGTGTATGCTTTTTGTTGTTTCTGTTGTTGTTGTATTGCAGCCGAAGAGCATGGTGATCTGATAGGATACTAGGTATTATTTCAATCCTCTTGTATCTGTTGAGGCCTGCTTTGTGACCTACGATGTGATCAATTTTGGAGAAGGTTCCATGGGGTGCAGAGAAGAAGGTATATTCTTTCTTGTTTGGGTGAAAGGTTCTATAGCTATCTGTTAGATCCATTTGACCCATGGCATTGGTTAATGATGTTATTTCTCGGCTTAGTTTCTGTTTCAATGACTTATCCTTCAGCGAGAGTGGGATGTTGAAGTCTCCCACTATTATTGTGTGGGGATCGATGTGTGGTTTGAGTTTTTTTAGCAGATCTTTTACAAATGTGGTTGCCCTTGTATTGGGAGCATAGATGTTCAGAATTGTGATGTCATCTTGGTTGACTTTACCTTTGATGAGTATGAAGTGACCTTCTGCATCCCTTTTGATTAATTTTGGTTGAAAGTCTATTTTGTTTGATATTAAAATGGCTACGCCTGCTTGCTTCTTGTGACCATTTGCTTGAAATATTTTTTCCAACCTTTTACCCTGAGATAGTGCCTATTGTTATGGGTGAGATGTGTTTCTTGAATGCAGAAGAATGTTGGATCTTGTATATGCACCCATTCAGTTAGTCTGTGTCTTTTTATTGGAGAATTGAGACCATTGATGTTGAGAGATATTAACGAGCAGCGACTGTTAAGAGTCTTAATTTTGATGTTGTTTCCAACGAGCGTTTGTGTAGCTGTGTTTTTGCCGTGGTATAGTTACCTATTTCCTGAGTAGTTTTGGTTGAAGCTTGACTCTTTGGGATGGAGTTTTCCTTCTAGTACCTTCTGTAAAGCTGGATTTGTGGATAGGTACTGTTTGAATTTGTTATTGTCATGGAATATTTTGTTTTCTCCATCAATGGTTATTGATAGTTTTGCTGGATAAAGTAGTCTGGCCTGGCATCTGTGGTCTCTTAGGGTTTGCAGGATCTCTGTCCCGGCTCTTCTGGCTTTTATGGTCTCTGCTGCTATGTCGGGTGTAATTCTGATAGGTTTGCCATTAAATGTTATTTGGCCCTTTTTCCTTGCAGCTTTTAATATTTTTTCTTTGTTCTGTATGTTTTGTGTTTTGATTATTATGTGACGGGCAGTTTTCCTTTTCTGGTCAATTCTATTTGGTGCTCTGTAGGCCTCTTGTATGTTTATAGGCATCTCTTTCTTTAGATTGGGGAAATTTTCTTCTATGATTTTGTTGAGAATAGTTTCTGGTCCTTGGAGTCTGATATCTTCTCTTTCTTCAATGCCTATTATCCTCAGATTTCTTCATTTCATGGTGTCCTGAATTTCTTGGATGTTTTGTGTCAGGAGTTTTCCAGATTTGGCATTTTCTTTAATGGTTGCTTCAAGATCTGTGATTGTATCTTCTAGACCTGAGATTCGTTCTTCCATCTCTTAGATTCTGTTAGAAAAGCTCACCACTGTGTTGCTCACCTTCTTCTCTGAGGTCTCACATTCTCATTTTTCTTCTGTCTGTGTGTTTATAATTGAATCCATTTTCGTCTTCAGATCTTGAACTGATTTTTTTATTTCTTTCACATGATTGTTTGTATATTCCTGAGTTTCTTCCATTGCCTCTTTATAGGTCTTCAGAGCTTGAACAGTTTTATTTATTTATTTCATCTGGTTGTTTGCATTTTCCTGAAGTTTTTCCAGTTCCACTCTATGTGCTTCTTTTATGTCTCTCACCTCTTTGGCTGTGTCTTCCTGTATTTGATTACGAATATTATTTGTTTCCTCCATTAATATGCTCATTATTAAGAATTTGAGGTCATTTTCTTGTATTTCCATTGTATTTGAGTTCTCTGGGTTGTTTTCTTTGGGATAGCTGGAAACTGGAGACGCCATGTTGTTTTGAGGGTTTTTGCGTATGCTTTTACGCTGTCCTTTAGACATCTTGCTGGCTTTGTTTTTGTTGGGTAGCTTCCAGAGTTGGATGGAGGGAGTCTGATGATAGATTCACTTGTTTTCTCATGATTTCCATAGGCTGGAAGCTCTGATGGTTCACTGGTGTGGATGGCAGGAGGTTAGCCCTGTCGTTTTGGACTCTCACAGCCAGTGATCCTCAGCTCCCCTGTCTTGTGGGTCCTGCAATTGTTCTGGGTCTCTGGATGTGTGTTGGGTCAGGCCAAGGTATCCACAGCCTTCTGGGTTTCCTGTCAAGTCCAGCCAGGGACACTGGGCCCAAACCACCCGCTGAGCTCAGCTAGAATCTCAGGGCCTG
Source organism: Acomys percivali (assembly GCA_907169655.1). Lineage (NCBI taxonomy): Eukaryota > Metazoa > Chordata > Mammalia > Rodentia > Muridae > Acomys > Acomys percivali. Next base: position 30,095 of record OU015757.1, read on the forward strand.
AACCGTCTGCCAAGCTCAGCTAGGAATTCTGGGCTCAAAATGCACACAGGGTTCAGCCAGAGTTTTTGGGGGGCTGGGACTGCGCACCATGCTCAGCTAGGGGCTTTTGGCCAAAGTGCATGCTGTGGTCAGTTATTGACTCAGGCCCGAACCGTCCGCCCAGCTCAGCCAGGAATTCTGGATTCAAACTGCACACTGTGCCCAACCAGATTCTAAGAGCAGGACTGTGCCAAAAGCTCTACTAGAGTCTCTGTCCAATCTATCTGCCAAGCATGGTTAGGGACTCTGGCCCTAAACTGCACGCTGAGCTCCACCTGAGTCTCTGGGGCAGAATTGTGCACCGAGCTCAGCCAGGGACTATGGACCCACACTGCACGCTGAATTCAGCCCGGGATACAGGGCCTATACTGTGTGGATAGTCCAGCCAGAGTCTTGGGGCCGCCAAGCCTGTGCGCACAGCTCAGCTAGAAACTCTGGGCCTAATCTGCCCAGCAAGTCCAGCTAGGGCCTCTGGGCTGAACCTGCATGCTGACCTCAGCCTGCTTCAATGCCCCAGAACTGCCCACTGAGCTGAGATAGTGTCTTGGGCAGAACTGCCCATTGATGTGAGCTAGCGCCTCCGGTGGAACTGAGTGCTCCGCCCAGCCTGCGTCACAGCAATAGAGCTGCGGCTGCACTGACCTGGCACCTTTGGTGGACCTGAGGTCTCTGCCCAGCCTGCATCACAGCAGGTGAGCTGCTGCTGTGCTAAGCTGTTGCCTTGGGCAGAATTGCTTGCTGCCCTGAGCCAGCGTCTCCAGGGCTCTGCGCACTGAGCTGTACCCAGGACTCTGGGGCTGAACTGTCCACCGAGTCCAGTTTGTGTCACAAGGCACCACACTACCCAATTTCTGTCTAGAGGCCCCTCTCCCGCAGCAACTCCCACCAGCCACCACACTAACCGCCTCCACCGGAAAGCTCTGAGCTACAAACCTCAGCCACTGCTGCTTGTGCCGCTGGTGCCGCTGGCGTTGTTGGTGCCACTGGTGCCGCCGCTGCTTGTCCTTGATTTCTTGAACGCTCTGTGTCAGGCACTTTTCAGATTTAGAATTTCCCTTGATGGTTGTTTCCATTTCTGCAATTGTATCTTCAAGTCCCGCTATTCGTTCTTCCATTTCTTGCAATCTGTTAGATAAGGCCACCACTGAGATGCTTGCTTTCTTTTCTGATGCTTCTTGATCACATTTTCTTCTGTGTGTTCCTTTATGATAGCTTCCATTTTTATCTTCAGGTCATGAACTGTTTTAATGATTTCCTTCATCTGGTTATTTGTATTTTTCTGAAATTCTTCAAATGCCTCTTTATATGACCCTTTTAAGTCTTCAGCCCTCTTGTTGGCCTCCTCCTGCATTTGTTTACAGATTTTATTTGTTTCTTCCATTATCATCTTACTTACTAAGGACTTGAGGTCATTTTCTTGTATATCAATTGTTGGGTTCTCCAGGTTGTTTTCATTGGGATTGCTGGGATCTGGAGATGCCAACCTGTTTTGGTTTTTGTTAGCTTTCTTTCATTGTCCTCTTGTCATTTTGGTGACTCTGATGTTGGGCGGTGGTTTGTAGTGACCTTCTCTGTTTGAGAGTGGATTGTTGATGCCTGATTATAGGTACGGTGTCCTTGCCTGTGGGGATCAGGGAATATTTCCCTGGACCAGGCAGGTGATTCATATTCTACTCCTGGAGATTTTTCTCAACACCTTAGGCTCCAAGCTGAGTCATACAAAGTAGGTTTCTGTTTGGGCCTTTTCACCTTACTGCTGTAATTCAGATCAGCAGTTTTGGGATCTAGAGTAAGGTCAGCACACAAGCTCTCTGGCTGTGTAGGTTGATCCCAGCTGCCTGTCCTTCCTGTTGCTTTGTAGCCAAGACCCCAGGTGGAACAGATCTTCTAGGCTGTAGCTGTTTCTTAGCTCTGCCTCTATACTCTGTAGGAGCGTCCAGCCTATCCCCTGAATTTGGGAGTTCTTGCTGGGTCTGCAGGAGCTGACCCAGCTAGGATCTGCCTGTTGGAGATTACAGGATCAGTGCCAGTATGGTTTCAGTCCACTGGCAGTATCCAAGGAGGCAGTAATTTCCGTGCCCCTGTAAGCCAGGACACTCCCAGATTGCTTTAGATCAGCAGTTAGACCCTGCAAGCATGACCCACAGCTCCCTATATCATGGAAGGTCCTGTCACACCCACAAATTGCTTTAGATCAGCAGTTAGACCCTGCAAGCATGACCCACAGCTCCCTATATCATGGAAGGTCCTGTCACACCCACAAGAATGGACCCAGTTAGGCTCTGTTGTTTGGGGAGTGCCAGGTCAGTGCCGGCAGCCCGAGCAGGCAGCTGGCAACAGTGGCAGTTCAGACCGCTGGCGGGAATCCCCTGTATCTTCTCTTTCCACCAGTGAAAGCCAGATCGCTTTACGTCAGCAGTTAGACCACGCAAGCAAGACCCAATAACGTGGGTGGTCCCACTGGACTGTGGGAGCAGTCCACACTGGTTTCTAACTGCCCCTGTTTGCAGGGTCAATCCTTTGTGTCTGGCTTCATATTGGGCCCAGGAAATGGTCCACGAGCTACACGCCAGCTCTAGCTCCAAAATATATAAAGAGCTCAATAAATTAAACACTGCCAAACCAAATAACCCAATTGAGAAATGGGGCTTGGAACTAAACAGAGAATTCACAACAGAGGAGTATCAAATGGCTGAGAAACACTTAAAGAAATGCTCAACCTCCTTAGTCATCAGGGAAATGCAAATCAAAAGAACTCTGAGATTCCATCTTACACCCATCAGAATGGCTAAGATCAAAAATTCAAGCAACACCACATACTGGCGAGGAAGTGGAGAGAGAGGAACACTCCTTCATTGCTGGTGGAAATGCAAACTAGTACAGCCACTTTGGAAATCTATCTGGTGCTATCTCAGAAAACTGGGAATAGGGCTTCTTCAAGACCCAGCTATTCCACTCCTTGGAATATACCCAGAAGATGCTCCAGCACACAACAAGAAAATTTGCTCAACCATGTTCATAGCAGCCTTATTCAAAATAGCCAGATCATGGAAACAGCCTAAATGTCCCTCAGTAAAAGAATGGATAAAGAAACTGTGGTACATATACACTATGGAATACTACTCAGCTATTAAAAACAAGGAATTCCCGAAATTTGTGGATAAATGGATTGAGCTAGAAATGATCATAATGAGTGAGTTAACCCAGAGGCAGAAAGACTCAAACGGTATATACTGACTTATATCTGCGTACTAGCCCAAGGGGCATGTCCCACGAAAGCCTCCATTTACCAGGAAACTGGGACAGAGGGGAGGACACCCTTTTGGGACTCTAGATGAGAGAAGCATGGGAGAATAGCAAAGTAGAAGGATCCAGATGGTCCTAGAAACCTACAAGTAGAACATTATGATAGGCAAATCTGAGCCCAGGGGTCTCACCCAAACTAAGGCACCAGCCAAGAACAATACAGGCAGTAAACTTTAAATCCCTACCTAGATCTAGCCGATGGACAGAACATTCTCCACAGTTGAGTGGAGAGTGGGGTATGACTTTCACACAAACTCTGGTGCCGCATATTTGACCATGTCCTCTGGAGGGGGAGGCCTGGTGGCACTCAGAGGAAGGATAGCAGATTACCAAGAAAAGACTTGATACCCTATGAACATATACAGGGGGAGGAAATCCCCTTCAGTAACAGACATAGGGGAGGAGAATAAGGGAAAAATGGGAGGGAGGGAAGAATGGGAGGATACAAGGGATGGGATAACCATGGAGATGTAACAAGAATAAATTAATAAAAAAATTTTAATTAAAAAAACACACGAGAGCAGTCCAAAATATAATTATTGTTAAAAATAGGGTTGCAAGTATTATATATTAACATGGTCCTTATTTTGGAAGAAATAATATAAAATTTTTTGAAAAAATTTCTAGGTTAGATGTGGAATTATTTAAAATGGTTTAATAAATTTTGGAAATCTAAGTTCTGAGATGTTGGATGCAAAATAGGGAATAACAAGATTGGACCAACATCAATTACCTCAGCATTTATCATACATGTAATAGACATAGTCTGTGATTTGGGTTGCTAAGCTGAAGGACTGAGGAATGGCACAGTCTCATGAAGAAGACAAATGTGTAAGCCTAGAAACCAGATGCTCCACCAACAAAGGAGTCCAGCCTGTCATAGGCACAGAGAGAAGGGAAGCTAAATTTGTTTTAGAGGAAAAGGCCATCAGAACGGCCTTATGACAGAAGATGTTTTGATTGGCTCTCATGACCTGAATAAAGTTCACCATGGTGAATGAGTGAATGAGCAAATGACAATGTGTACAGAAGGAAAAGATGAGTGAAATCAAGCACAGAGCAGCTCATGGGAAGATGTGGAGACCTGAGCCTGAGAGGAAGCTTAAGGACGTGGTTGAAATTAATTTTCCTAGTAAACTAGGATTAACCTTGTTTTATACCTTTATTGACTCTTGTTCTAAACAAAACTATAGATAGAAAATCTGATGTTAAAATAGCTCTCCTTGACGTTATCCATCCAAGATCTCAAGACCTTCACATCATTTGTAGATGACTGGACCATATCCATTAGGATGAGCTAGGCTATGCTATGGTAACAAATAGCTCAAAATCTTCCTTTGTGGTGGTGGTTGGGTCGTCTTGCTTCACTCTGCTTCATTGTATTCAGGGTCTCCCTACATGGCCTTGAACTTGCAATTCATCTGCCTCAGCCTCACAAGTGCTGTTATTACAGATGTGCACCACCAGGCTTGGCTGTCTCCAAAGCTCAGTACTGAAAGTGACAGATTTACCCATTCATCTTCCATGACTTTCTTGGGTTAGTGTCCTCTTTCACAGTTACAGGTGGAGGGATCCTCTACCTTTGGAGGGTGGCATAATTACTCTGTCACTCAGGTGCTCTTAATGGCTTCCACCTGGAAATGCTGCAGTCCACTCTCTCTTGGCTACAGAAACTCAAGTGACTCTATGGAGAAAGAGAAGATCAATTCTACTTTGTACCCAGGAGAGGAAAAACATTTTGGTGAATATCAGTAGTGACTGCCCCAGAGGAAAGAGAGTTACCCACTTATTGGCTGTGTTAATTTAGAGGAGTCACAAAAGCTTTCTGGGGTATTTCTTTTTATCTTCTTCAGTAAGACCTATAAAACATAAACAATTCTAGAATATTCCCTGCCTCTCGCCTGTTATCTATCTCTCCTTCCTTCCTTCTCTTTATTTCTATCTCCCACTCTAAATTATCAGGGTGGGGTGGGACAAGCCTGGGTACAGAAAGGTCATGTACTTTCTTAGAGCCCAAGCCAGGATCCTGATGAATGTGGAAGCAGGGGACAAAACTTAACCTGAGTCCATAAAAAATTTATGGAACTTCAAAGTGCCAAGCAAAAATACAAAAGAGTTCTCTGGGCTACAGAAAATTATTGAAGGCATAAAGATCCCAGATCTTGCATATGAGGAGTTGTTGAGTGGAGCAGAACAAATCAATAATGTCATACTCCTTGCCTGGATGAAAATGCTCAAGAAAATCACTGCAAATAAGAGGAGGAGAAGGGGGGCTGGAGAGATGGTTCAGTGGTTAAGAGCACTGCCTGCTCTTCCAAAGGACCCAGGTTCAATTCCCAGCACCCACATGGCATCTCACAACTGTCTGTAACTCCAATATCTTACAACCTCACACCAAATGGGACAGGGCCCAGTGGTGGAATGAGAAGGAAAGAATCACAAAGCAATGATATAAAAGATGTGTGCCTCACTGTGGCATTCTCTGCTGTAGGTAGCATGGTGCAGGACACATCTTCTCACTTCTTCATTCACATTGTTATGTATTCATTTGCTTTCATTTCAGTGCTGAGGTGAACCCAGGGCATTGCATATGCTAGGCAAGAATTCAATCACTGAGCTGCACTGCCAGCCTTGGAATTTTGGGTCAAGGTCTTAAACGTGTAGCCCAGGTTGGTCTTGGTTTTGTGGCTCTCATGCCTCAACCTCCTGAGTGCTGAGATTCTAAGCATGCACCACATGCCTGGTTCTGGCAAGAAACTGTTAACCATCCGTTCTGTGATGGGAATAGTTTTAAAAGGTGAAATTCCACCAACAGCAAGAAAAACTGCGTCTCTCTTTTTATGGAGCTGACACTAGAGTAGATAAGACAATGGTAAATAAGAAAAAGAATGTAATATTTTCAGGTAGGACTGTAGGTCTGTTTTATTTGAAACAGGGTGTCTCACTTGGTGTGGAACCCACTGGTTGGATGAGGCTGCTTGGCCAGCAAACTGTAGGAATCTACCTGTCTCCACCTCCCATTGTTGAGATTGAAAGAGCAATTTGACATGAGAAAAGTTGGTTTTCCATTTTTTTCCAATGACTTGGGCCCTGTCTTTGTGGTGCTCAAAGATACAGGTAAAAAATAAAAACAGAATGTACATACCTGCAACATGTAAGTGCAATAAGCAGGGAGTTCCTCTTTTGGATCCAGTTTCTCCCTAAAGCATCATGTGTTGGAAGCTTCGTCTTCTTCAGAGGTGGATTCTGGTGAGAGATCCTTAGGTCATTAAAATCACAGGAGCCCAGACCTTTGGCCTTCTACTGCATAATGGCATCTTTCTCCCCAGATGTGTCCTCAATGTGAAGAGATTAAAAGTCAGTAGAGTCCATTTCAGACCCTGTACCATATTCTTTGGGCATTCAGTATCCCAAAATGTTAGCTAAATAAATTTCTGTTCTTTATACAGTTGTGTGATCTGGAGGGTTTTGTTACAGTAGTGAAAAAAGACTAATAGTGTTTTTAAAGTTTGTCAGGAATAACTTACTGGAGTAAGCATTAGGGAGATTTGCAGGGTTACTGTAGATCTGGAATATATCCCAAGATAAGAAGAAGAGTGCAAGCAAAGGTGGCAGAGGGAGATGCTACAGGAAAAGAGAAGGTGTGTGCAAAAGCCCAGGGATAGCAGAAGATGCACCATATTTAAGGACTGAGGGAAGTCCAGAGGACACTGCGTGTATCATGTGAGCTCTGTCTTAACCCTACACACAAGGATAGCAACTATAATATAGATTTCTTTTTTTTTTTTTTTTTTTTTTTTGGTTTTTCGAGACAGGGTTTCTCTGTGTAGCCTTGGCTGTCCTGGACCCGCTTTGTAGACCAGGCTGGCCTCGAACTCACAGTGATCCACCTGCCCCTGCCTCCCGAGTGCTGGGATTATAGGCGTGTGCCACCATGCCCGGCCTAATATAGACTTCTTACTGGTGACTTGAGGCTGGTTTAAAAAGACATAAAACAGAATATTCCCCCATGAGTGGACAGGACCAGTTTTTCCTCTGCATCCTTTTCCTAACTGTTTAGTTTTGTGTCTCTTTCAGAATGCCTCTCTATGGCCAAGCCTGTGTCCCTTCCTTCCCTCACCAGAAGTAGGTCTGGCATTACTGCACTGTGGAGTCAGAACCAAACTGCTTACTAACAGGATGGAGACAGCTTCCCACCATCTCATTTAAGGTTCATTTTTATTACCTTCACCTCCTGCCCAGGACTGACCAACCTCCAGGAGAACCCCTCTTTGCTTGACAGAAACCAGATCTGTACCCAATGACTGTCATCTTCCCTGCCACACAGACCAGATAATGCAAGTATTTGTGGATGTTTCATAATAAATTATGGCAGAGGCAGAGACCCCTGGTTTAAATGAAGCTATCTTTTACTCTGATAATTTGATTTTCAACTTCTTTCTTGTTCTTATAGGTCCAAAAGTCTTGGAATCTGGTCTCATTTAGGGATTGCCTCATATTGTGGTAGCATGTGCTGCATGTAATGTCCAAATAAATACCCCCTTTCTTCTCCTTATGATAATAAAATGTCCGATTTCTGAGATAATGCTTTTTGGACTAAAGATTACATTTCCCAGCCTCCCTTGCAGTTAGGCACAGTCCCATAAGTAAGTTTTCGCTCTTGGGAAGTGTACAGCTGTGCTGCTGTCTCTAACTTTCTTAAAGGAAAGTCTTCATTCTTTTCACAGCTGACTGCAATGTCATGATACAGTATTTTGCACAAGAGTGAGGAGTCAACATGGCAGATCAATGAGATAGGCAAAACCTGGTATTTATGACATCGTGAAGCCTCCATGTCACCTCTGTTACTGCCCCACTGTTTAATGGGAGATAGTTAAAATTCATGTAACCACTGTTCTTTTAGCAACCAGCTTATGTTCTAAGTCACATATTTTGCAACCGTGTAAGTTATAGTGCACATAGTAAGGACTCATGAAGTTGTCACTAGTCAACATTTTTTTGAGTATTCCAGCTAACAGTGGAGATAAAACTGAAGGCTTTTAAGGAGTGTTCTACAGAGACAGTCTTTATAGGAGGTGCCTTAATGAAGACAGGGCAATATTGAATTAGGAAAGATCTTTACAGAAAAGATACACACAAAAGCCAGTAATACAATTGGTAAATCGCAGTGGACTCAAGAGACATATTTTATGAAACAATGGGGATTTAAATGTGATGTTTAGTTCAAGCAAGGAAAAAATATTGATTCTCTTGAAGGGAATGGGACTTGGAGGTAGTAATAGTAGAGATTCTGGGACTTTTAAAATTAAAGAAAGACAGCCTTCATTGTGCTGTATCTGATGCCACAGCCCACTGGCTGCCCTGTTTGATGCAAATGATTGAAGCTATGATGCAATGTTTTGTTTACCCCACCCTCTGTTCCTCAGTATAACTGGAGAATATGGTGAGACCTTGGTTTTCCCTGTAGATTATCACCTCCAAGAAAAGGAAAGAGGAAGGGAGGTAGGAAAAGAAATTGAGGTTCTCAGAGTTCTCTAAGCAGCCAGGCACAACAAAGTATTGTGGGTAAAGAGAATACAGGCACAAAGGCCCTGTGGAATTGGGAATGTAAGGTATCTGAGGAACTGAAGGAAAGCTGGGTGGTATGCCTGCTAAAGTGAGGCAGGTACTTTGTCTTAATCCCAGATGAGGTTTCTTCCATAGCAAAGGCATATTCTTACCCCAGAACCTCCTGAAATATGGTCAGTCCTGAGCATGCCTAAAGTTCCAGGGCTTGGGGAGACAGGGAGGATCTTGGGAGGAAGAGAGCATAGGAGAAAGGAGAAGAGATGAAGGCTGTGCCAACATAGGTTAGGTGGAGGAGAAGCACACGGCCAATGTGGATGAAGAACATTAGCCAGTATTTGGGATTATGGATGGAAGGTAGCTTGATAGAAATATTGGAACCAGATGGCATGGGATTAGGACAGGTATCCCATACCTGCCCCACTATGGGAACTTGTTTAGGGGATTAATATCTGCCCTGCCCCAGGTTAACTAAGGCTATTTTAAAATATAACAAGTGTCTGTGTCTTGATTGTTTCCTAGCAGGTTAGAAAATACTGCCATAACAACAATTATATGCCTAATAATAAACATTATTAGACCCTACTGGTAAATTAACTACAACAAGCAAGAGAGACATTGGAGCATCTGTATGTGCCTTTGCTTGCGTTGTCTCACTGAGTCATATGTACCCTTTGGGGGTGAGGACCTAGTTCTCTTTTCTCTGTATTCAGGGTACAAGCTGCCTGCTGCACCCTTCATGGGAGTAGAGCTCAGCTGGCATCCCTCTTCCAAATGTTCTCCAAACATTTGCTAAACCACTCAGATAGTCCTAATGCTACACTGTAGCTCTTCATTTTCCATCCAGAAAATGCTTCTACTTGTCTATTTGTGTTATTTAACAGTTTATTCTGGGTGAGGCATGCATGGCACAGCACGCATGTGGAGCAGTACTTGAAGGAAGATGGGGAACCATTAGTGATATGGTAGAAGAGGAGACAGAGGGTCTGGTTAGGCAGAGCGCCATGATGAAGCCTTATGTTATTTTCTTGAGGAGTGGCAAGGACAGTGTGGCTAAAAAAGCAGTAAAAAGGGGAAAGCCAGAGAGTCAAGGGCATGTCTCTAGGGCCTCTTTCATCTAGCAAGGATTGGAGTTCTAGTTAGGAATGGAGAGAGGGGTAGAAAGATACACAAGGATGTGAGTGCTTGCTGTGAAAGCACATGAGGACTTGAGTTCAAATACCTACACCCATGTTAAAAGATGGGCACGGTCACACACACAGCTATAACTCCAGTGCTGGGAGGACATGAAGACAAAAGGATTGGAGGAACTCTTTGGTCAAGCTTCTCCATACAAGCTGGGCACAAGACCTCTCACAGGTTTCCAGTCAAAGTTCAGATGGCATTTTTACCAAAAAGTGCTTTCTAGCTTGACTGTGGGGTTAATTCCATCACCTGCTCTTTGATGTCCCTTTGCTGTTTTTGTTCAGAACACTTAAGCTTGTGACCACAAATCCATCTGTGTGGTAGTTGGGTTAATGTCCTAGCCTGTCCATGATGTCTCCATGCCCTACCTCACCCCATCTCCCACACACACACACACATTAAGCTGTGAGCTTTGCCATGGCAAAAACTCATATATTTTTGTTTCAAGAATTTCTTTGGACTCACAAATAAGTTTGGCATAAGGTATGAACTCAACCATTTGTCTGATCTGTCATGCAATTGACAAATTAGTAAGTTCATTAATTCACTCATTAAAGGTCACGGTTTCCATTGAGAAGTCCACAGAGTGAGAAGAGAGACTTGGGGCCAAGGCTTCAGTCCAGAACTCCCAAATTCAAGTGTAAAGTGACTCTGTGTCCTTTCTTCTGCCTAAGCAGTGTAAACCAGGTAGCATTCTGTGCCCTAATATATCTGTTGGCTTTTATCTAATCGTCATGTTTTCTATTGCTCATTGACACAGTAATTTAACTTTTTTCTTCCTAAAATATCTTCTGATAAATTGACTTTCCAGGAAGACACATCATTCTTATTCTGTCCCTTTGCCCCTTCCTGCTGCACTCTCTGATTTGGCCCTTGGAAGACTTTAAATTGTTTCGGGGAGGAGTTGTTACATATGCATATATATCCACATCAGAGGGTCCCTCAGTAGCTTTCAGCTTTCTCAGTAGGCATGGGTAGCTGGCCAGTAAGCGCCAGGATCTGCCTGTCTCCACGTCCCCAGTGAAGAGATTATAAGTGTGTGCCATCCAGCACACCTGGTATTCTAATGTGGGCTTTGGGGATCACACTGAGCTCCTTGTGCTAATGTAGAAAACATTTTACAGACTGAGTTTTCCTCCCAACTCTAAGCCTTTAATTCTTTTGGCAGATTTTATAGCATGCCATGCCAACACACTCAGGAAGACCTTGGTCTTGGGTGATTCTTTGGATCTCCTCTACCTCACTTGTTTTTTTGTTCTATGCACACCTTTCCCTATGCTCACATAGTTTCTTAATTGTGCTCCCTAAATACCTATAACCCCAAAAGCAACTGAACTCAAGGTTGAACAAGATCCTCAAAATGTGAATACATACTGTATATAAAGGGCTTGTCAAAACATATTTTGTTTTCTGGTTTCCCCAAGATGTATAATTTCTAGAAATTTCACAAACAATGCTGATACTGCAGGTACAGGGACCCTTCTCTGAGATCATTCATGTCACTTTGACTCTGAATGTGTAGCCAGTGTATCTATTGGGCTGAGAAGAAAGCAGATGTGCATGTGCAGGCCTCTGCCCAACCAAACAAAGCAGAATCTCCAGTTGGGAGGCTCATGTGTTTCTCTGGTAATTCTGATGCTTTAAAGCCCAGAGAGGCTGTGGGTTATCCAAGATTAATGTCTTAGCATCATTTTCTGTTACTGTGATAAAGTATTCTAACAAAAGTAACTTCAGTGGAGAAAGGGTTTATTTTGGCTCACAATTCTGGACACAGTCCACCAGAGGGAGAAAGTTAACGAGCAGAAACTTGAAGCAACTGATTACCTAAAGTCCATAGTCAGAAAACAGTACCAGAAAATGTGTGCATGCTTCTTCTCAGTTCCTATACAGTTCAGGATCCCCTGCTTAGGGAATGGTGCCACCCACAGTACACAGATCTTTCCACATTGGTTACTATAATTAAGATAATCCCTCACAGATGTTCTCAGAGACCCTTCTCCCAGGTAGTTCTAGATTGTGTCCAGTTGAGGAATTAAAACGAATCATCATGGGTACATAGCAAGGCCAGTCAGACATTCCACAATGGTGCTTCCAACACCTGACATGTCTTCTATACATTATCATACCTATTCTCGGTTTACAGGGGAAGAAGCAGACACTGGGAGGTAAAGACTCTTGCCTGAGGATATAAAGTTAGAGCAAATCCCAAGGAATGTTTGTTCATGGGTGCTGCCCTCCCTGGAGACAGGTTCTATCACACCTCCCTCTTCCCAAGGCTCTGAGATCACTGCTGAAGGGGGCATGGAAAGCCTCTAAGAACCAGAGATAGTAGATGGCTACATGGAAACAGTGTTTTCTAGACACAACAGGGCAGTTGCACATATGAACTCACAATGATTTTGACGGTATGCACAAGGTCTGAGCAAGCTCAAACAAGAGAAAATTCAGCATGGAGTGAGGCAGGGGTGGAGGGTGGGCATGGGGTCCACTCCTAGCTAAGGATCTCTGGTAGTTAAGAGCTTCAGGGAAAAGGTAAGGTAATTTTCTTGAAGAGTACAGGCCCCAGTAGGTCTAACACACCTAAAAATCTATTAAGCAGCACTAATGGGGCTTTATGGGTTAAAAGATAAATGACACAAAGTCAACTGAGTATAAAATAAGGTGGATCTGGGAGAGGATGGGAAGAGGATGAAAATGTTCAGGATACAATGTATAAGAGTCTGAAAAAACCAATAGATATATTTAAGAAACGACACCCCAGGACAGGAAAGTAAAATATTCACCTTTGCATTCTAGGTCCTTTATTTGTCACAGCTTAGAGAGCTGGGTGACCTTGGGAGGCTCAGGTAGTTTTCCACCCCAGTATCCCTTGTCTGTAAAACAGGCTGATGTCATCTCACTCATGGATAAGACACTGCCAGACTACCACCACTTCTTTGCAGTCTGTTCTCCCTGGCCTCAGTGGTGTGTGTTAGAATGCCTGGGAGACTATTCCCTACCTGAGAAACATGGAATCTTAGTAGAAACATCATGAAGCCTTTCAAATGCCAGGGTTGTCATTAGCCCTTTCTTGTTCACATATCATGTGATTTTCCCTATAGTCATCCAAGAAGGAAGTCCCTTCTGTATCCTTTTTAATTTAATTTCATTATTTTATTTATTTTATTTTATTTTTTGAGGATGGTGACAATACATGGGATTTAAACAGCTAGCAAGAGGCTGGGTCTGGAGCCACTCTCAGGATGGCTTCTAATTCAGTTTCAAAGTAAAAACAAAACATGTTATTTTTAAAAAATCTCTATGCTGTATTCAGGACAGAGGAGATGAATGAGTAGGTAAGAGAACTTTCTGTACAAGCATGAGGATATGAGTTCAAATCCCCAGCACCCATGTGAAAGCTGCCATGACTTTGTGTGCATTGAGGGAGAAACAGAGAGAGGAAGGTCACTGGCCAGCTGGCCTAGCTAAACAGCAAGTTTTCATCTGGTTTAGTGAGACTTCCTGCCCTGAAAGAATAAGGTAGGTGACAGAGGAAGAAAGCAGACATCTTCCCCTGGCCTCGACATACTCAATTACCTGCACATTCATCAACATGCACAACACACACATACACACACACACACACACACACACACACACCACATGTACACATGCAGCACACATACTAAATTTATCAACAAGTTGAATCTATATTCATTTTCAAGCAGAAGCCTGATTCCATGGTGCTGTTAGCAGAGCTCACTGGCTTTTTGGTAGCAGCCCTGACATCCAAGTTCCCTTCTCGCTCCTCTCAGGGCCAGTGCCCACCCACAGTTTCCTGCACATTGCTCCAGGCTGGCAGCAATTTCACCCTTCCTAGGATCTCTGGCACCTGTGTGTTCATTCTGGCTGAAGAGCCTTCTCTCTGCCCAGTCTGTTGGCTTCCTGCTTTGCAAGGGGATTTTCTCCTTACTGACCACAGACTTTGTAGGAAGTTGGAAGCAATTTTGTCCCTTGTTCCTCAGATGGGACTGTAGGAGGAAGTCTGTGGCCTTGAACTAGAGAATGAAGAGGCTTGCTTAAAATTGATGGTGACATGCTCTCCAGGACCTGCTGGGGAACACAAACTGAATAATACTAGTAAAGTACCCAGTACCCAGTGGGACTCAAGTCTTTCTCTCATTTCTTCATGCTTACAAAAATCTTTCCCAGGTAAAGGCAGTTCACTCAGGTATGACTGGTGACAACTTCCATTACTTACATTATGAGATCTTCCTTTAAATATATTCTTATTTTTAACACATGCAATGCCCATGGTAACTCCTGTATTAATACTCTTTTAAGACGTACTTTGCATAGGAAGAAATTATAAAGACCCATAACTTATGCTTGCTATGGTAATTCATGCCTGTAATCCAAGCACTCAGGAGGCAGAGGCCGGGGGATAACCATGAATTTCAGTCCATAGCAAGTTCAAGGACAATCAGGGCCACAAAGTAAGGCCATATCTCAAAATGTCAAAGCCAAACCAAACCAAATCAAAACAAGGTTCAAACACAAACAAATCAAGTCCAATGACATGCCTGGGTTAAAGAAAAGAGCACTCACATTCCCTTCCCAAAACCTCCAGGCTGCCAGCCAGGCACCTGTATAAAATATCAACATGCTGTCCTGCCTTACAGTACTTGTGTTTTATTAGCTCAAAGGAATGACCAGTGAGCGGAGGTTTGGTTGTTGAGGCTGGGAAGGACCTCATGTCTCCTGAGGCTGATGGACGACATCTTCACTATGTCCCAAAGTGTTCCCCTCCAGCCAGAGGAAGCCTTTTTGCTGCACTTCTCTACTTCCATATGGAGGAGTCCTGGAAGTTGGTTGGCCACTCCCCCAATTTCTGGGTCACCTTTACACACTTTACACTGTTCTTGCAGGCAGAACAAATTGTAGATTGAAGACTTTTTGGTTGGGTTGGTGTTCCAATCCCTCCACTGGGAGTCTTGCCTTGTTACAGGAGATGGCTGGTGCAGACTCTGTATATCTCATTACTAGGAGACTTAACTACGGTCACACTCATAGATTCTTGGGAATTTCATTGCCCTAGGTTTCTACCTTGCCCCAAAAGTGCCCTAAAATTCCAGTTGTCTCTCCCAGTACTCTCTCCCTTTATCATCCTCCCATGTGGTCCTTCCTGCAGTCTATTCACAAAGTCTCTTCTATTTCCCCTTCACTAGAAAATTCAGGCACCCCAGCCCCAATGCCTCCTTGTTACTTGATGGATGGTAGCATGATCATCCTTTACTTTGTAGCTAAGGACCTCACCCCTGACACTGCCTGGAGGTCCAGGAACCAGAGGCTGATAGCCCAGAGACCTAGGATAAAACCAAACACACACAGTGATGTGGGGGTTCCTAATGATATTCTGCTAAATTCATAGACAGGAACCTTATATCATCATCATCAGAGAGGCTCTATCCAGCAACTGATGGAAACAAATGCAGAGACCCATAGCCATACTATGGAGAATGGAGAAGGGTCAAATATACAACAAGAAAAATCACAGAATCAATTATTCTGGGCTCATAGGAGTCCACAAAACTGACAATCAGAAAGCCTGTATGGGTTTGACCTAGGTCCTCTGCATTTATGTTATGGTTATGTAGCTTGTTTTTGTTTGTTTGGGGTGTTTGTTTGTTTGTTTGTTTGTTTGTTTGTTTTGCAGAACTCTTTACAGTGAGATCTGGGACTGTCTCTGATGCTTTTTTGCTTTTCAGAACCTTCTCTCCTACTGAGTTGGCTTATCCAGCCTTAATATGAGGGGAGGTACCTAGTTTTATTGCAATTTGACATGCTATGTTTGGTTGCTGTCCCAAGGAAGACTGCCCTTTTCTGAAGGGAAAGAGGAGTGGATGGAGGAGTGGGTGTGGGAGACTGGGAGGGGAGGAAGAAGTGGAAACTGGTAAAGATGTAATATATGAGAGACTAAATTAAAACATTTTAAAAGAGTCAGAAGAGAGGTGATGCTTGGCTCCTACGATAGCAGCCTAGAGGAGGTTCCCAACCCTCAGGGTCTGGGAAACTGTTCACCATCCCATCTCACTCAAGCCAAAGGTACAGGAAGCAGAAAGATCCAGTCTCAGACTTCTTGACTCTGGAGATAGGGTTGTAGTGCCTTAGGCAAGGGCTACAGATGACCCACACCGTGGCTACAGAGGGCTCTAGGAATAATGGTTTCCATTCCTCCATGCTCACAATCTTCACTTCAGAGAGAGAAGAGGGGAGGGAGTTGTCAGTGACTGAGCTCTCCATCCAAAGCATCAATCTACTTCTTGATGTTGTCATAGCAACAGCTCTTCCACATAGGGAACTATCAGCTGGCCACCACTGGGCTTTCTTTACCCCCTAGCTCCCTACCCCCACAATCCTGAATGCCTGTCTTTCTGCTCCTGACAGATGTCCTATACTATCACTGTCCCCTTCTCCATCACTCCTCCTGCTTTTCAGTCTTTTCCTTCTGCTCATTTCTTCCTTCACTCTGTCAGTCACCACTCTTCTAGGCCATCAGGCCCAAGGCCTGTGTGGCAGCAGCATATTGGCTGTCTCCAGGACACCCTCAGAGATTCAGGGGATGGGGGTGGATGGGATCTCCATCTGAACCTGGCTACTCAGGTCATGCTGTTTTTCTTCTTTACAACAAGTCCATTTATTCCTTAACCTTAGGCCAAAGTCCCCTTGGAGAGAGAGGGCACAATGTCATTGAACCAAGTTGCCAGAAAGAAGCTGGAGACGGGTGAGCTCAGATCCTAAAGTCACATGGGCCTGGATCCTACTCTCTGAGATGCCACTCACTAGGTCTGTATTACCCTGCAATCAAAGATTTCTGGGGACAGATTCTTCAGTTAAAATGGAAAATACAAAAACAGTACACACTTTTCTAGGTTGTGATGTGGGCAAAATAAGATGAGCTAGGAACTGGTGTCTCATTTGCATAATTCAGTCTTATGGTGTGGCCACATGATTATCTCCAATTACAGACAAGGAAAGAGTGGTGTTCCTTGAGCATTTTTTTAATCACAGGAGGAGAAATATGGGGAGTTCTTGGACTTTAGCTCTATAGTTTCTTATTTTAGGACAATGGTAGTATGTCTGGCATACAGTAGGTCAATATATACCTTTACTGATGGTCAGTTAATTAAATTATTACCATATGTCTAATTTTCTTCAGTGATTGGAATCATAATGATAAATCATACATCATTCCTTGCTCTTGAAAACCATAAAATTTAAATATCTCTCTCTCTCTCTCTCTCTCTCTCTCTCTCTCTCTCTCTCTCTCT
>OU015757.1:47959-141710 GCA_907169655.1 Acomys percivali
TGTGTGTGTGTGTGTGTGTGTGTGTGTGTGTGTGTGTGTGTGTGTGTGTGTGTGTGTACATGTGTCCCTGTTGTGGCTTTAAGTCAAAAGCTGTCTGTCCTGGCTCCACATTACAAAGGTCTCCAGAGATTTCTCTTGATCTGTTTTAATATGAGTGCAGGGTTGCATCCCTAGAGATTCTTACTTACTTGGTCAAGTGGCCCAGCCATTGGTATGTTTTATAAAGTCCTCGGTGATGTTCATATGGATCCCATATAATGCTCTGGGTTAGGTGTTTTAGTAGCACTAACTCACTTCATCTCCATGACAACTCAATGCCAAGGCTCAGACTTACAGATCACATGATAAGAAGTTGTAATGTTAAAGCAAGATCTCTCTCTCTCTCTCTCTCTCTCTCTCTCTCTCTCTCTCTCTCTCTTTCTCTCTGTATATACATGTTTCTCTCTGTGTGTATGCATATATGTATGTATGTATGCATGGATGTACATATGCATGGATGTCTGCATGAATGTCTATTCAAACCAAGGTAGCAAAGAAGTAATTAAGGAGAAAACAGGAAGAGCAGAGAGGATTGTGTATGAATAGCCTGCTTACAGGTGACATGCACCATCTCAGGAAAGGGGCAGTGAACCTGGAGAACTTGTTTTCAAATGCTAGCTGTGCCAATAAAATTATTACTGACTATAGCAGATATGGATCAAGTTGGATGCACCTAATAGAAAATCCAAATGGCATTGGCTTGTTGAAAATGTTTTTTGGGGGTGGTGGCATAAAATGTAGATTTGGGTGGCACAGAGCTGGGTGATGCAGAAGTGATAGTAGTTTCTGATGTCATTGGTATTCCAGACTCTGAATTTGGCATCCTACTCTCTCTAACATCCACCATTGGCTTCTGTCATCCCCATTGCTTCAGGGGCACAGAATGGCCACTACAGATTTGGTCCTCAGGCTTGTATTCCAGAAGCATGAGGGGAAGGGGTACAAATAGCCTGCTCCTAAAGTCAGAGTATTTCTGAAGGAGACAGTCCAGAAGCTGCATTAGACAACCCCACTCTGGTCAGAGCTTAGTCATACATCCCTCCCTGCAAAGGACAAGGAAATGAGGTTTTGTTTATTTATTTTTTCTTTATTTTAGTCTTTAAAGTATTTCATTTTTATGGCAATGCCTTGGGGTGCCCATGGGCATCAGGTCCCTTGAATTTAGAGTTACACGCAATTGTGATCTCCTAAGTCTAGGTGTTGAGAAATGAACTTGGATACTCTAAAAGAACATCAGGTACTTTTAACCACTGAGCCATCTATCCAGCCCATTAGTTCATTTTTTTAAACCTGGACCTATCACCACCAACAACAAAATATGGGTCCTGCTTTTAAGGATAAGGAAGAGAGTGGTAGCCAGGAGGCATTCAGAGGCCAGAGGCAGGCAAATCTTTTGAATTAGAGAGCAGCCTGGTCTGCAGAGCAAAGTGAGGGCCAGGACAAACAGAGACACACAGAGAAACCCTGTCTCTCTCTCTCTCTCTCTCTCTCTCTCTCTCTCTCTCTCTCTCTCTCTCTCTCACTCTCTCTCTCTCTCTCTCTCTCTCTCTCTCTCTCTCTCTCTCTCTCTCTCTCTCTCTCTCTCTCTCTCTCAAGAGAGAGAGCGAAACAGAGAGAGGGAGGGAGAGAGAGAGAGAGAGAGAGAGAGAGAGAGAGAGAGTGAGAGAAGTGATTGATCAAGTAATCAGTTGTCTCTTCTACTCTCAAAGTTATCTCTCCAAATAGAAAATAAGTTGAATGCATTGATCCAAGACATCATCTCCAACTCACAGATTATTGGGCTTCATGATTCTGTACCTGAAGAACATGACGATATTTGTTCAGTCATTCATCCAACCACTTGGCAAAATGTGAGTATGAAATATCTTCTAAGTATCAAAGATACACTGATGAGCAAGACAGACATGTCCTGTTCTCTTGCCCTCTTGAAGCTTATGGATCAGCCAAGAAGATAACAAATAATGTAACAAATGTTCAACCAAGAGGAATAATGAGTGTGGATGATGTACAGATGGGCTATGAAAAAAATGAGAAGTACTAACTTAGATAGAAGTGGAAGGAAGAGGCTTCCAGAATAATTTACTTCTTTTGAAAATAAAGTACAAAGGAGAAAGGAGCCCACTATTTAAATTCAGAGTAATCACACTCTGGATAGTAAACGTAAATTTAGACAGGTACCGAGGCAAGGGAGAGTTGGACTCATTCTAGAAAATGAAAGAGACTATTGTTCTTGAAGACCTTTAATAAGAAGGAAGCTGGCATGGACTAAGACTAAATACTCTAAAGAAGGCACACATTGCAGGGCTGTAGAAGCTTTGTTTTGAGAAGGAACTTGAATTTTATTATAAAAGTAATGGGAAGCCATTGGCAGGAATGGGGCATAGCTGGCATGTTGAGATATGAATCTTCAGACATTTAGCTTGCATATTCACTTACCTATCCATTCATCCTCTTGTGTATCCTTACATTGTCCATTCACACACCTATCTATCTTCTTATTCATCCAACCATATATCCTTTTAGCTATCCACCCATCCATTCCTTATCCACTTACACTATTATCTTTAACCTACTTACCCATGCATTCATCCATTTATCCTACTACTACTTCACATATTCATATACCTGTTCATCTGCCCATCAGTTCCCCTGTGCATTTTCATAGAGCCATCCATTTCCCCATCCATGTGTAGAACCACCTACCCTTCTACCTACCTAATTGTTCATTATCCAGCTAGCTAAATAGGATCTACCCATTTCACCCATATATCCATTTAATTATCTACCAATCTATCAAGTTATACTTGTTAGGTTTTAATCATCAGTTTAACACAAAATAAATTCACTGGAGAAGAGAGAAGCTCAGTTGGAGAATTGCCTTCATGGCTTGTAGACATGTCTGTGGTAAATTGTCTTGATTGATATGGGCCACAGAACAAGGCAGGTGAGTCTGGGCTGCATAAGAAAACTAAGACACCCAGAGGCAGCCAGCCAGCAAGCACTATTCTTTCATAGTTTTTGCTTCAGGCTCCTTTCTGGAGTTCCTGACTTGGCATCCTTCAATAAAGGACTACAAGATGTAAGATGAAGTAAACCCTTTCCTACTCCAAGTTGATTTTGGTCATAGTGTTGCCATAGCTACAGCAAGGTGACTAGAATACCACCCTTCCCTTATCTGCATACCCATACACCTGTATGTTTACCTATATGTTTAACCATCTACCTTCCCATCCATCTATGCACCAATCAATCTACTCATCCTCTCAGAAAGCATTTATATAGTATCTTTAAGTGACAGATTCTATATTAGATGCTTGAGGAGAATCAGATAGTTCACTCTTTGTAAGAGTGTACAACTTACAGGGGTAGGAAGACACACAGGCATTATCTCAGTTCAGTGCAGAATAAAATAGCTGTGAATTTTAAGAGGTATGGAAAATGACTTACCCATGGAGATTTGTTTGCTGGGTGCTGAAGGGAAGTGAAAAGCTAACAAGCCATCCATTTTTATGTCTGCCAAGGGTGAGATCATGTTTGAGAGGAAGAGAAAGACAAAGGAACTGACAGCCTTGGAGTTTAGCTTGGCGACAGAAAAAGATACCAGGAAGTAGACACAAAGACACACCCAGAATAGATGGAGTTCTCCCATGACCCTCTCCTCAAGAGTCACTCTGCATGAGTTTTAAGACTCCTTTGCAGCACATTGGTAACTTTGATCTGTATTCTAAGGTCTTTCAGTGAGAGAAAGGTCTGCTGTTCCAGGTATGAAAACAAAAACAAAAAACAACAACAAAATGGTAGAATAGCTAGGGATTTGGAACCAGGCTTTCTCCAAATTCTTTCCAGCTATGAGAAAATAATAGCTTGGCTACTTTAGGTCTAACATGGTGTATAATGCTGACCTTGAGTTATCCTAGGATTAAGGTAGCTGAAGCCCAAGTTCAATGACTTTTTTATCATAACAGACCAGAGAATTTGAGGGAACATACTCAATTAAAGTAAAAAATAAGTTATGGCTAACAGTATGGTACTGGAACTCATCTCCTGGAAGCAAGTCTTCACATTTTCTCCTTTCTCTTGATTCCATTAGCGTCTGGAAAACCATGTGTCCAGTCACGAATTCACAGGAGAGGCAATGTCAATACATTTTCCTTGAACCCTTCTCAATACTTCAGATCATTTGGCTGTAGTGGAAGTTTTGGTTTCTTTTAAAACTCAGTTGTATTATAGAAACGGGTTTCTTATTTAATCCCAAGTTTGGGATATGGAGATGCTTTTAGTTTGTCCATAGCTGATAATTGCCTCATGTGGCTCAGAGAGAGGTATTGTTTTTGCCAGCTGAAGATTAATTATGAGGACTTAGAGAGGGTATAAATATCAGAGCCCAGAGAGAGAAAAGAGGTATCTTCAATGAATGCTTCTAAAAAGATGCTCGACAGAGAGAGAAGGATGTTCCAAGAGAGAAAAAGACACTTTAGGGAGATAGTTGGAGGAGAAAGAAGGCCTCTGGTTCATTTGCTGTCTTCTAGACCACTAGATGTCCTGAAGAATGAGCTTGGTATTGCCCTGATGCACCCAGTGACCAGCCAGAAGTAGCTAAAGATAACTCTGCTCCCTCTCTCCACTAACCATCTTTATCTCCTACCTAATGTTAGGAGGTGGTAGAATGGAGCTAGAGGATTAAGAAACACAAATAAAATAGAGTTTTCAAAGCACCTACATTTGGCAGAGATGGGCTGGGAATTGAACCAACCACATAACCCAGTACCTTACTCATGTTAAGTATAGACTGCATCCCAGTGCCCCATCTGAAGCTCTCCTTAAAGCATCTTGACTCTTCTTCCAACAGATGAAAGGTATACTTCTCTCTTGGGTTTATTGCCCAGAAACAAAGCAATCAAGAGGTAGGGCTAAGCATAGATCCTTACTTCACAAAGAAAGGGAAGGTGGCTTCTGGGAATGATTGGAGGCCATGCTGCTGGTAAGCACACAGTGACTTGGGGTTTGAACTTAGGCCTGTCTAACTCAGATCCTTACCCAATAGAATTTGGAACTGACTTGAAAGACAGACATTGAAGCAGATCATTTATAGGTAGATAAGTAAATAAGATTATAAAAACAAGTCCAGAGCTATGGACTGTAAAATGGGTGATGTGGTAGACAGGAAATTATAGAGGTTTGTGAATTTGAAGGCCAGAAGATTCTCAGGAGAGAAGTGATCAAGCCACAGAAACATTCTACATAGCATACTATTGGGACCTAAAATGTTTCCAATAACCAAAAAAATAAAATGTTTTTCCAAAGATCATGAAATAAAAAAGACAGTACATGCTTTGTCCTGCCCCCAGCATTTAATGCCTTTCCCTCCTGGACTAGGAGGAAGAAGGTGAACATTTTCACATTGGGGGTTTGGAAAAGGATGTATCAGTCTCAAGGTTGCAGCCCCAGGAAATCTGTCTCACTGGGTGCTTGGCAACTCCTCCTCAGAGTGGAGAAGGCCAAGGGCTGAGACTCATCACCACTCCCCCACACAGTAGCCGTTATGACCTCGAGGAAGTCATGTCTCCTGTCTGGGTATCTGTAAAAATGAAAGTTTGGAACTAGATAGATTTTGCAAATTCCTTCTGGCAATAGCTGTTGTAGAACTGGTACCAAAGCTGCCCTCCTCTTGTGGGCCAACTGAGAGTCTTAAGTCTGGGCCTGGGTGGTAGCTGAGTTGGTCAGCCAGCCAGCTTTCCCATACCCATATCACCAGGTCAGTCTCTCTAGCACTGCCACAGTTAGCTCACCCAATGCTGCAACCAGCAAAGGGCTGGGACAGCTCTCCCTTTCTCATACCCTCGGGCATCAGGGCCAGCTCTACTGCAGGGCCTGCTCTCCAAAGTGTTGCAACTGGTAGGTGCAGGGACAGCTTTCCCACTCTCATGATCCCAGAGCTAGCTCTTCTGATTGCTGTAGGTTGCAAGAGACAAGGAAGATGGAGAATCTCACCCTAGGGACTGGCTCAGCTGTATCCCCTCCATCAGGGCCCACTCTCCCTAGTGCTACTGCTGCTAGTGAGGAGCAGGACCAACTCTGCATAGCCTTGCATATCTACATGGTCCCAGGAGGCAGCCCAGACTAGAGATGTCTGCATGGTCTTTAGTGGTAACATGAGCGATGGATATTGACAAAAAACCCTGCTGCTGCATGGCTCTCAGTGGCAGCATGAACTGAGACTTCACCACGGCCTCAGGTGGCAGGGCTGGCTACTGACAACAGGCTATTTCTCTCCACCCTCATGTCTCCAGTTTCATCTCTCCTCATAACGCTCAAACTGTTCCACTGCTCCCACTATGGGTGGCCCTCTGTGTGTCTTCCACATGCCTACCCTCTTCTTATAGTGGCAGGTGATTCTCTAGATGTCTTTCCCAGCCCGTGTGGTATGTCAGCAAGTGGGTCTCTGGGTGTCCTCTGTCCTTCTGTGCCTCATGATGTGGCAGCAGGCTGGCCTCTTTCTAAACTCTTAATAAATTTGTTCCCTTCAAAAAATTAATAAATATATAAACATTTGTTCCATTCACCATTTTGCCAATAAGTAACCACCCTTGCGTTTCTCTTGAATGTGCCCAGTACCATCAATAACTATTATTTTGTTCTAATCCCAAGCCTTCTTTAATTCAATTATAAAAGGAACACAGCCTTCCTCTTTATGTAGTCCTGACATTCTCCTCATCCACTCTTCCCTGATTCACTCTGATGAGTGCAACTGATGCTCTGAGACCCTGTTTCCATATCGCTTCCAGGACACTAACCATATCACTATCCATACCTCTTTTATGTCCACCTTGTCATGCACATTTTGTAAGAGGTAAAGACTGGGTACACCATTTCTCTTCTGAACCTTGGTTTCCATCTACAAAATGAAAGGATTGAGTACCCTGAGGCAGAGAACTTTCCTTCTCTCCAAGACACACAAGTCCACCTCAGTTTTGCTTTGCTTTTGTTGCTTCTAATCTGCATGCCTATTTTGCTGAAAAGACTCAGAGTCCATGGAGCGTAACACCGTCCAGAGCCCTGTGCTCCTGGCATCCTCCATGAGCTGCTTGCTAAGCTGAGTCAGCTTTCTTCTCCTTATCCCCAATATCCTACTACAAAGCTTCCAGATGCTTTCCAGAGCACATTAACTCAGAGCACATTATTAACTGTGCTGTCCTGGACTGGACATTTTCTTAATCAGTGCCTTGCTGGGCAGCACTAGGAGTAGAGGAAGAAGAAAAAGTTAGTGGGAAAGAATACATGGCTGGAGTCTTGCCTGCTTCATGGGAGCTTGAATTCAGAATTTTGGTTCTGTGTCTTGGAGGGGTGTGTGTGTGTGTGTGTGTGTGTGTGTGTGTGTGTGTGTGTGTGTACATTCATGCATGAGGATCAGCTGAGTCTCCATGCATGTCTGTGTATGTGTTTGTATTTAAAGAGCCATACATATGACAGTATACATGTTAGTATTAAATATCAACACTGGTGTGCATGTTTCTGTTTACTAGTTTATATATCTCTTCACATGTGTCAGTGAAAATACACATTTTCTACCAGCATATGAAACTGTACTATTGCACGTGTACTGTAGTAATGGAGGCAGAACACAAGGTTTAACTAAGATCTTTGATCTGAAGTTTGCCTACCTGAACATATGCCCTGACCTCAGCATTTAAAATCAATAATATTCCCACCACAAAGATGGTTTACTCATCTTTAAGTTGGGGGGAATAATTGTTCCTACCTTCAATATTTAATGTGACAGTAGGATGCTCATAGTGCATGTTAAAAATATTGATTACGAAGCTATTCATGCTAGTCATAAATATGTAAGTGGCTGATCTAGAGAGTTTAAGTGTGGCTTTTTTGTATTTGAAGATATGGCCTTGGCACATGACCTTAACAACCTTAGTATGTATATCTATTAATCTTTCAATGTTAGTGTAGACAGAAGCATCAAGGTGCACAGGACTGGAAACCAAGGATATGTATTTGAGTGTGGTATTCTTTTTTTTTCACGACAGGGTTTCTCTGTAGCCTTGACTGTCCTGGACTCCCTTTATAGACCAGGCTGGCCTCGAACTCACAGAGATCTGCCTGCCTCCGCCTCCTGAGTGTTGGGATTAAAGGCATGCGCCACCACCCCTGGGTGAGTGTGGTATTCTTAAGGATGTTCTAACAGGGCCATCTGAGGGAAAAGATTGTTTCTCATGTATTATCTTATTTAGAACACAAACCTGAGATTTAGCAGTTATTCAGTACATTTATACTGACCAAATGAGCAAAGTGGAGGACTAGTTAGAGACTGTTGTTCAAATAGCATGTTCATTTAAAAGAAAGAATAAAAAGCAGGAACAACTAGTTCCCTAGTTAGTTATGCAGCACATAGGTGGACAGATATGTTGATAAGTATATGAGATGGATGACTAATAGCTGATAGCTATAGAGATATCAATAGGCAGATAGGCAGCAGACACTTATACATCCAAATTTGGCTCTAGTTGGGTGGAATTCTCTCTACTTATTTGAAAGGAGATGCTCAAGTCCATATCTCCCAGGAAGCAACAAAATTTTGCTCCTGGTAGCTGTATGTGTTATCTTGGACTTGCTGTGAGTGGCTGATGAAAAGGAGATGGAAAAGTGAAGTTGCTCCTACCTAACACCTACAAGAGTCTGTTTCCTTTCATCTCTGACAATTCGGGTCCACATAGCATTATACTTAACAGGAGAATTGTACTATTTAAATAAGAACTTTGTTCTGTTCCCCCAAATCTTTCATTCTACAGAATAGAGAAACTGGATCTTAAAGAAAGGAGAAAGTTACCAATGTCCATGCCTCTTGTAGGCCAGTTCCTACCATGCAATCTTCCTATAAATGCAGTACATGTTGACTTTAAAGCTCATAGAGAAACAGCAGCTGCTATCACAGTGGCCTGTGAGATTCTGAAGAAACAGATCCATTGATTTGAGACACACCCATGGAGTGAGTCTCATATGCTGTTTAGTGTTAGTTGGTCCCACTTAACCAGTTTCAATTGATTGGAGCTGGAAAAATCCTGGCCCAAACAGCAAGTTGGAGTGTGCTAAGGCAGTGTGAGCATGGGACATCAAGATGCTAGACATCGCTGCTACTCCATAAACTAAGAAGTGATGTGCAAGGGAAATGCAGGAGACACCCAAAGTTAAGCAGGTGTAACTAGCTATGTAGCTTCAGAAAGTGTGACAGAGCAAAGATGGACAAACTGTGCTGTATCGTGACTTCTCCGATCTGACTCCTAGTGTTTAAGCAACTAGGGTGTACTACTTGCCCTTGGTCTTCTTACTCCACTATCATCATTTCATTTACTAGAGTCTCCAGAAATCATAATTAGTAAGGCTAGAATATGATATACCTATATTATTCCCCTTTTGCCTGGGTTAGCTTGAGTGGGTCTCTGTGTCTTGAAAGCACATGCTGTCTGAACATGGCCATACACTGCAAACTCTCAGCAGACAGACGTGCTTAGCACCCAGGCCCTGACTCTGGCTTCTCCCATTCCTCCAGAGGCAAGCTTGGAGAAGCCTCTTGTGTAGCTGTAAGGAGAGAGAGCGTCCCTCATTGGTCACGTAAAGTGCATTGTGATATGTGATTAAAAGTCTTCAGGGAAGGTCATGCCCTGTCTCCAGGCTTTGTTGCTAGATTCCCACATGGGGTCTGGTGCTTCACTTATTGCCTGGCTTCTCCTGCTTACTCTTCCAGAGTGAGCACATCACAATGACAGCGGCAAGTGCTGTTCCTCAAGGCAATGGCTGCTCCACATCAAAACGAAGCTGTTCCTCCAGTGTGCAGGCCCCAAGTGGAGAGATATGTACATAGTTCTAGGTACCATTGCAGTGGTGGGGGGCACATAGGAGTAGTAGTACCAGTCTTCCCTTTAAGAGTCTTTAACTCCCTCCCCACAATTGCATGTTTCCATGACAACTGTTTAGACAAGAATGGAAATACATCAGGTAGAATGAAACCAAGGGTCAATATATTCAATTCATTAGATGTCAGAACAAGCAATATTGAGAAAGAATCATGCGACTTGCCCTTTCCCACCCACTAACAGGACACCTCTACCCAGGAGTTATCGATATGCATCGCATTTCAACTAATTACTAGTACCAAAGAAGCACCTAGTGGGTTTAGATTCACTTTCTAAGTCTCACTAATGAGGGAGGAAGTTGACATAGGACAAGCTGGCAGAGCCTGAGCATGAGGAAAAGAGGAACATAAAAGAGAATATCCTTCCCCATCTCCAAATCCAGCCTAACTTTGAACCAGGGCTGTTTCCATGATATACAGAGGACCCTGCTCTACCCAAGGATGGATAAGAGCCATTGTCAGAGGGAAGAACAAAAGCTCAGATGCCAGGTGCTCATCTTGCCTCTCATAACAGCCAAGCCAGGAAGACAATAAAGAAGAGCATGGGACAGGCCAACAGGAACCCTGAAACACAAGAGAAAGAGACATGAGTCAAATGTTAAGCTTTGACACTTAGCAAGTCAATGCCAGCTGGCCACCTTGTCACTTGCTGTAGAAGAACAGGATGGCAGCGTAGCCCTAGATTTGGTTGGGACAACAACTGCTTTTTACATTTTCTTCTGGGCTTATGGGAGGCAGTTTTCTAGGCCTTCTTTGCAGAG
The DNA here is from genome assembly GCA_907169655.1 of Acomys percivali. Classification (NCBI taxonomy): domain Eukaryota; kingdom Metazoa; phylum Chordata; class Mammalia; order Rodentia; family Muridae; genus Acomys; species Acomys percivali. Next base: position 58,682 of record OU015757.1, read on the forward strand.
AGGTGGTGCCTGTAACTAGATCTTGTCAATGAAATCAGGATGGAAATGATAAATTCCATTTGTAGGATTCATAATAAAAGCCTCCAGCATGTTCTAACATTTGCCAAGTATCCTGGATGTGACTCACAGAACATAGCGATTTTACCATGAATTACTAGGGGGAGGAGCCTGGATTTCTAAGTCGAGGATTTAGGGTTATTAGTTATAGCTGCTGACATCACTTACAGTGACTAATAATGAAGAGACAAAAAGATGGAAGTAGAAATGGCCACCTCTGAGGCTTGACTAAACAGCTTGCAATCTCAGCTCTGCAACTAGCTGGGTAGACCTAGACAAGACATTATGCTTCTCTGTGCCCAAGTTTCTTTTTATGCAAAATATAACCATTAAAAACACCTATTTATATATCATATTTTATAAGGTTTAAATGACTTAATTCATAAGCATTTACTATAGCATATTTGGACTGGGAGCTATAACTCTGTGGCAACCTGCTTACATGGCCAATGTTCGTAAATTCAATCCCCAATGCCACAATAAAATTAAAATATGTCCCTAGAACATTGTAAGCACTGTGTAAATGTTGGTAATGGAAATTAGACTTTGATGTCATATGTGTGTGTGTGTGTGTCCTGCACACTGTTATATGTTTAGTGTTAAAGAGAAGAAATATTGAATGGCAGTTGTCTCAAATAAGCATGTCAACCCCCTTTGACAACACTACTTACCAAATTAAAGCATCTCCAGACTCCCAGCAATTCAAAGAGAGGAGAAATAGTGATTTTCAGAAACACAACTTATGACAGGGAGTTTTTACGATGAGACACAGATGGATGATCAGTTAATTCTGAAGCATTGGAAGGGGTTCCAATTGATGGCAAACTATGAGAACCACAGAGCCCTCTTGTGGCAGCTTGCTCCCTCTCTTCAGATTCATCCTCTTTTCCTCCAGAAGACACCAGCATCTACAGCCCACCTAAGACAGCTCAGAAGGCTGGGAAGGCATGCTTCTGATCACTGTGCTAACATGAATGGGTGATGAAATGAAAGAGACTTGCGGTCCCTGACTTTAAGGCACTTTTGCTCTGTGCTCTGTGCACTTCACACAATAAGTCTTTTCTGAATGCCATCAGAAGTCAACCCTGAACTGTGCTTATTTGGTAACTGCTGCAGAGTTGAGAATTTGAACATGAAAAGAACAGTTTCCTGTCTGTATTCACTAATGTCTGTGAGCTAATACCAGGTGCTAACAAATATGTTTTCCATCTCATCCAAAACACATTCTTCAATGTCTCCGGTCTTAAATTCTGAGTCATTTATCAAAACTCCATTCAGATATCTGTGCATGTGATTGATCTTCTCTGGTGTGGTTAATTAGGCCTCTGTGTACACCCGCTCTATCTGTCTGCTTGTCACTTAGCATCTTATTTCTCTGTCTCATTTACTTAGTCAGCCTCCATTGCCTCTGCCTGTAGGGTTCTGTTTACTTAATACTTTCTGGTCTAGAGGGGTTTTTCTCTCCAGGTCAAATATCATTCCCTCTAACCATTCTTCTGATTCATGTTCTCTTCCTACTTGGATCATTAAATCATCAAACATTGTTTGGGCACATGGCCATCCAAGGCAGAGATTTCATTTCCCAGGTTGTTTTGCAGCCAAGTGTGGCCATATAGCTAGATAATAAACAATGATATATAGATGGAGGTGTTAGGTGCCAGCTGCCAGACTGTTCCATAACACTCACTGACTTTCTTCATGTTCCTCTTCCCTGACGCCTGGTTGTTATCTTGGACCATAAAAATAATGAAAGAACAAGCTGGAAGGCACTTGATCTTTGACTTATTGCTCAATCATGAATTTTCTTACACATCAGATTTCACTTATGTGTTAGAGAAATAAACTCTCTAACTTAAGACTTTGTTACTTATGCCTATAACTTCCTATCACACCATCCATGTTTTATTGCTAATTAAATTATTTTTTGCTCTTTATTTTCTATTTTGCATCCTGGAACATTAGCTCTATGAGGGCAGGCACCTATCCTGTATTGATCAACATCATATTACCAGTTCCTGGACCAGTAACTGGCACACAGTCGTACTTGGTTAATACTTCCTGTTAAGCAAAGGTCTCCTCTGCTAGATTATAAAACCACTCTTGGGTTAGCCCCATTTCATTCCCAGTGTTTTGCAGCACAGGGCCTAGCACACTGAAGGAGATCCACAGATGTCCAAAGGTTTGGAGAGATTTGGCAGTGCTGTGAGAAAAGCATAAAAAATCCATGTACCTGCAGTGCTGGGAGTCCCATTTGAGGCCTGAAGAGTCTGAGCACCTGTGGGCAAAAGCAGAAGATGAGGGTCATGCTCTGATGGTTGCAGTTCTGGTGCCATAGCTGCTCCCAATCCTCCTAGATCCAGTCACCATGCCAACAAGCAATCCTCACTGCAGAGGCTTCTGTTAGCTAGCTCATCTAAGCACATCCCATGCACCTTTCACCTAGTTTTCCTAATCGATTTGTGAAGAAAGAACCTTTATCCCCCATTTGTCTGGAGGGAAGACAGAGGCTCAGTGATGCCAAGGAGCTTGCTAAGTTGATGTTTCAGGCAGTAGCAGAGCTGGGGTTCCAGCCTCAGGGTGAGGGTTACTTCTCATTGTCAACTAGAAAAGGTTGAGAGGTGCCTAGGAGATGCCATGTAAAGCTCGGGGTGTGTCTGTGAGAGATTTTCCAGAGAAGATCGATGAAAGGAGTAAAAGATCTCCCTGGATGTGTGTAGTGCTATTCTATAGCCTGGGGGCCTTGATGGGTTAAGAGGGAGAAAGGTGAAATCTCCACGGGACTCACTCCCCTCCCTTCCCTTCCTCTCCCTGGTTGCAATGAATCAATGAATTAAACAGCCTTGTTCCACTTCAGTCTTCTTCTGTGATGTTCTGCCTGACTAGAGGCCCAGGGACATGGAGGCAAGTCACCATACATCCAAACCTCTGAAATCATGAGCCAAAGAAATCTCTCCTCCTTGCATCAATCCCTCAGCTATCCAGTCACAGCAGCAGGTAGCTAACATGTCTTGTGTGCTTGTTTCCAGTGTGGATGCCCATATCTCCCTTCCTGAGTTGTCCTGTGACATCACACAAGGCTGTAAGTTGAGAGCTAAGTAAGGGGACAGGACCACTCAAGGCAGAATCTTCTTTCTGAAACAGCTCAGCTTGTTCATCCCAGAGTTAGAGGTGGGAACAATGCTGACCTGAGGCTGCCATGAGCAGCCAAGCTGATGATACACATAAAGCTGCTCAGTATAAGGTGTGGGTGAAATAGTGTTTTTTTTTTTTTAACCAGAATATTGCGTCTTAATTTCTTCAAGGCAGAAAGTTATTTCATTTTGGTAGGAGGGGCTCTTGACTTCTCCATGCAGGTAAACATAAAACATGACAGTGCTATACACAGTTGGTTAGGATGGATGAAGAGTTATAGAGTGGTTGCATAGATACCCCTCTATCCAATCTCCAGAGGACCATAGCTGAGTTTCGGGAAGCACATTCACCCTAAGGTACCCTGTGTAAGCTGTGGGGAAAGAGTGAAATCAGACTCCTGCCACTCATAAGCAAGTGATCTTAGATGAATCGTTGAATCTCTCTGAGCCTTGGACTCTAAACAATGAAATGGACACAGTCATGGGAGGAATGGGTATACTAATGAGCGCAATAATTACTCTTGGTATCTACCACATTGGCATCTCCATAAATGCCAAGACACTTCCACTCACAGATAGACACATTCATCAGTGATGGGTGGACTGAGATAGCAGAAAACCCCAGGATGGCTGACAATGGTGACCCCAAGCATCTAAAGTTAATTATCTGCACTTGGCCAGCTATCCTTGTACCAGAACTTACCCACTTACCTCTCTTAGTGATGGGTCCCAAGTCTAGAACCTGAGCTAAGTTAATGGCTGGTCCATTATTACGGAGTCGACTTGTAGAGCAAAGCTGTAGAGATAGGAAACTCTTGTTATATAAAAATTTCAATCTTGGCCACTATGTGGACACTGCCATGGACATGTATGTCTGGGAAGCTGTGGCCTAAGCACTTAGATATCCCACCAATAGGGCCTTCTTTCTGATGCTGTGATCTCTTTCAACTGTGAGATTCACAGTCATGCCTTAACACACCTGGGTTCGAATCTCATCTTTATTTTCTCTTGTATAATTTGGACAAATGTATTCATCTGTCTATTATAATCAAGTAGTTTATATCTTGTTTTCTTTAGGTAGTTATTCATACATTCATTTATTCATTTATGAATGCAAACATGCAAGAAGGCCAAGGATTGACATCAAGTGTCTTTCTCTACTGTGTCCACCTTACTTTTTGACACAAGGTCTCTCAGTCAACATAGAACTTGTCATTTTGGTTAAGCTGGTGACCCAGTGAGCCTCCAGAATCCTCCTGTCTCTGCACTCCCAGGATACATGCCACCATCCTAATTTTCACATGGGTTCTGAGCACCCAAACTTGGGTCTTTGTGCTTGCATAACAAGCATCTTACTTCAGAACTTCCAAGATCTGCACACCTGGTTTTAAATATTAAAATGAAATATAACAGCAGTAACATACAAACACACTATGAACACTCAAGGAATACCAGCCAATCAAAAAAGTGCTCATTAGGGGTGAAAGTATGGACATCAAAATCAAAGCTCAGATGGGGAACATCTCAATGTTGATGCTTTAGCTCTGTGTGGGCCTGTGGGTTAGTGGCTTCTCTAAGCTCTTGTTTCTTTATTTTCATAATGAGGCTTCATTTGATCATTGTGAGAGCTCAATTAAATAAAGATGTGGAAGTTTTATTTAGTGCAAGGGCTGACATAGAGGAGGCATTGAAAAGGCCTTACCACAGGCTCACATACATTCCTCATTTGAAAGTCTGGGATCCAGAAATATTCAGTATTTTGTACTTTCTCAGATCTTTGAAGTATTCACAGTCTCTACAAATTTCTCATTTATAATCTGATGATCTGCAACCTAAAATATTTCAAAATCTGAAACTTTTTGAACTTCATTTTGGCCCTCAAAAACTTTGGAACATTTCATATTTGAAATTTTTGAATCAATGGTGCATAATTTGTACTATCATAATCATTCATAATAGATGCTATGTCAAGGAAAGCTAAAATGCCTTGTGAAGAGACAATAATTGCTCATAAATAGGCTTTGAGGACATTCAAAGCCTTTTTAATTCACCTTCTTCTCTTTCTTATATTCATCTACTCATCCATCATCTGTCTTTCCTCCTCTCAAGCATCCATCCATCCATTCAACTTTTTTCTTCTCCCCTCCCTCCCTCCCTCCCTTTTCTCCTTTTCTTCCATTCCTCCTTCCCTCCCCTCTCCTCCTCCCTTCCTCCTTCCTTCCTTCCTTCCCTCCTTCCTTCCTTTCTTTCTCCTTCCTTTCCTTCCTTCTATGTGTTTATCCACCTTCTTTTCACCCATGCCTCCATCTATAAGACCAATAAATGTATACAGAGAGCCTACTGGGCACCAGTCTAAAGAGACACTCACTGGTTTACACTGTTCATGAGTGGAGTCACACAGGTAAACTTCACAATGCAGGAAAACTAGGTCATAATTTCCAGCAAACATAAACATCTGTACAGAGAATCGGCTCTCCGAGGACACCCCATTCTCCTCTATGCTGATGGTGGAATCATGTTGATTTGGGCAGCTAGGAGAATGAAAAGGACAAAGGTGTAACTTCTAACCCAACACTAGAGAATATGAAAGATCTCACTGCCCCAACTCTTTCCACCATACTTTGATGAATTTTTCTAGTCTGCCATTCCTCAAAAGGTTGGATGGTTTAAGTTTTTCGGTGCACAGTTTCTGGGGCGAGTCAGACTATCACTCTCCCTATTTTTAGGTAAGTGATCCAGGGCTGGTTAATCATTCTGGTTGTGCTTCCATTGTCTAGTTTATTTGGTTTTTTCCACTTTTTCTGTATTATTAAGAATTACATACATATATACAATGGAGTGTGAACATACTCTCCAAGTACCCCCAGTTCCCCATATATCTCTTGACAGTGAAGCAAAGACATCACGCCTATTCACACAATTGATATGAGCCCTTACTGAGGGTGAGGTAGACATTTTCTCACCACAGCTCTTGACATACAGCTTATCTCAAAGGCAAATATTGCCAAGTATCATTATTATGATTGAATTGTAACCTCCAGGGAGGCATTTGCTTTGTTTTTTATCAGTAAATGACATCCAATGATATCCTTCCTATAATATTGTAATATTATCTTCATTTTAATTGATGTAAGCATGCAGACATAACATCTTTAATATATATAACATATATACCATATGTAAACATATATATATGTATATAAAACAGATCATTATTACTTAATTGAGTAATATTTAACAATAAGCTTAATAAAAAAGTTATCAAGACTACTGAAATGGAAAATGACTGGCATTCCATTACCCAACTCATCCAATTTATTTTAATACTTTAGGCTAAACTATCAAGAATAACATTTCAAAATAAAATGAAATGCTTATTATAATATGTAATGTCAAATTAATTCCAAATGGCATGAACCAATTTACACCTCTGCCAGCAATGGATGAGATGACATTTTACCCAAAACCTAGTTATGACCAAAATAAAATATCATCATCATCATCATCATCCCAGAGTCTCCTAATACCTGTTTCTGATGATGAAATACTTCAGAGGGTCATTTCTGTCTTCTGAAGGGGTGGCATAGCAGTTCTTCAACAACAGCTTGAACTTGGAAGTATCTCCTCTCTCCAAGATGGCACCCACATAGAGCATAGACTCCACGGGAAGTACCACTTTGGCCCCTTCATATGGCTGTGTGTAGCTCTGGTCTTGAAAGAGGGCCATCCTGACAGTGAACTCTCCTGCCCCACCCACATCAATATTCAGGGAACTGAGACAAAGAAAACCACAACAATGGAAACATCAGGCTTTGACCAGATAAGGCAAATAAATCAAGCCCCATATTAGTATGAAGTTACAGAAAAAGATGCTTCTTTGATCTCTAAAGGAATGAGCTGATAATTGAAACAGAGCACTTCTTGGCACCTAAGTGCTGAACTTGAAAGGCAGTCAAGCCCATCTCCGAAATTTGTACCCATTCCTCCTGTGTGGCAGGTACATCAAGCTCTTACTCAAGGAACAAGACTAGCACACAGCCACCATCTTGTCACCTGAGCAATAGGCCTCGAGATCAGCTCTTATAGGCTCACAGTTTTTAGCCTTATGTCTCCTCCTTCCACCCCACAATTTTCCGCTGACCCCAGTTTGAACCAAATAAATGGCTTTCCTTTTTACATTTAGGAACATGAGCTCCACTGCAATCTAGGCTGAAAAGTTTTGAAGTTTGACATTTTTAATCCTTCTCATCCTGAAATTCTGAGAGCCTAGGAGACAATGGGGGAGGCGGGAGTAGGGGGAGGGAGAGGGACAGGCACCCTGGATTTCTATCTGACAGTTAAAAGAAATCCCTTGGCCATTCTAGGATTATGTAATACCTGGGGCAATTAGCTTCACTCCAGGCAGAGGTATAGGGAGAAACAGATGCAAACAAAAGCCCTGCCAAGATACTATCCCACCTAAACTGTTGTTTCCTTCTATATCTGGTGAGGATAGGTGCTGTTTCCTCACAGGCAGACTTAAATTAACTGGGTTTAAATTCCAAGCCTTCAAGTAAGCCTCCCTGCCCCTTGCACTCTCTATCCCATAGGGATTAAGTCTGGGGTCTATGTTCACTGACCGGAAGCACTTCATGCTTCTCCTACATTGCACTCTCTGACTTGCCGATGGTTATTAGTTAGGCTATGAAATGATTCATTGCCCGCTGCCTTTCTCCTCAAGGTGAATGAACTTGTCTGGAGTTTTTGTTTCCTGGGCACATTTTAAACACTGATCCATGGTACAGCATTGCCTCATAGTAAAATTCTTTACTTTTCAAAAGTGCCTTGATTATGCTGAATGTTCTTGGCTACAATACAGAAATTAATACTTCAGTGAGTGGAAGCTCTTGCAGCAAGTTGGTAGCACTGTGTGGACATCATAGATTTTGTGTGTGTGTGTGTGTGTGTGTGTGTGTGTGTGTGTGTGTGTGAGAGAGAGAGAGATCAATGTCAGAGCTACAGGTCAAAGACCAAAGGTCAACACCATACCTTACAATGGGTTGGAGTGCAGTTTCAAGGCTTATCTTCATGTCCAGTGGGTAGGCGCACTGGAAGTTGACATTGACAAGGAAATCCCTGATGATGAAATCAGTGGCCAAGAAGAGAGTATTTCTGTAGATGGCATAGGTCCTGTTGCTCTTTGGCATAAAAAATAAAAAAGCACATGTTTACTATGCAGACGTGTGTAGTTGTATCTCAAACTCAGATCTGTCTGATTCCACTGGCAGTGTTCCCAACCATGCAGCCACCCTGAATTGTGGCCTCCAGAGCTAGTACTTCCAAAATGAGTGGTTGACCCTGTGGAAGAGTCAGAGGCTAGCATGTGGCTCTTCTCACAACACCCCCAATTAAGATCATTGTAATCAGAGATGACTTCATGAAGCTCAGGTGTTAAGCTGTCCAAACCTAAGCTCTTTCACAAGGACCAGCATGTATAAACTCATATAGCCCAGGAGGCCAAAAGAGGATAAGACATTTGTGTGAGATCTCACAGCTATGAAGATGTTTCCATTAGCACAGATACCAACTACCTTCTAGTAGCAATACATAGCACTTACCTCCAGAATGTTCCCACAATGACTAGCCACAACAGGGATAGTCATGGACACCCAGTTATTGGGCTCATTTTGCATGATCCTGCTGCAGTTCCTATCATTCAGGTAGGCAACAATCTCTTCTTTGAAACCCAGACCTCTCAGCAAACACTTGTCTAGCTTCACCTTGATCTCATTGGCTCCACAGCCCAGCTGAGGCTCCAAACTCTGAGTATCTATGAGGCCAAGAATGAGGTCAGTGGAGTGGACAGGGGACCAGACAATGAGGAGCATCTACATTCTCTGCCTTTCGGCAAATCTACTATGCCCATCAAGTTGCTGGATAGACTAGATGAGGTCTGGGCTCCCAGTAGAAGTCACACACAGACTGATAAAGAGGCTTCTGGTCCAAAACTTCTAAGCATCGCAAGTACAGTCTTGGCTAAGCTGCTCTTGGGAAACCAAAGTAGTTCTGTATTCCAGACTAAACCAAAGCCAGATGCCCATGCCAGAGCCACTAGTTGATATAGTGCTACAGTAGCCAACCTGGAAGCTTGGTCTAGCTCCCACCCTCTCTCACCCTTGAGAACCCACTGGCTTTATAACAAGTAGCCCAAATAATTCTCAAGATCTCCACAACACCAGCTCCATGGCCTCTGACTCTGGTTACCCCCTCATCCTGAACCTCTAAGGCTCTTCCTCTTGCCCTGGCTTCTTAACCCTAGGAGTTTCTCACCAGAAACATTGAGTCCTTGCCTACAGACACAGGCCCAGCGGTCATCTTGGAATAAACATTCCTCCTCAGGACGACAAGGAATCTCACAGTTCTTTAGTGCAGTGGAGGGGTCTAGAGGAAAGGGATGGAGAAAGAGGGTCAGGATGCAGAGCAGAGTGGGTCTGAGTTCTCCCAAGTCAACACTCTCATTCCTTCAGTCTTTATAAACAGATGAGATTTTACCAGAAGAGCCACACCCTCCGCTCGTATTTCCTGACTCCTAAATCTAGCAGAGGGAGTAACATCCCTGAAACTGCTAAGCCAAGCAATACTGTAGCTACGTTACTTTGAATCATTTGACCCCTATGGTAGAAACGTGTGACAGGACAGAATGATTTTAAGTCAACAGTTGCCAGGGTTATAGGGCCTGGGTTTAAGTCCCAGCATTTCTACAGTTCAGTTTTGTGATACGGGGCCAGCTGTGTTACCTTTCGGTGCTCTTGACTGAGTAGGGGGATTTAGTACATCAATGTGCTTAAAGCAGAATGGTAGAGGTCCACTGTGAGCAGTGTGAGATGTTGTTTTTGCTTTTTGTTTCAGAAAAGAAAACATTCATTTGAAGAGGAGTAAATTTTGAGAAAAGTAAATTTTGAATGTGCCTGGGTTCTTGATTGTGTGTGTGTGTGTGTGTGTGTGTGTGTGTGTGTGTGTGTGTGTGTGTATGCGCGCGCGCGTGCATGTGTGGGAGTGAGCACTCATGCATACACAGAGGCTAGAGGAGGACATCAGATGTTCTTACTCCCTTAAGACAAGATCTCTCATTGAATCTGGGTCCAGCCTACTGTTTCTGGTCCCTGCAGTCTGAGGATAACAGGCATGCTTGGCCACGTTCACCTTTTTATGGGTACTGGGGATTTGAACTCATGCCCTCATGCTTTCACATGAAACACTTTTACTTGCTGAGGCTTCTAACTAGCCCAATATTATGCAATATCATTTATAAGTAAGACTATCTCACACTCAAATATAAGCCTCTGGCTTGTGCCTGGCAAATCATAAATTACATTTCTGTGAGTATGTTTCTAACAGGATCCCAGCAGTGGTTACTTTGCTTAGTGTCCTCTTGATCATCTCTGTTGGCTCCATTGAGTCCTGGGCAGGACAGGTAATCCTGCCCTGCAGATGCTCCTTACCTGTGCAGTATCTCAGACTGCACTCAGGGGTACCCTGGAACCTGTACACGTGATAGTGCCCCGATTCTTCTGAGCAGGCCTTCACCTGAACCTCAGAACTCCAGAAGCAACAATTTTCATTCCAGTGTGCACAGGCTGTGCTGCTGACAATGCCATCGCCAAGAATGGGGTGAGATCCATTCAGCCACATGGGAGAAGAGGTGTGGCACCTGTATATATCCACACAGGTCTCTGGCATCTTCACCCCTCCTTCACCCACAAAGCGGTACCAGCCATGCAGCTGATCATCACACTCGTCTGATTCCACCTTGTTCTCTGTGCTTCTGGAGGGATCGTCCAGAATGGTGTAATTCTGGCAGGGGTCAAAGCAGATGCCAGCATCTGGAGTGTCAGGAGCTCCACAGTCAAAGTCCAGCCTGTCGGAGCTGCTGCCTCTGAGGCTTCCATAATCTGGGCAGAACAGAGAACATGAGTGTTTCTTGAGCAACTCCACAGCCTTCAGGGTTTTATTCCTTCCCCATTTTGCTTTGAATATCCTAATGATCCCAATGAGGCCAATAGGTACACATTGCAGTAACTAACACCAAACATTGTCGTTTGGGAAGCAGAATGACCAGCAGAAAAAGAAAGAAAAAAAAGCCAGGACACCACTTTGCACAACCCCACTGCCCCACCCAGGATTACAAAGAGTTTCCCTATGGGCCACTCACAGGACACTATGTGTTTCCTGCTGAACTGGTGTTTGCTTTGCTCACAAATGTAATACAGGCTCCCTGAGAAGATCCTCAGACATTAGTAAGCAGAAATAAGTATTGGCATGTTGCTTGACTTGGCAAAATATGTCTTAAAATAAAAGTGGTCCTAAGTTAGACCCATCTCTAGAAGTAATTACAGATTTGTTGTATAGACATTGGAGTTTTCTCATGGATGTGCAAACAGCATGCGCGCACACACACACACACACACACACACACACACACACACACACACACACTGTTGTTTTAAACACTGGTTGCAATTTTTAACCTATTATAAGATGGACATTGGTCCCTGTCAATAGGTAACCACAGAGGTCAGCATCCATACATCTATCATGTCAGGCATCCCCAAGCTTAGGGTTACTGTACATTATTGCCTGAATTACTCACTATTGTGTAACTGTCTTCAAAACAGAACCAGATAACATCAGAGGGGATTGGAGTACACCTCTGACCTGCTGGTTGCTGACCCAGAAAGGTGATTACACTCTCCTGAGACTTGTACACAACCACCCCTGAGAGTGTAAGGTTTCCATACTCCCTTCCCACACCCTCAGGCCTGCCATTTGCACACCTATTTGTGTCCCTGTAATTGACTTGTATAGATATCTTCCAGTAAATCTCTTTAAAAATTAGTTTCATGTAGGGGGCTGAAGAGATAGTTCAGTTAGGAAGCACCTTGTAAGCAGAAGCATGCAAGCTCGATCACAGGGAACTCATTTTTAAAAGCTGAATACTGTGGCATGAGCTTTTAATCCCACTGCTTGGAAGGTGGGAATAGGCAGGCCATGGTGGGGGGTGACTCCCCAACCAACTAACCTAGCTAATGGTGAAAGTGAGAAACCTTGCCTTAAAAAGCAAGGTGAATGGCACTGGAATAACGGTATCTGAGGTTGTCTCTAGACTCCATATGTGCATGTGCACACACAGACACACAGACAGAGACAGACAGACACACTTATAAACATATAAACAAATTTCATCTAAAGGAATAATATCTATAACATAGGATGTAGGGATGGTTGTGTTATATTATTTAATATTCATAAAATGAGTAGTCAACCATTAAAGGTTTTGAAGAGCTTCCCCAGCTGCCAGGGTCATTTTGAGTAGGTGTGTTTCATTTGGAAGATAAAGCCTTAAAGGTTAAACAATGTCATGCACACACAACTAGGTGCAACCAGTTATCTCTAGAATGGTGAACTAAGCTCATCTTTGGGATTTTTAAAAAGGAAGGAAAAGCTATTTTTCCAGCCTTGCTCACATGTGTTTGCTCTAAGGACAGAAATTGTGGTTCTTGTTATTCTTGGATCATTTCCCACACACCTTGTGCTTTCCCATGGGTGGAAGAGTTCAGTTCTCTTCCCAGCCTCCCACTACAGGACTCACACTTGCATCCTTAGCTGGAAACTTTTTCTACACTGTCAGGGTTGCTCCCATTTACAGATCTTGGGAGCTGGGTACAGTGATTTTAATCCCAGAATTCTGGAGGCCAAGACAGGAGGATTAAGAGTCAGTAGAACAGAGAAGAGGGGAGAGGGAGGGAGGGAGGGGGAAAGGGAAGGGAAAGGAGGGAGGGAGGGAGAGAGAGAGAGGAGATCTTTGAACGATATAGATATTGCTAAATCTAGCACCTTCTTTTTTACATATGGGCAACTTGATAAAGGAGAAACTAGGTGACAGGATGCTTTCCCTTATCTTCCAGGCTGTGCTCTCTAATAAACTCCAGAAAGGGGCTGCAGAAGCTAAGGCTTCTAACTCTCCTGCCCTTTCAGGCTTTGAGAGACTGATGATTTCCTTGCTTTCTGTCCCTGAGGTTTTGCTTCCAATTCTGTGTTCCTGGAACAGACCTGAGCATCCTTTTCTCCTCCCACCTGCTACTCACTCCCCAGGTCTTGCTGAGCCTCTGAGATCCCTGGAGAGCAGACATTCACTCACCTTGCTGTGTTGTAGATGGAGATACCAGTGTTAGAATGCAGAAGGCCACAGCCAGCCACAGCAAGTCACAGCCCACCATGCTTTTCATAGAATGAGGCTTGCAAGTCATTCTGCAGCCTGCAGCCTCTCCATGCAACTATGGAAAAGGAAAGGCTCACATCAGGTCAAGGCAACAGACCTCTGTGTCCAGGAGTAAGGTTGAAACTAATATCAGTTCTGCACCTATCCTGTTACTCTATTTGCTTGAAGCCCCTTGCATAGTTTGACTCACTTATTAGGTCTCTGAAGCACTCCACAGGAACATACTGTTATGTTTCCCATTTGGAGAGTGAAGTTTAGTTCCAAGAGTATATTAATCTAGCCCGGCATGATGGCACAGACACATAATCCCAGTGCTCAGAGAGACAGAGGCAGGTGGATGGCTGTGAGTTTGAGGCCAGCCTATTCTACAAAGGAAATCCAGGACAGCCAAGGCTACACAGAGAAACCCTGTCTCAAAAAACATAGCAAACAAACAAAAAGGAATACATTAATCCAAGCAGTATTTATACAGCTGCTTCTCTGCATATATGGCTGACATATGGCAATAGGTCCAGGTTCTCAGAACCCAAACTGCTGGCATGAGGTGCGGAAATGGAGGGGGATAGGAGTAGGGGCTTTCCAAGAGAAGTCCGTAGAAAGCAAGCCAAAGGCAGGTCAGTGCTGCAGAATGTCCTTGAGCAGTACTTGGAAAGTCCCTGCATAGATGGAAATACACACTCTCTGGAAATTGAAGGCAAGAATTCTAGTGATTATGGGCACCTATGGACAAAACTGCTGCCTATCTTGGTTCTATGCATCAGGTCCCACTAAGATCCTCTAGGATTTCACAAGAATAGTGCTATGTCAGACTAAATCCTAAGCCCCTTTCTCTCAGCACAGAATATGGCGTAAACCGGCTTCCCAGTAAGAAAAAAAAAATTACATGATAAAATAATTAATACATTAATAAGCAAGGAAAGAAGTAAATAATAGACAAAATGTCTGCCACCTTTGGGTAACATGCCCTTCTTTGCCCTGAAAGAAGGACCTCTGGATGATTTCTTGCAGCCCCTAAAAGATATAAATTGTGTCTAGAAACCTGTTTTTGATGGGCTGCCCTGTGTATATCATGAGTGAACAGAACAGAGACAGAGTGGCACCCAGGACTACTGTTTTAGAGATGCCAACCCAAGTGGACACCTGTGACTTCTTAGTGGGAAGGGAAAGGATGTCATATATAAGATGGCCACACCCAGGAGGTGACTGAAACCATGAACTGAGTGATTTCGGAACATTTGAAAGAGCTTAAAGTCCAGAGTCACTTCTGGCTTCAGAAAGGTTACAGATTGCCCTAGCAAGAGAGTGAAACTCACCTGCGGGTGAGAAGAAATCTCACTGGGCCCTGGAGCAGAACTTACCTTAAGAGAAGAACCCAGAGCCTCCTTCCTCCTCTGCCCAGTGTGGGAACATAACCTGCTGCCTGCCTTCTTTATACTGACACTCCCCATCCATGTGGCCCTTCATGATTGGTGCTGAGCTAGGACTAGCACTAAACTCCCAGGCAATAGGACTCATTGAACATAAGTAAGATAAGCTATTTACCGTACAGGGTAGCAAAAGAAAGACTTTTGTGACACCCTCATGGGAACTCTTCCAGAAGGTCCTGTTTCACACAAATGTTTCTCCATGTACTTAAGGTTGGCTACACCAGGTGCTGCCAATACCTTGCAATCATTATTTCTCACATCTAATCCTCCAACCCACAAAGCAAAGCCAATGTCATGATTATTCTCACAGAGCAAATTCTAATGAGAAGGAAGCAAAAATGTCCAAAGGAAAGTAGACAGAAACCAAATAGGCATGTTTGCTCAGTGGATGTATAGTGTGATTCCAGTTCCTAGATAATTGCATTAAAACACTTCTGCCAGATTCACCTGGGGCTATAGAGTGTAATGGAACAAAGGAAGAGTCTGAGAGCTTCCCATTTTTAACCCACGAAGTTTATCCAATTTCCAATGAAATATTTGGAAATGGTGAATTGTGGGAATGGAAAGAGATGCCCATGGCTTTTGGACAAAATCAGCATCAGAACAGCCTCTCTCCTCCAATAAGTGTGCCAGCCTACACCACAGAACTGTGAAAAAAGACTTTAAGAGTTTGGTCATAGTCAGTCCCTTTCTCAAGTCATCCAGTATCTAACCCCATTGCCCCCTACCCACCAAATTTTGTGTCTCTTTTTTCCTCTGGGGACAATTTGTATTGCCCATATATTATTGGGTGTGTGGCTTTCCTCTGAGGTGTAATTGAATCATTAAACCCAATGGACTCTCCTTCTCCCAGTCAATATTATAGAGGCATATCTTCAGTTGAGGGGCTTCTTCCTCATAACTAGCTTGTGTCAAGTTGGGAGAAAACCAATGAGAAGAAAGGGCTTCAATCTGTCATGGCAGAGAGCATAGTGCAGGATTTAGTCCAAGGCAGTGGGAGCCTGTGGCAGAGGCTTTTCCCACCACGAGAGACCAGGAAGTAGAGAGCAAGAGAGGAAGTGAGCTCAGGCCTAATGAATCGTCTGCCCCAAGTGCTCTGCTTCTGCTAACTGTACCCCACCTCTTAGAGGTTCCACAGCACCCCAAATAGCACCACCAACTGGGGAACAAATGTTAGAAAGAGGAGCCTGAGAAGACCATTTCAGACCCAAATTATAGTACACAATTTCAAATTGACTCATAGGCTGATCCAGCTTGGATGACTCTCCCAAGCTTCATAGGCAGTCCCTTGGTCCTGCTTGGCTTCTCCTCTTGCCCTCAGACACTTGAGATCCCTCAAACTCAACAGCTCCCAGTCTGAACTCATCAGCTCTTAGACTCCCCTCCTCTTCCTATGTCTACCATCACCTTGATTGATGGCGGCATTGCTCCTAGTCTTCCTGCCTGGAGGCTTGACTCTTTCCTTTCTTTCTTTTTTTCTTTCCTTTCTTTCTTGAGCCTTTATTCCAGGAAGTCTCATACCTTGACTTTCTACATTTTGAATGTAGAATGTTTCAACTCTATCTTCTCTTCTTCATTTGTTTCTACTTCAATCCAAATATAGATTGCCATTTTGTGAGAGGGTGGTTTTAGTGTTGGCTATAGGTCTGTGTGCTGTCATTCGTGTCTCCTTTGTTTCTTCCAGTTTTCCTGTAGCCTGTGTTATACTCTGCCCCCAGAACTCTATGCCCCAGGGATCAGACCCTGTCTATGCTTCCTTCTTTTACTCTTACTTCATTGGGCCAGCTCTGCTTCAGCCAATGCTGGATTCTCTGAGCTGCTTTTCGTCCTCAAACGCTTGCATAATCTTCCTCATGCCTAGATCACTCCATGTTTACCATCTCTGCCAGGAAGCCTTTCCTAACACCACATTTTGTCTGGCCCTCTGTTCTGTCCCCATCCCTCTCTATCTGCCCACTGAGTCTGTAGGCGCTTTGTGATCAGGGCTTTTGATCTTCACCAAGGAAGCATTCATTTAATAAACAAATGGACAAAGCAACTGTATATTCTAGGCCTTCTCTGGTTGAGTCATGCTTTCAACGTCCAGGTGTTGATCAGCCTTAGTGGAAAGACACAAGTTTCAGGACTTTTGCACTTGCTGTTCCTGCTGTCCCCAGTAGGCTGCATCACTCCTTTACTCTCTCGGCTTTTGCTTCTCAGAGAGACTATACTGTCTCTCTATGTGAAACAGCACTCCTGTTACACTATTATGTACTCGTTGCCTTTTCCTCGCCTCCTCAATATCACATTTCATGGTTATCATTTCAAAGTATGTATCTCCCTTACCAAAATGGCACTGATTTGTTAATTTGCTATTCCCACATTACCAGAAAGGTGTCTGGCATTTCATTTGCGCCCAGCGTATCTAGCAGATACATCAAGCTGTGTAACTAGCAGACAGAAATAAGGAAAGGAAAGGAAAAGAAAGAGGCAAAGACATCATTTTGGTACTTCTCCTCTGCCCCTCACTCAGCCTTTGTCTTTAGCTCCTGCTTTTGATTCCCTTGGCCTAGAACTTCTCTTCAAGTTCTGCTGCTCCTGCATCCCAACACAGACCATTCTGTAAGGAGTCACTTCAGCCAAGCTGACCACAGCCTAACTGTGCATGGGAGAGTGCTGGACCAGCCTGTGGGCCATCTGCACAACTCTTGGGTAACAGCAAGAGGCCTGCACATTCTGTGTATGTCTGTGTGTGATAGGAGCTCTTAACAAGACACACTGTCTCAGCAGCCCTTGCTGCAGACACACAAGCCTGACCTCTCCTGAAATCTGATGTGAGGCCTTGGCCTCCTCAAGAAAGTCCCAGCAGGAGGCCAGGGAAGCAGCTGGGCCAGGGAAAAGAGTGCTCATCAGCATTGGTGATCTTTCATCTAGAGATCTCTGGGATCTCTCAGTATCTGAGCATAGAAAGTATCTGGTTTCTATCCATACATGAAACCTCACGATAACTCTCTACCTATGGGAGGGCGTGCCTATGCTCTGTGCTACTGCTAAGGCCTGAGAAGAGATCTACAACTTTAGGATTGGCAAGTAGAAGCCAGTGAACATGAGTCCTACAGAGGCACAAGACACCTGTCATTGCTTCTGCATCTCTTCTCTAAGACCTGAGAATCTCGCAGCAGGGGCTGGCTCTGCGTCATCTGCCAGTGTTTCTTAGCACCCAGTATAAGCCTACAATATGTGGAGCCCTCAAAGTTAGTTTCTGGAAAAATAAAAGTTGCCTCGTGAGCGCATCATAGCTGCCCCCATGGCAAAGAATCAGCCACCTCCTGTTGTCTGTTTTAAACTCTCCATTTCTGGAGTCCCTGGCAGCCTTTGGAACTGTTCACTGACTATGTTCACTGCTAGATCTCCAGTATACCTCTGTAACTAGTATAGGAGCAGCTTGATAAATATCTACTGAATGAAAGGATAGATGTATATATGGCCAGGTGAAATTCAGACACGTGTAGCAGAGCATTTATTGAGCCCCGATTCTTGGAGCAACTGTGAAGTCCATATAGAGAAAAGGTCTGTTTTTTTTTCCCCATCACATGATGCTCAGCACAACAGATAGTACCCACACCAACAGTGTACTCAGTAAAGATTTGAATCAATGATTCCAAAAGCTGATGCTTTAAACTTATTATTTTGCCACATTCTTTAAGGAGACATAGGTTTCATGTGCCCACATATCACAAATCCCATTCTGAGAAAGAGCAGCACTGAAAGATACCAACTTGTTTTTGATAGTGAGGATTAAAGGGCAAAAGAGTAAGTGCAAGCTGGAGGCAGCTTCAGCTCCCTCTCCTGTGGCTAAAGACCAGCCTGCATCTCCCCTCCTGGCCAGCAGGAAGAAAGCTGCGACCCACACCAGATTTCCTGTCGTCCATCACTGAAAGGTCAGGGTCAAAGTGGCTGAGAGAGACAGGGGCAGCCAGATGCTCAGGAGCCCTAAAAGGAAAACAAATATAGAGATATGGCAAATGCTGGTGTACTTTTGTGCAAAATAACATGACACTTTGCTGCAGAATAGCCAAGAAGGGTGCCATCTCTGGAGTAGGCAGTTAGAAGAAGGTTTCTACTCTGGGTGGGAAAGTAGATAAAGGCTCCATTCCATGTGGACTGGTTTGAAGAGGGCAGTAGTGTCTCCTGGAGGACGTGGTGTGCACTCTCATCTAGTGTCTAACACATTTAACCATTCTAAAGACCCCAGAGGCTAGTCACAAAGGATGAGCCTTTGTCATAGAAGCAATGTGACTTTCCAGCTCTGAGCTCAATGGTACAGAACTTACGACAAACACCAGGTTGCTGTAGCAGCCCTCTCAGACCCAGGTTTCATAAGCCAAGAAAGGCAATGCCTATGTGGATTCAGTTTTCATCTGAAGTGTCAAATGAGGCAGAAGGCAGAAGAAAAAGGCCAAAAATGTCACCAGTTCCTGTTTTTTTGTGACCTGAGGCTTGAAGAAGGCAAAAGACAAAAGAGAAAAGAGAGGTTGTATGTCTGATGTGCTCAACGCACTACTAAGCTTGGTTCTCGGCAAACAGTGGCCCTCAACAAATATTTGCTAGCTGTGAAGCAGCTCCAGCAGGTGTTAGAGATGAGCATCAGCTTCAGGAAGTGCCAAGAAAAGGGCAGGGGGACTTTACCTGTCCTTGGGGAACATGTTTTAATAAATATATGTGGGTGTCTAAGCAGCAAATAAACATGCATGCAACTGCAGCTGTGTGTATGTCTGTGTAAAAAGACACAAACATGTGTGATCTGTGTGTGCATATATGAATGTGTGTGATCAAAATTGTATGCATATATGAACATTTGGGATCTGTATGTGTATATATGAGTATTGTGATATGTATACAATTGCGAATGTGTATCGTCTGTGCATAGATATGAGTATGTACAGTCTTGTGAGGATATGAGTGTGTATGGTCTGTGTGTTCAGGTGTGAATGTGTGTGATCCATGTGCAGGTGTGAGTATATGTGGTTGTATGTCCATGAATGTGTGTGCAGATGTGAGTGTGTGTGATCTGTGTTTATATGAGTATCAATGGTTTGTGTGCTGATATGAGAGTGTGTTGTTTGTGTGTGCATATATGAATATATGTGAGCAGACAGGAATTGTGTGATCTATGTGTATGCAAATATATGTATAAGTATGCATACAGATATAAATGTGTGCAATATCTGTTCACAGATATGAGAGTTTGTGCAAACATACCTAGATACTGCATTCTCTTGGTCTGTTGGGTTATACCTGTGTTCCCACACACTACGGTGAGACAGCACAGTGTGTGCATGCATACGGACCAACATCCAGACATTTTCAAGTCAATCACCCCTTAGCAACTCGGGCTCTGAAGGCTATGTATGTCCTCCAGCCCACTCAGATCCGCAGATAGACACCACAGAGGCATTGTCATGAAGCAGGTAACTGTAGAGAAAAGGCCTAGACTTACTCAAGTTGCTGGAAGCAGCCTTGGACTCTGAGGCCTGGACACCTTTGGGAGAAACAGAAGATCCATGAGAAGTGAGGCATGGGAATTGCAAGGAGGCTGAGACAAATTCCCTCCACTTGCACAGTCAGTGTCACTTTCTGAAACCCAAATCCAACCACACCACTCTCCTACACTGGAGTTTTCCAGACTCACGTACCTTGTGCTTCCAGAAGAAAGCCTGTCAAAATCTACAGAGCCCCACAGTGGCTACATCTACATTAGCTTATCTAACCTCGCTGGCCTAGCTTCCCTCAGTTCTCCTAACAAGCTGGCTTCTCCTTAGTCTTCCCCCATCACCAACACTGGGTCTGGTTTTGTCAGAACAGTTCTAGATTCAGTGTACACTTCCTTCCCCCACTAAGGCAACTGCAATTCTACACATCGAAATCATGCTGTTTCCCCAACTCATGCATCCAAGTGGCTCTGCTCTGCTTAACACAAGACATTAAACCACAGTAAGCACCAAAGCATGTCTCTGCAATGGGTAAAATATTGGGGGATGGTCTAATGTATTTTTATGTTAATTACTGTTTGTTGTCTCTGTGATCCACCTTTTGAATAACAAAAAGCCATCCCAACTGGGCAGGGCAGTGGAGACAGGTGGGGTTTAGAGAGAGAGAAATAATGCTGGGAAGAAGAAGAGAGACCACCAGGAGGAAGAAGGAGAAAAACCTAAAAAAGGAGAAAGGCTTACATGGGTTAGATGGAGGAGAAACTCATGGCTGGTGTATATGAAAAATTCAGCCCAGATAAAAATCATTAACAAGTATTTGGGATTATAGATGAGAGGTAGCTTGATGAAAGTTATTGGAAACAGATGACATGGGATTGAGACAGGGAGCCTATGCCTGTCCCACTATGGGACGTAGTTTAGAGGATTAACGTCTACCCTGCCCCAGGTTAACTAAAGCTATTTTTAAATATAACAAGTGTCTGTGTCTTAATTGATTGCTAGCTGGTAATAATAATAATACAGATAATTTAAAAACAATAAGTTGTGCCCAACGTGGGGCATGCATCCACACTCTTAAAAATCATATTTTGTCATAGTCTAAAAAGAGTTGATAGCTCTGAGAGAGCATCGATTGAGCCAAAACAAAGGTGGCTACATACACGTGGCCAGTTAAAGAGACAAAACTAAGAGGCTGACAGTCTTCTAAACTGGCCTAAAAAATAGAGTTAAATGCCTAAAAATAATAATAAAATAAAATCTTCTATGGTCCCTTTCCAAAACACCATGACAAAAGGCTCCTAGATCACTTTTTGGCTTTGTTTTGGTGTTTATAAATTTGTTTAAAATGGGCTTAGTCATAGTCACACTACTCCTTACTCTCTCTAAAAAGGTTCAAAAAAAAAAAAGACAGGGGTGCAGAGGTGGCGGGAATGTGAGACTAAGTTATTAACAACCGAAAAGGGGGAAAAAAACTGGACTTTTCTCCATAGGTTTAAATTCCAAGGAATGGTGGACAGGATTTCATTAACTAAAGCCTAATTTGACACAAAGGACCCAAGGCTAAGACTTTTCTGGTTTGGCTGATTGATTTATGTTTGATATTTCTAAAGATTTTGACTAAATTGAGATAAAATAGTTAAATAGGGAAGTGGCACCAGCCCTTAATCCCAACACAATAGAGACAAAAACCAAGCAGAACTCCTGAGTTCCAACCTAGCCTCCACAGGCTTGACCCCCTGCAGATAAGATAAATTACTTACAAGAAACTGCTTAAGATTTAAACTAACAAATTTTTGGATACATTCTTTTTGCTTAATAATAAATTATATGTGCTTACTGATCTAAAAAATAAATCCACATCAACCTGAGGTTTATGTAAAATAAAAAAAATGATAAAAATGCTTTTTTAAAAGGCCAGCCAATCTCCTTAAAAGTAAAACGTCCACGAAAAATATGGGTAATGTTGGTAAGGTAAAGACCAAGGTTAAACAGAGAGATAGACATGAACCTACATAGCTCCCATGTAGAAAGGAGTGAGACAAAAGCACCCACAACAAAAATAAAAAGCCAGGTATAAGATACCTATGGCCTAAGAAATATATTATGCTGGTCAAGATAAAGACCAAGGTTTAAAAAAAAAAACATAGAAACTGGCTACGTAGGTACAAAATACCAACAACATACATAAACCCGAAAATAAAATAAAAATATATCTGATGTCTATTTAAAACTTAATGTCTTTTTTCTTCTGCTCAGAACAACTGGCTTGTTTCTAAAACAAAGACATTTTCTCCAAAAACAGGATGTGGCCTAACTTACATATCAAGCACTGTAAAGCCTAAAAAAAAGGCATTTAAAACTATACAATCTTGTTTTAATTCCAATATGATGATAATTGTATGTTCATTGTTAATGGTGATGTTATATTTTGTCTTTAAAAGAGGTCAAATTAAAACAGACCTAAAAAAGAAAGACTACTAACTTAAAAAGGTCAATGTTTACATAAATTCAAACTACAAATCAGTTAACTTATATTACAAATTCCACTACATGAAAATAACTCTAAGCCTGACTGAGACATGTGCATCCTGCACACCTAATACATTCATAATTTTAAGACTATATAGCGCTTGTGAAAAATTATATATTTTCAAAATAAAAAAACCAAGCACTGTTCTTCCAACATACTAAGATGCTTACATCCTACATCCTACATCCTACATGTTCCAGCCCCCAAGTGTTTCGGTTGTGGTTCCTCATCAGAAAAGGACAGCTTCAAAGAAGTCTCCTGATCCAAATTGGTCCAACATTTCAGACTGTTCCACACAAGACTAATATTGAACCTAATATTTCTGAACATTTAGAGACTAAACCACAAATACTATTCCCATCTTGTTTAACCATGTTTTTTAATTTGGGGCCCCCTACAGGTATTCTCCACCCCAAATCAACCTTTAAAAACTTTTTAAAAACCCACCCATTTCCCTTAAGGGTGGTTTTTGGTTACTTTCTTAGACTATAGATATATATTGTCATTAAAAGATATAAAGATAGGTGTTGTAAAAAAAAAAAAGAAAGGAGAGTATAGATATATGTAGGGATGATAGGACAAAAAGTAGATTATTGACTCTATTCCTCAACTTAGGTCCTTAATTGTTACTCACAAATAAGGTTAATTTTAATTCATTGATAGAGAATTTTGTATCTTGATACAAAATAAGTTTAAGTAAGGCAGCAGCTCTTACCCCAGAGAATCTACTGCTCCTCGCTCTTATGTTCTGGGTAAGACCCAAGAAGGCAGCCACATTGCCCCTTCCCCATTCAGAGTCATGATAGAAGAGTATATCTCTCACCTTGTCGTGTGATGGGACCCAAGTTCAGGACACGAGTCTGATCTATAAAGTTCCCACTTCGAAATCTAGTACCAGAGCAGGTCTGCAGGAGAAGAGTGACACAGAAAATCACTAGTGTGTGGAGAGGAAGGCAGAACGTACTCCTTGCATGAGAAATAGGCAGCCACGTCAGAAGATCATCCTCCTGCCTCATGCAGGAAATAGGAACTCACATCCCACCCCAACCCCTAATTGTGATTGTGGAAACTTCACTTAAGTTCTCTGAGATTTTCTAAATGGAAAGTGAGCTAGTACCTCCCTTGCTGATTTCTGTGATGCCTGAGTACATTAAAACACCTGAGTTGAACATGATGCTGAAGGCTTACCTCCTGTTATTGGGAGATAAGCTTGCATCTTGCAAATAAAGCCAATTTATCAGACAAGTTCCCTGAGATCACTGCCACCGCTTCCTAACTGCCAGGTAGACCAGGTGTCCTGACCAGCCTGTCATTCAGTTCTGTGCCCCTATAGATAGATAAATACCAGATATTTATCTTTAGATAGATAAATACCACAAATACATGTCTTCCTTTATGCCTGTGACCAAATGTCTTGATGATAGAAATGACAATTGGAGCAAGCTGCTACAGTGTGTTCATGACTCACAGGCTTGCACTGTTCATTCACAGCATCACACAGGTACACCTCGCAGTGCAGGTAGAGAAGGTCGTAATTTCCTGCAAACCGGAACATCTGAACAGAAAATCGTCCCTGAGGGGACTCGCCATTCTCCATCACCTGAATGGTTGTATCCTCTGTCTGTGGACATCTGAATGGGGAACATTAAGACATATGATGGGGTTGGTCAAGCCAAGATGCTGGAGCTCCACTTCCAGGCCTTAACTATCATATCACCACCTGTTAGCTGTGTGGTTTTGGCCAGACAATTAAACCTCTCTGTGTCTCGATTTCTTCATATGCATGCAGGAGTAATAATTACAGCCTATGTCAAAAGATAATTGTGAGGATTAAGTTATTTTTTTCAAAGTGCTTAGAACAGAGTACGGTACACAGTAGGGACCACCTGTGTCTAGGGCTAAAGAAGAATAATAAAAGTCTTCAACCACAGAGTTGGAACAAACCAGAAGTGAGACATTTCTCACTGCCAAGGAAAAATATTGAAGAATCATTAGCTGTTTTATGCTGTTTAATATGTGCCTGTTATAATAGCAGAAGCTAGGGAGTCCTGCCAGCCACTGAGCCAACAAAAATATGTGTACCCATTTGCAATGCATGCAGTGGTATCCAAATACAGCTGCCAAGAGAAATAAATCAGGATGCATAAGCTCATATGTGTGCTGGGCATTCCGGGCATTGAAGCAGGTAATCCTATTTCATTTCACATTTGCTCAAAGATAATTTTAAAACTGAGACAGGATCATTCAGACTCACTTTCTGCTAGATATCCACTATAAGGCAGATCCAATTCTAGCACCCAAAACTCTATTTGACAAAAAGAAAAGGAGGAGGAAGAAGAGGAAGAAGACAAAGAAGGAAGGAAGAAGGAGGAGGAAAGAAAAAGGAAGGAGAGAGGAGAAGGAGGAAGAGGAGGTGTAAGAAGACTTGAAATTAAGCAGTAACCCATTCCAAAGGGAAATCCATATTCAACATAGCTCATCACAGCCCCAATACTCAGCACAAGCAGGTGTCCTAGTGTCCCTTCTGGTCACCCTCAGTGTCCTCAACTTGCCTCTTGTCTTGTGATGTAGTAACACTTTTCCATGACTCATAATGCTCAGGCCAGCTTCCTCATACACGCACACAGAGACTCAAATACACACCACATTTCTCCCTACTTTCTCCAGAACATGTGTCCCAATTTTATACTCAGGAAACATGACTGTAGGGGCTCCTGCAGAGCACTCTTCTCTATCTCCATGTGGCATATGAGAACATGAACATCCAAGAGCATGAACCGGTTTGCACCTCAGAGCAAGGAAATGGAAAAGCCAAGGATGGCGTTCATATCATTCTAATGCCCTGTCAAGATCATGTCAGCATAGTCCAAATCCCAGCCTCTTCGCTGCATTTAGATATCACCTTTCCGAATGCTTGCCTGTGTGTCCCAACATCTTTGTTTTTGTTTAATCTTTTTTCTTTCTTATGATACATTTGTGCAGACATTTAGAGCATGGCAATCACTTTGTATCCCCTGTCATGTAAACAGAAGAAATCTTACACATGGGAGATATGAGAGCCATCAGAAATTACTTGGTCACTGTTAATTCTAGAACAGACTTCTATTTTATTGCAAAGGGATATTCTAAACAGAGGATGAAAACTGGGTGAGCGCTCAACTGAATATCCATCTTGTAAGTAGTCAGGCTGACTCTAAAGACCACCCTGAGGAAAGGTTAGGTCAAGGCCTCTTAGGAGTGCCTTTCCTGCCTGCACCATGGGCACCAAAGCCTCTACCTCCCCGACTTCATTCATCCAAGAGGCTTTTTATCGCTAACACTCTGCTTATTTCACTTTCATGTAACTGTCTGTCTTGCCTTCAGAATTTACACTGTATGAGGGTAGAGGGCTTCACCTCCTCTCTTCACCACAGTATCCACAAAGCCTCTGTTTAAGAAAAGCCTCTTAAGGAAGAGACAGCACACCTGTGCCTCACAGTTCCCACTGCTCCTTAGCTGGCCATGCCCACTCCTGCTCACCCAGCCTTTTCCTCCCAACTGACTACTCTGAGCCTGCCTTTCCATCAGATTTCTTACATTTTCTCATTCAGGAATAGCCACTTGGACCTCTAGTGAACATATGCAGACCTCTTTAAATATACAGTTTTATTGAATAAAATAAGGTATTTCTTTTTTTTATGTATACAGTGCTCTGTGTGCATGTACACCTGCATGCCAGAAGAGAGCATGAGATCTCATTATAGATGGTTATGAGCCAACGTGTGGTTGCTGGGAATTGAACTCAGGACCTCTGGAAGAACAGACAGTGCTCTTAACCGCTGAGCCATCTCTCCAGTCCTAAAATAAGGTATTTCAAGAACACAGAGAAAACCAGCTAAATCAAAGCACATGTCTTAAAATGTTAAAAACATTTGATTTCTGCTTTACGTACTTGCAAAACTATATTTGGCAATGCATTACATAATAAGATCCTAATGAAATAGTACCAAAAACTAATAGATAGCACAGGTAGATCCCTGCATTCTCAAACCCTTCCATGACTTTTTGCCTGTATCCCGGATGGGTCAGAATGCTACATTGAAGGTACAGGGTCATAAAAATGTATTTCTCCCATTAATTCAAAAGACATCTCCCAAAATCCCACCCATGAACCCTCAAACAGGACTCAGTGCTTTACCTGTCCTGGATAATGAAGTATTTCACAGGGTCTGTGGAGTTGCTACTGGGCGTGGCATAGCAGTTGGTCATTAGCAGTACAAACCGGGACAAATCGCCTCCATCCAGCATGGTGCCCACATACAGAAAAGCTTCAGTGGACAGCATCACAGAGGGGCCTTGGTAGGGCTGCATATAGGTAGAGCTCTGAAACAGTGCCATCCGCACGGTAAACATGCCTGTCCCACCCAAGCTGATGTTCAGGGCACTGCAAAGGAAGAAGAGCTGGTGAGAGGACCAGGTTGAGAACTCTCACAAATTGCTACCCATTCTGGTCAGCATTCTTGGGCAGTTCCTTGCAGTTATCTGACACTTTCATTCAGTAGCAGGACTGGACCCCTCACCACTGCTTGCAAACTGCAGTGAACACACAGGGGCAAGGGATATTTGGGAAGAAGGATGCTCTGCCTGGGCAGATCTGAGGTGGTACTCAGGGATCTACATCTCTAACAAGCTCCGGATGCTGCTAATGTTACAGACTCATAGACCATATCTTGAGTCACATGTTCCATGCACTGTTAGTGGCCCCTTGCTACCATTCTTTTAAAAAGCACAAATTCTTGAGGGACCTGCCTGGACTTCTTGAATCTCAACCTTCAACAGGCAAAAAGAGATGAGCAGTCAGAAGCCCTGCAGATGTGAGTTGTGAGAATTCGTTGTAATGTTCCTTTTAATACCTACATCAGATTGGGTCTTGTAAAATGCATGGGTTTTCATCTAAACACTCACATTCATGAGAATTTCACTGCATAATCTCTCAAAGGATGTGGAGAGGATGGTGACATACAAAATACAGCATAGAAAAAATGCTTAGTAATATAAAGGTCCACTTCACAACAGTGAACAGGCTGAGGCTTCCTCAAGTCCCAGAGAGGTTTGCTTTCTGGCAGGTTGAAGGTAGGCCTAGGACACAGCCACATTATGCCAGGTCACTGACTAGCCTAGTAGTACTCCTTCCAATAGCACAGAATAAACAAGTCAGACACATAGCCCAGTACTCTTCTCTGAGTCTGTGTCTTCTAGGGCAGTGGTTCTCAATCTGTGGATTGTGATCCCTTAGGTAAACCTCTGTCTCCAAAAATATTTACATTATCATTGATAACAATATCAATATTACAGTTATGAAGTAGCAATTAAATAATTTTATGGTTGGTGGGATCACCACAACATGAGGGACTGCATTAAAGGGAACCACTGCTTTAGGCCTACTGTAAGACTCTGATGAGATGTTTCGTATAAAGCATTTAACATGAGGTCCAGCATAGAGCAGCTGTCATTTTTCCCAGCATGAGCATTAGTGTGTTGTGACTCATCATACTCAAAGACTTTCAATTTTATTTAGCAAAAAGATTCAACTTTTTTCACAGAAATGGATGGAGCTTTCCTGATTCACCTTTCCAGCTTCCTTTCCATAGCCAAAAAAAACAAAACAAACAAACAAACAAAAAAAAACAAAAACAAAAACAAAACAAAAAAAAAAAAACACCTATGAAGAACATGGTTTGTAATTGCCTCTTTAATCAGATATCTTCAATTCAGAGAAGGATAGAAACTGAGATCTAAATGTGAGCTATGATCACCTGGAGTCCCCTTCAGAAGCAGGGCCACCCAATCATCTGAAAAGACAGAGGCTAGTATTTTACTCACCTGAGAAAGGCAGCGAAAGCATTGTAAAAGGCCCTTTGGCAGATGGCAACAACAGTTAGAGGGTGGATATGGGTTCCCCATAGCTATTCATTTAATATATAGCAGGGCCTGGGTTGGGACTTGAGTTCTATTCCTTACTATGTGTCCCCACTAAGCAATCCTGCCTCTCAGACTCCAAAGCCAGTGCCCATTTGGCAAGGCAGCTGAAGATCTCATGACTGAGAGGCTGAGGGGCTGAGGGCTGAGGGGCTGAGGGCATGAGGAGTTGAAGAGCTGAGGGGGTAAAGGGGGCTGAGGGGCTGAAGTGGTGAAGGGAGGCTGAGGGATTGAGGGGCTGAAGGGCTGAGGGGCTAAGGGGGTAAGGGGGTGAGAGGCTGAGAGGTTGAGGAGCCAGGGAGGCTGAAGGGATGAGGGGGTGAGGGATTGTTGCGTGGAGCCCCTAGGAGCACTGTAGCCCTTGATGGCCATACCTGACCATGGGCTGTAGGGAGGTCTTCAGGCTGACTTTCATGTCTAGTGGGTAAGAGCACTCAAAGTTGATTCTGATGTTGACGTCACGGATGATGCTGTCTTTTGCCAGGTAGAGGGTGTTGCTGTAGGTGGCATGGGTTTCATTCCTCTGTGTTGGCAGAAGGGAAGTAAGAGAAAGGCTCATGAGACAAACCCTGGACAGGGTTTTACAGCCAATTGAGTTTGTCTGTGGACACCTGAAAGCTGCACTCCCAGTCTGTGTGCCACAACAGCAGTGACTGTAGGAGCAGATGTCATGTTCCAGACCCTGAGCTATATTCTCTGCCTGCATCACTCCATTGATGACTCTAGTGGCCTAAAGTGACAGGGCTGCTGAATCCCTGCATCATGGATGAAGGGGGTGGAGGCTCAGGGTTCGCTGAGAAATGAATACGTCCCTTCAGAGCATGGGATCTACAACGCCTAGGCTAGTTTCAAAACTATAGGTTTTCTCTTCAAAACTGAAAGCCATAGGCAGGCTATTGCTAATTTCATTTCCCACTACCCATGACAAATGGAAACTTCTTCCTTTCCTCCTTTCCTTTTGCTCATTCCCATTTTCTTTCCAGGCATGAAGGAAGCAGGAGGAAGCTAGGTGCCAGCCACACAAACTTTTATGAGCTAATCTCTGCAGAGGAATCTGGGAATGAGGCTCTTCTCAGCATCCCTGCACACATATAGGCTTGCCTCTGGTCCCAGTGTTGGCCTCAGTGGCTGGCCACTGGCCATCATGCCAGCTTAGCACTACCTTCTCCATCTGTAAAATGGGGAGCCAGCCTTACAGAGCAAGCTCGCATCTGGCACACGGCTTAATTTAATCTTCTCAACACCTTACAGAGAAGTGACAATCCTTTCATGTTGAAGTTATCCAGGCAGGTCAAACAACTCAGCCGAAACTCATACAATGGGTGGACTTGGGACTTAAATAGGCACCAAGCACTACAAAATGGCTGTCACCACTGGCAAGGACTTACCCTCAACACTGTCCCACAGGGACCATCCCGGGCAGGGGTCACCACCGACATCCAGTCTCGTTCACCTCTCTCGCTGAAGCCTGAGCACTGGTTATCACTCAGGAACATGAAGATCTTCAGAAAGCCCAGATTCTTCAGCTGGCACTTGCTGAGGGACATCTTGATGTCATTGACCCCACACTCCAGCCTGTGCTCCAGGAAGGAGACATCTGAAATGGCCACGAACAACAGGATTAGGAGCCTGTGCCTCTGGGGCCAGGCATGCCTCCAGGTATCCAGCATGTTTGCTTGGGCTGGCCACCAGATTGTGGCACTTAATATGCCTTGGGATAATCACTGTCCCCTCTCAGACAAAACTGAGTTATGAGTATCTGTGGGTGGGTGCAACTGCCAGCCATCCAGGTCCATGTTCCCTAAAGAGTAGATTATATACAAAATTTAGGATAGTTTGAGGGTCTTTCACAGGCCCATCGTTAAACAACATCAAATTCAGATAAAAAGAGAAAAGAGAAATAAGAAAAAGTTAACTGTCATTTTATTTTTTTAGTATCCTTGCTACACGCAAGTGCCAGTCCCCTAGTGGCAGTGACTCTGATACCATATACTGGTTAATTTCCCTCTTAAACGAAGAGCAGGCTCAGAGTTTGGAGTAGGAAGCGATGAATAGCTAGAATTCTTTGCTATTAGTCAGTTTTGGGGGACTAGTGGCTAAAGATGTTTGCTGCCAAGCCTTACTACCTCAGTTCAGTCCCCAGGACTTGTATGGTAGAAAGCCAGAACCAGCTTCCACAAGTTGTTCTCTGATCTCCACTTGTGTGCCACAACACTTGAGTCCCTCCTCACATGCACAACACACACACACACACACACACACACACACACACACACACTCAATGCACACAAATAAGCCTAAGATTTTTGAAGTATTTTTAAAAACTTTTTCACTTTTAGTCCTTTTAAAGTATTTTACCAAAGCACTACACAACCACAGAAGTATAATGACATCCTTTCCATTGTGTTCTTTTTTACAGATAGCTTTGTGAGGTGTTACTTATAAATGCAGTATGACCACCTCAGCCTAAATTAACCTTAGGGGAGCAAGCACTTCCGCATTTGGAGAGGAGTGTGTTCATCATAAAACTCACCATGCAGCTAGTACTTGGATACCAGCTGAATCAGACCATCAAGCCCCACTCATGACCCAAGTCTGGGACAGACAGACTGAGACATCCTCAATGACATCATGAGGAAACAGGCTCAGAGAGGACCATTTCCTTGCTCAGCATGCCACACCGGCCACAGGCCACAGAACTTGCAGTCAGTTTCTGGTGTGGCAGGTGGCTCATAAGTTCTGGCTACCTGTTGTGCCTGCCATGTTTTGGAGTCCTCCAAAAGAGGATACTGGTTAAGAAGAGGTTCCCAGTCCCTAGCCTCTAGGAACTTTGGAGCTAACTGAGGAGGAGCCCGAAACCACCCAGGCTATAGTGACCTTTCCTTCTCACTGACTGGATATGTCCTCTGGGTCACAGGCCCACACCAGCACGAGCCTCAGCCCTAAACGCTGATGATTTAGTTTCCCCCTGGGTCTCACCTGTGATGTTGAAGTCCCGTTTACATTGGCAGCGCCACCTGCCGTTATCCGATATGCAATCCTCGTCTACCCTGCACTCTTCGCAAGTCCCCTCCACGGAGCTAGGATCTGCAATACAGCCAGCATACACATACAGTCAACACCTGTGCCTCAAGACCCCTGCCGAGTAAGGATGAAGGGCATTGCCAGGCTCACCTGTGCAGTAAGCCAGATTGCACTCTGGAGGCTCTGTCAGATTGTAAACATAGTAGCCACCTGGGCAAGCCTTCACCTGGACCTGTGTGGACCACAGGCAGCAGTGGTTGCTCCAGTGCGCGCAGGCCGTGCGGCTCACAATGCCCTCGCTGCTTGAAGGATGAGAGCCGTTGAGCCACATGGGCGCAGCCGTGTTGCATCGCAGGACCGGAACGCAGGTCTCAGCCATGCGCACACCACCCTGGCCTGTGAACCGGTACCAGCCTTGCAGACCTGAGTCACAGGAGTATCCAGCACCATACTCTGTGCTGCGCCAGTACTCGGTCAGGGTCTCATACACATTGCAGGGATCCTCGCACACCAGTGCTCCATCCTGGCCCTGGGGCAGGCAGTCCAGTCCTGGCTCACAGGATCCCTGGGAACACTCACAGTGCCAACCATCCCCTCTGTAGCCTTCAGGACACAAGCACGAGTAGTTGCCCTCTGTGTTGACACAGGTGGCCAGGGCGTGACAGTCATTGAGTCCCTGATCTGAGCACTCATCCACATCAGTGCAGCCCAGCCCAGGCACCAGACGGAAGCCATCCAGACAGGAGCACTCATAGGAACCTAGCGTGTTCACACAGCTACTGTTGGCATAGCAGTTGTGAGTGTGTAGGGTGGCGCACTCATCCATGTCTTCACATACCAGCCCATCGCCAGTGAAGCCCTTCTGGCAGGAGCATGTCGTCACCACCCCATCCACCATACAGGTAGCATTGCTGTGGCATTCAGAACACTTTCCTGCAGACAGAAGAGCCCAGCCTCAGAACCTGGCCTCTGAACAGATACCGGAGTGCAGACTTCCTTGCTTCTCAGGCCTTGTTACCTTGCTTAGACCTTAGAAACCCAACCACCCAACTTCCCCTGAGTAGATTCCTCTATTCATCAAGTTAAACATGACCTTCCCATTATGCCCTCTTTTAAAATGACCATACTGTCATATCCGAGGGCATAACGCAACATTCCTGATACTTGTGGAAGATGCATGGCTAACTTGCCACCTCTTCCCAGCCTTTCCACAGTCCGTGCCTTCTGCACAGGTCCCTTCTCTCTGAAACACCCCGCCCCCCAGGCCCATTTGACAAGACACACCCTTTGCTTTTAATAGTAAGAAGAAAAGAGCTATTGTATAGGGTTACTTACTGCGTGTCTGACAAAAAAAAAAATGTGCACTTTTCATTCTGACACTTATTGACTCCTTCCAATGGCCCCTTGGCACCCAGTTTTAGTTTTTTTACAGAAAAGAACACTGAAATTTGGAAGGAGCAAGCCCCTTGGAAATTGCCAAGCACATGGCATGAGCACAGAACCCTTGCTTTTATCTATGACCCCACAATTATACCTAGTGTGGCCCCAGAGTACTACATGTTGGAAGGCAATGCTACCCCCACGGAATGACGTCACACTTAAAGGAGAGGTGCTGTAAGCTACCTGGGGTGGGTGTGCGTATTTCAAATCTCCTGTGTATCTGGGCATGTTTGTGCCTTTACAGTGAAATGCCAGAAGGAGTCAGAGGTGTTCTAGGCCCTGGTCTCAACATCAACATCACCCACACGTTGTTATTAATCAGAGTCTCGGGCCTCTTGCTAGACCTACTGAAGCAGAATTCGCATCTTTACAAAACTTCCAAGTGAGTCCTGTGCAGTCCTCGAAAAGGGCTTAGAATAAGGATCATGCCAAGTGTGCTAAAAGATAAAGATTGTTTCTGCAAAGGGAATATTGCTACACTCCCTCCCCTTACACATGTACACACACACACACACACACACACACACACACACACACGGAAACACACACTTACTTGCTTCTGATGAGTCATTGGCTCCAGCTACAGTGAGCCAAGGGGTTACCACTGTTACCATCAGCATCCAGGTCAAAGAAAGCAGCCGTGCCATCCTTTATGCTCTGCCCTCTACTGTTGGTCCTGGAAACACCTGCCAAAGCAAAGACAGGTTACATACTTGAGATTTCTCTTGTGTTTCTGATGCCTGAAATCCTGAGAACAGAGATGGGTGAGGCACATGTATGATATACCTCCCCTCCCTACAGACAGAAGGAATACTTTGGCTGGACACCCTTTATATGGATCAGAAAACAGCATTTATATAGACCAAGAGGCACAACTTATATGAAGAAAGAAAACTGAAACGCTGCAGCTCTAGCTTTGTTGGGCTTCCGAAGCCTCTGTGGACACAGCCCTACACCCCATTTCCCATGCCTGACCACCCAATCACCATGCACTGCACATTTTGAAAAACTAAGCCTTTCATTTGGAGCAAAAAGTTGCCAAATGAGGTGGTCTTATGCACTCAATCCCTTACTAGAGGCAGCTTTGGGTTTTCACAGGCAGTTCTTGATTACCTGACCTTACAATTTGTTCACACTTCCTTATTCATTCAACAAACATTTACTGAGTGGCTACTATGTACAAAACAAGGAGCTTAATACCAAGAAAAAATGAATATCAGCTACATCCTCACACCATTCATATAAAGAAGTGACAAACAATGAGGAACTCGAGAGGTGATTAACCTCATATACATTATGTGTAACTATAATGTATATTACTATTTTTAAATGGTTAT
Organism: Acomys percivali; assembly: GCA_907169655.1. Classification (NCBI taxonomy): domain Eukaryota; kingdom Metazoa; phylum Chordata; class Mammalia; order Rodentia; family Muridae; genus Acomys; species Acomys percivali. Next base: position 93,315 of record OU015757.1, read on the forward strand.
TTGTGATTGTGACAGGTGAAATAATTCTAGATGGATTCAGGTGTTACCCTAAGTTTTACAGCCAAAAACTAGAATGGCATGATGGTTAGACATGGGAGCTGAGCTGAAACTCAGTCCCCATGTTACCCATCACAACACTGTGACACCAGGTAACATGTTCTAGTTTTCTCATCTATGCAATGAGAACCACCTCTTCCACCAGCCAGCCAGCATCTGGGAAGTGTCAGGCCTAGTTCTATGACATGCCTGTGCTCAAAGAACTTTTGTGCAAGAACAAATGTTCTCAGGGCTAGGGAGATAGCCCTGTCAAGAGTGCTCACTGCTCTTGTCAGGTGCCAGCACCACATCAGAAGCTCACAGCTCCTGTAACTCCAATTCTAAGAGATCATATATTTTCTGGCCTCTGGGGCCATAATATTGCATATAAATTCATGCACAGTACATATACACAAACATAAATAAAAATATAGTTTTGAAGAGACCACATGTTTTCCAGACCCCTGAGTCTGAGATATGATATAAAACACACACACATACACACACACATGAGCAAGAGAGAGAGAGAGAGAGAGAGAGAGAGAGAGAGAGAGAGAGAGAGAAAATAAAGGTTTTTACAAAACATCTCTTATGCTTATGTCATATGTTGCTTGCTGACAAGGTCTATTTAATGAAATTAAAACTCTAATAGAAGCTATGTGACCTCACAACCCACTGGTGTGGTGCAAAAAATACGATGGCATTCCTATGGTTAATTAAATGGCATATACAAAGAACCACCACATAGCAAATATTTTTCCTCACTGCCACAACCCCAGTACATAACACATAGCATATGCTTCAGGGGTAGCTCTGAATGAAGAAAAATAGCTAGCCTCAAAGAGAAAAAGACTGCCATGTCACCACTCACAAAGCTGATAATCAGTGATGAATCAGGAGACTCTGTCCCCTGTAGCCAGATGCTAAACTTTCTCTCCCAACTCCCTGGAAGAGAATGGGATTCGCTAGAGGAGAAGTAGGTAGGGGAGATGATGGCTCCAGATAGCCTTACCTGAACCCAGGACGACAGGGCTGGTCCGTTCACAAGTAAGTGCCTGTGAGTAATATATACACATCAGCCCTTGGCTGGCAATCTCTCCTCCAATTATTCTGTGCTTCTTCTCCTTAAGATTGTTTCTGTGGGGGTAGAATTTTTCTTTCCTTTTGGCATAGAGTTCACCTTTCCCAAGCCATGAGGCTGTTATTTTTTCCTTCATAGTTAGATATACAAAATGATTGACATTGGGGTCACACCTGACCTGTGCCTGGAAACACAAGGTCTCTGTTTTGCACCTTTTGGCAACAAGACATTCTTCAGTTAGACATTAACTGGCAAAGCAGTGCCAAGGTGCTAGGCTTTTTTCTTGCTCCTGGGCAAGGACAAGGTGGACCCAAGCCCAGGGTCCCAGGCAGAAGATAGGATCTGAAGTTAGGATAAAAGGAGTGTTTGCCTAGACGTCTGGAACATACACATGCTCTCAAGAACAGCCTCACCAGATTAGCCTCCCCCCTAGAGTCCACACAGGAGTGGAGTGTCTCTGAGAAGGGAGTCAGGCCACAGGACCATCTGGATATCTGTCAGCTGGAGTCCAAACAGTGGGGGTTCCCTGGGCTGATAAATAATCTTATATTTGAACAGGCTGAGTTGTCCTGAGTCCACCATGACTCAGGAAATTTAACTCTTCTCTCTCATGAAACCATTTCCTTCACCTGTGAAAGAGATGCCCCACCCCATGAGCAGTGATGGTGGTTAATGGAGATGATGCAAGTGGAAATACTTGGTGACATTTGATTCAAGCAAAATCTGTGACGATGCTTTGCTGACTTGGAGTTACAAATAGAGTTCACTGAGGCTGAGCCATGAGCCACACCTCCGGACACAGCCCCATGTAGGTGGCAACCCAAAATTTGATAGAATATATGTCATTGTGTTGTGGAAAATACATGTACACTTTGACTGAGAAGGAAGCATAGCCATACAATCACATCTTGGGATGTCTCCTCTTTTTTAATTTTTAAATTTTTTATTTACTTATTAATTTTACATTCCTATATAGCCCCCTTCCATAATCTCCTCAGAGTCCTTCTCTCTCTCTCTCTCTCTCTCTCTCTCTCTCTCTCTCTCTTCTCCTCTCCCCCCCCCCCCTCTCTCTCTCTCTCTCTCTCTCTCTCTCTCTCTCTCTCTCCCCTCTCTCTCTCTCTTTCTCTCCTCTCTCTCTCTCCCCCCCTATTCCCCACCCCTAGTCCTCAGAAAAGAGGAGCCCTCCTCTTCTTCCAACTGATCCCAGCCTATCGAGTCTCATCAGGACTGAGTACATCCTCTTCCCCTGTGGCCTGGCAAAGCAGCCTCACTAAAAGGAGGTGGATGAAGTGGGCAACTAGTCCATGTCAGAGAAAATTCGCTACTCCCCTTACTAGGGGATCCACATGAAGGCTGAGCTGTCCATCTGCTACATCTTGTAGGGGGCCTGTGTCCAGTCTATGAATGGTCCTTGTTTGGTGCTTCAGTCTCCACAAGCCCCTCTGAGCCCTTGTTAGTTGGCTTTGTTAGTCTTCTTTTGGAGCTCCTGTCACTTCCAGGTCCTTCTATCTGCCCCCCTCCTACTTTTCCATAAGACTTGTTACACTTTGCCCAATGTGTGACCATGAGTCTTCGTATCTTTTTGAATCTGCTGCTGGGTGTAGCCTCTCAGAGGACAGCTATGCAAGGCTCCTGTCTGAAAGCATAGAAGAATATTGTTAATAGTGAAGTGGGTCTCAGGTTGGACCAGGCATTGGTTGGATGTTCCCTCGATATCTGCTCTATTTTTATTCCTACACATCTTGTAGGCAGGGTATATTTTAAGTCAAAGTTTTTTGTAGATGGGCTGGTGTTCTCCTCCCCCTCCACTAGGAGTCCTGTCTAGTTAGAGGGTGTTTTCTTCAAGCTCCATGACCCCTGCTACTAGTAGTCACAGAGAGAGGTACCCCCTATATCTTCCCAGAAGTCTACTCTGTCCTAAGTCTCCAGCTTGTCACACAAATGTCTATGCCTACAGTTTTTCTTCTCTCTGCAGCCTCTATCCTCCCACCCATGCTCTCTCCAGGTTTGATCTAAGCTGTCATTTTTCTCTCTGCATTCCTTCTCCTACCTTCTTCCCTCTCTTCAGCCACTTCTGATGTCTATTCTATGTCCTCTTCCGAGTAAGATTTCATCATCCTCCCTTGGGTTCTTCTTGTTACTTATCTTCTTTGGGTCTGTAAATGTTTATCCTGGACTATATGAACTAAAATCCACTTGTGAGTACATACCATGTGTGTCTTTTTGGGTCTGGGTTACCCTCACTCAGGATGATCTTTTCTGGTTTCACCCATTTGCCTGCAAATGTCATGATTTCCTTGTTTTTAATAGCTGAGTAGCACTCCATTGTGTAAATATACCACAGTTTCTTTATCCATTCTTCGGCTGAAGGACATCTAGATCGTTTTCATATTCTGACTATTACAAATAAAGCTGCTGTGAAAATAGTTGAGCAAGTGTCCTTGTTGTATGGTAGAGCATCTTTTGGGTATATTCCTAGGAGTGGTATGACTGGGTTTTGAGGCAGAGCTATTCCCAATTTTCTGAGAACGCACCAAATTTCCAAAGTGGTTGTATAAGTTTTCACTGCCACTAGCAATGGAACAGTGTTCCCCTTTCTCCACATCCGCTCCAGCTTGTGCTGTCACTTGAGTTTTTGATCTTAGCCATTCTGACAGGTATAAGAGAGAATTTCAGAGTCAATTTGATTTGCATTTCCCTGATAACTAAAGACACAGTGTTTTTTTAAAGTGCTTCTTAGACATTTGAGATTCCTTTGTTGAGAATTCTCTGTTTAGCTCTGTACCTTACGATGTCTCTCCCTTCATAACTTCCTAGAAGTGAAATTTTTGGACCAAAGCAGTGTGTGCTTTTAAGAATATTGATATCTTTTCAAAAAGAATCTCACTGATATTTTTAAAATATACTTATAGGGACTGAGGATGTAGCCAATTGTTAGAGTGCTTGCTTGTCTAACATGCACAAAACCTTAGGCTCAGTCTTTACCACAGCATGAGTGTGGTGGTGCACAACTGTGATCTTGCACTTGCAAGGACAGACAAGATCAGAAGATCAAGGCCATTGTCAGCTACATAGTGAGTTTGAAGCCAACTTGAGTTGCATAAGACCCTGCCGCAAACAGTAAACTAAAGTATAACAAAAACAATAATTTATAGCCTCCTACTAGTACAAAATAGTTCTGAGTATAACTTCTTTCATTTTGGCCAACTTTTCATCCTCTTTGCCAAAAAGCAATAAAAAATATCTTTTTGTTCACTTTTGTATTTGTTTTTTATGCATGCATGCATGTGTGTCCATGTGTGTGTATTTAATGAAAAAGACTATTGCCACCTCATTTGTTTATTTACCATTTATTCTACTCTTCGTAACTCTAGTTATTGATATCCTGTCCCTTTCGTACAAGACCCCATGGAAACTCTACTCTTGTATCCGTCCTAGAATTAAAGAAAGTAATTTTCTGAGGTTTGCAGACTTGTCTAGCAAAGCTTTAGGAGGTAGAAAGGAGACTTTGGTCTAGTGTCTATTCCTGAATTCTATCAACATGATTTCTGGTTTCTAGATTTCATGCATTCCAGTCTCAGTGCCTGGCTGATCCTGAAAAAACACACTTTCCTGGGTAGGCTAGTCTCTGGAGATGGCAAACATCTTGCTACAAGGAGCCTTTCCTATGTCAACCACCCACTCTAGAGCCATACGCCTTCTCCTGTCTCCTTAGTGGGGTTGTCACCCAGGACTAATATTCCATGCTCTGATCACCCCATGAAACCAGCTAGGATAAAACTGAATATGGCAGCTGTTTCCTGGAGCCCACTGATATTGAAGACACCAACATAAACTTGCTTGCCCCACCCCCTCCTTTTGCACCTGAAAAAGCCTCAGTAAAGTACTGGGAAAATAACTCAAACTCAAGTGTCTACTGCAGAATGCTAAGGATCCATGTTCAATCCCCAGAACCCACATAATAGGCTGAGTGTGATGGAGTGCTCTTGTAATCCTAGCTCCAGGAGACATAGACACTCAGGTTCCTGGGGTTTGCTGGCCAGCCAGTATAACCTGCTTGATGAGTTCCAGGCAAGTGAGAGGTCCTATACCAAAATCAAGGTATATAGGTCCTTAAGACACCTGAGGTTTACCTCTGGCCTTCACATGCACATGTGCACACATATGTACACTAGCATACTACATGTACATGCATGTGCACATGTGCACACACATACAGAGAGAAAGGAAGAGAAAGAAAGAAATAGAAAGAAAAGACAAAGACTTGTTCCTTTTCTAGAAAAAAAGAACAAAGATTTGTACACACATGTTGCTCCTATACCTTTCCTTTCTGGCTCCTCTGGTACTTCTGCATATACCTTCCTCCTCTATCCCTCTGGCCTCTGTGGCATGCCACATTCCCTTACCTAAGGATCTATGAACGTAGCAAGCTATCTTGTTGATGATAGTGTCACCTTGCCACTAGCCTTGCCATATCATCATAATACTAAACCAACATTTTAAGGCAAGAACCTTTACATTTTACTCAACATAGCTTAGCCATTCTCAGTCTGTCTCTACTGGTCATTTTCTTGCTCACCCTGATTTCCTCAGTCCTTGCCCCATCTCACCACTGATGACTTTCTGGCATCCCTCATAGATGCTGTTGATCTCTCATCTTCTTGGTCAACCTGTGTTTCTTCTCCTTGGAATGAGGGCCACATCATTGCCTTTTTTTTTTTTTTTTTTTTGGAAGATCTGTCTCTTCTCAGGTGCTCCAATATCTTCCCTTCTCTCCTCCATTTATTCCTTCCTCCTATACAGACTAACCTACAGAGACACTCTTTTGCACCCATGCTCACCAAGCTATTTTATACCTTATATTTTCAGGGGCATTTTTTCTCAAATATTTTATCTACTCTCCCACCTCACACCAGTATACTTTCTAAAGTGCGAACTCCACTGAAATTGTTCCACACCATCAAATGAATCCATATTGCCAAATGCAAGCTTAGTCCTTGGGCAGTGTTCAATACATACTTGGTTTTAAAGGAGACTTAGATCGCTTGTAATACTCTTCTCTCTTAATTTGCCAACACAGGCAGAGCACTTGATGTGAGTGGTTATGTCAACTGTACCTTCAGGCAGAGCATTTGATGTGAGTGGTATGATAACTGTGCTTACCAAGTTCTTCTCTTGGGTCTGCCTGTTTGGGGGCTTTTTCTTTGTTTATTTTTGTTTGTTTAACAAATGGACTGAGAAAGAAATTAGGAAAGTAAAACCCTTCACAATAGACACAAATAATAAAAATATCTTGGTGTAACTCTAACTAAGCAAGTGAAAGACCTGTATAATAATGAAAATAACCCAAAGAAGCTAAGTAACAAGGGGCACCAAGGTTGGGTTGACTTGAATCTCACTGAAAAGGGAAAAAGATTAGACATGGAGAGTAGATGGATGAAGAGGACTGGGTAGGGGAGGGAGTGGGGATAGGAACAGGAGGGATGAGATGGGGGAGGGAGAGAGGGAGAGAATACTGGGAGTAAGAGAGACAGCAGAATTTGGGAAAGCATCTCTGGGATGAGCTAGAAACTTAAGACAATGGAAACTCCCAGGAATCTCTGAGGGTGACTCTAGCTAAGACTCCTAGGTGATATAGAGCCTGGACTTACCATCTCCTGTAACAAGATTTCCAGTGGAGGGATTGGGACACCAACTCAGCCACAATTTGCCCTGCTTACAAGATGTGCAGGGAGCCAGGCATGGTGGCACATGCCTTTAATCGCAGCACTCAGGAAGCAGAAGCAGGTGGATCACTGTGAGTTCGAGGCCAGCCTAGTCTACAAAATTGAGTCCAGGATAGTCAAGGACTGTTATACAGAGAAATGCTGCCTCAAAAAAACAAAAAGCAAACAAACAAAAAACCAGGATGTGCAGGGGTAAAAATGATGGAACATAATTTGAGGGAATGGCCAACTAATAACTGGCCCAGCTGGAGACAGGCGCCATTAGAAGGAGCCCATCCCTGACACTTGTAGTGATACTACTCTGCCACACTTGTAGACACACTTATAGTAACCTAATATAACTGTCATCTGAGAGGCTTCACCCAGAAACTGATGGAAACAGATGCCGAGACCAACAGCCAAATATTAAGTGGAGCTGGGGAATCATGTGGAAGAGTGGGAGGAAGGATTGAAGGAGCCAGAGAAATCAAGGACACCACAAGAAGACCTACAGACTCAACTAACCTGTGCCCATAAGGGCTAATAAAGACTGAACTGCCAACCAGAGAGCATGCATGGGACATGCTCTAGGCCCTCTGCTCAGATGCAACAGCTGTGCAGCTGAATCTTCACGTGGGAGGCCTAAACTGGGAGCAGGGGTTGTCTCTGTCTACATTGCCTGCCTTTGCACCTCTTTTTCCTAGCTGGGCAACCTCATCTAGCCTCAAAAGAAGGAGATGTGTCTAGTCTTATTGCAACTTGAAATTCCAAAGCTAGTTGATATCCATATCTGTAATATAAGAAAAGGGGAAGAGGAGTGAATAGGGGAGTGAGGGAAGGAAGGGAAGAGGGAGGGACCAGAAAGAGAAAAGGGAGGGAAATCTGCCATTGGGATGTAAAGTAAATAAATAACTTAATTATTAAAAATGAAAATATATTTTTTCATACAATATATTATGATTTTCTTTCCCTACTCCTTTTAGTTCCTTCTACCTCCCCTCCCATGCAGAGCCACACTGTTTCTGTCTCATCTAAGGAATAATAATAAATAATAAACAAATCAGAATGACAAAACAACCATTCAAAAAAAAACAAAGAAAAGGCTCAAGAAACACATACGTATGCAGAGACACCACATTCGCACATTCAAGAATCCCATAAAAACCTGAAGCCAGAAACAATAATAAATATACAAAGGACCTATAAAGTAGGGGGGGGGAATTTCTTGACAACATTATAAGACAAAGAATCGCCAAAGATGACACTGAGCTCATTTTCTGTTGGCCATCTACTGCTGAATATGAGAGTGAGACTCCCTTTGAGAAAACTAATTTTTATTTGCAAGTGGTTATCAATTGGGGGGTGATCAATTCTGGATTAGGGACAGGAGTGTTCATCCACTTCTCCTTTCAACTCCAGAACCCCATCTGGTACCAATCCATGCAGGTTCTGTGCATACTGGCACAGTCTCTGAAAGTTCCTATGTGTTCCCTCTCTGTTTGTCCAGAAGCTTTGATTCTTGGTTGTCCTCCATCCCTTCTGGCTTTATACTCTCTGCCTTCTAGTCTGCATGGTTTCCTGAGTCTTGAGGAGAGGGATTTGATGAAGACATCCCTTCTAGAGTTGAGTGTTTCAAGGTCTCTCATTCTCTGCAAATTGTCAGGATGAGGGTCTGTATTTGTTCCTATCTGCTGCAGGAGGAAGTTTCCCTGATGATGGCTGAGCAAGGCAGTGATCTATGGGTATGGCAGAATGTCATTAGGAGTTATTCTGTTGCTGTGTTCTCTTAGCAGAAGAGAAGTACTTAGTTTCTCCCTAGGTGACCAGCCAATCTGGTCTCAGGTTCTCACTCACACGAGCTTACTGGGTATAGGTTCCATTTCAAAGTCAGCCTTAACTCACCAGATATTGCTTGGTTACTCCCATAAGCGCTGTGCCACTATTGCAACAGTATATCTTGCAGGAAGGTCACTCTCATAGATCAGAGGATTTGTGGCTGGCTTGGGGTTTATCTTTCTCTTTTGCTGGAATGCAGAGTATCTTCTAGGACCATGAATACTTTGTGGATATCCATGCAGGTGAAGACTCTGTAGGCACCAACTAGCTGAACTGCTCTGTGTGCAGTGAGTTGTACAGATGTTGTCTTGAGCAGTGGAGCCTTACTGTCAGTTTGTGGGGAGACACTAAAACCCTTGGCAATAGCCGGGGTTGTTTGAGGCTTCTGATGGGTCCCTTTGGCCAACATCAACTTTATTTCTTGAGGGGAGAGAGTATTCCATGCTTTGCCACTGAAAAGTCTTACATTGACGAGTGGTTCCATCTTTTTCAGTAAGGTTGAATTAGGGGGATGAGGGCTTTGAGAAACTGATCAGACAGAACAGAAAGTGTTCACATGACAGCCAGATATACTGGGAAGGAGCTGAGAGCAGCCCTTTCTAACAGGGCAGTACCTGTGCCCCATCTCTCTACTGTTTTTGCTCTCCCTGTGTCCGAGGATCCAGGCACCTCTCTGGAACATACACATTGCAGCCTTGTCCTCCATTTCACTGCCTAGCATGGACTCTGTTCCACATGACTTAGTCTCCTCAGCCCCCACCTACCCCTCCTTTGACTAGCAGCCACATGGCTGTGAGGTGGAGGTGAGTGAGTCTTGCATCGTGTCCTGAATACTAAAACCTACTCCAATAGGGTCATCTGGCTCCAGTGAGTTCCATGGCTGCAGGCTGTTCTCTGCTTCACCCTGATGTGAGCAAGTCAGGTTTGGGGGGTTGGGAATAGGAATTGCTTCTAGGAGTCTAAAACATGAATAGCCTTTGCTTTGTGTGATAGATGGAAAGTATGGAGCTCCAAGGCCATTTTAGGGAGCACAGTCCCTATAGTAATATCCTACCCTTCTCAGAAACGTCTCTAACCCTGATGAAATGACTTAGAAAACAGTATAAACATGAAGCGCTAAATAATGACCCCAAATATACCCACATCCTAATCCCTGGGACATATGAATATTGCCTTGCAGAGTAAAAAGGACTGTACAGGTGCGAATAAGTCAGTGAGGAGTGGCATACTAAGGGTTAGATACAACCATAACAGTGCTTAGAAGATGACTGGAGAGGATATGAAAGGATGAAGCATAAGGTCGCAGTGATCCCAGGACAAAACCCAAGCCAAGGAATGCAGGCAGCCCCCACGAAGCTGCAAAGCAAAGGTTTCTTTCAGAGGGCACCAACCCTAACGAATCTTGACTTTCATCCCAGTGTGAAAAAAACAATTTTGAGACTCGATCCCCTGCATCTGCTTCCTGAGCACTGGAATTACAGGTGCACACCAAACCTACACCATGCAGAACACACAGTGCACTAAGAAAATACTACCACTCTCTGTATCCATGAGGATGGTCATGGTGGGGGCAGGACAGGCATTGTGCAGTCGCACCATGAAATACCAGAATGCTTACCAATAGTGTCTTAAAGTGCCTCTTGGAAACAGCAACACTTGAAATGGAAATGATGAAAGCACAGCCAGATGAAGATGGTCAGGGAGTAAGTTTTCTGAAGGCATGCATTTGGATAGAGGGGACAACCCCACAGAGACAACTTGTGTTCAAGGAATACAAGAAGTGTGACTGATGCATAGAAACTTGGAGAGCTAAGGAGAAATAGAGATCCAAAGGGCTACACCTGTCAAGACTTTGCTGGAATAAAGAGGTTGGAAACATTCTAAATGTCATAAAGATGCCAGCTACAGACCAGAGACAAAACAGATACAGTGAGCACTGAGAGCTATGATGTTTAGAATTATCTCTGCAGGTTTAGGAATATGGAACATGAGGAGGAAGGTCGGGGTGTTCAGGGCCAGATTCTGAGACTTCTGCTTTCAAGAAACAATGGGTGACTCTGAGCAATGCAGAGAAGTAGGCAAAGTCACCTGGGAGGAAGTGAGCAGAGTCACTTGGAAATAACAGGATGGATCACATGAAAGGAAGCAGCTTGAGTCACATAAGGAGTAGGTGGAGTCCCAGGAAAGAGGAGACTGGAGCTACTTACTGAAAGTAGGTAAAGTCAAGTGGAGGTTATAGTGTAATATAACAGAGCACAGGGGATTGTTCTGGCATGACTACTAGCTGGTGGCTTACTTGCTGGCATATAGACATCTAAAGACAAGCTGGGAGTTCGATCTCTGTGGTGCCAAATTGCACCATAAGCCTGTTGTTACACCTCATTTGCAAGACTTAGCCAAACTCCTGAGGGGGCAGCTAGTGGGAGGTTGGGTAAAGAGTAGCTAAATAGATGAGGTCTAGAGAGATCTCAAACTAAGTGATTCTGACTGGTCACTCAGCTCTTTGTGCCTCTGTTTCTTCATCTGCAAATGGGGACAATGAAACTGGCCTCTAGGGATGTTCTATAAGTACATGAAGGCCCAGGAAGTTGCAAACACTCATTCAGTATTGGCATCTTGGGTCCCTTCACAATCCCAGCTGAATTCCAGGCCAAGTGCTTCTTCCAACTAGCACCAATCAGGAAAAAGAAGAAATGAGCAAGTAAGATCAAAGTCACTCATGGGCTTTATTCTCTAGCCCCCACCCACCCTACACTTAATATGTGTCACTATCAGAGTAGATTCTCTCAGAAACTGATGTCAGGACCTGGGATCAGGCTCCTTCCTTCCTGCCTTTGGAGAAGCTAAAGTTCTTCTTTAGCTTCCAGTTTCTTCTCTGGTTGTGGTAGTTGATTCAGCTGAGCTGCCACCTCCTCTTTCTCGGCTGTCTCCTTCCTGCTCCTTGGCTCTTCTGGCTTGCTGATGTCCCTTGGCACAGGTGACTCTTTCGCTGGCCTGTCTTGTTTAGTTGTGTCCGCCAGCTTGAGCAACTGCTGCTCAGGCGATTTCTCTATGAGATTCGTCTCTAGCTCAGCAAACACTTCCTCCTCTATCACTTCGTTTTGTTCAATGGACAATAGCTGGTAAAGAAAATGTGGGAATAAGAGAGAGAAGAGGGGGAATAAAGAAAAATATAGGTACAAACATTGTAGTGACAATCAGTAAAGCTGCTGGAGATGAGCCCAGAGTAAATCGTTTTTGGCTTAAGTGTCTTCATAGGAACAGTGAGATGATAAAGTGCCCAACTGTGGTTTTGACTCCTTTAGCAGGGGACATACTTCTGCAGGTATTGCTGCCCAACCCCTAACTCTAGGACAGAGCATTGCTTAGTCAATGAGGTCTCTCTCTAGTATACATGTTGTGATTACTGAGAAGTGGACATTTTTTCTCTCAAGAGGAGGTAAGTTTGGAGTCATGGGGTAATATTTGCCAACTATGGAGAATTAAATGCTTGTGAAAACTGTGAAGACAGAGAAGACAGATGGGGAAACAGAGGATAGATATGAGCCTCTGGATCCAGCTGTGCTAAATGCCCTACCAGGTAAATTGTTGATGAAGCAGGCAAGGGGGATTGTCTTTGATATTAGCAACAGGAGGTGCCCTAACTGATTCAGATGGCACCTTCTAGAAGCTGGCTCCCTGTGGCATGGTTAGGAGAAAGGAGAAACTATGATCACATCCAGCAGCAGCAATTCCAGAGGACAGACTCCCATTTGGTTGTCATCTCCAGAAAGACCAGCAGGCTGTTTTGAAGCCTGCATGTCACTTCAAAGTCTGTTTTCTAATGACTGCCAGTTCTGTGACACTGTCACAAGTTCCCTTAAAATAACAAGTGAACTCGCTCAGAGTGGAAGGTTGTCCATACAGCTTCAAAACCATCTCCAGAGAGAATAATCATGGCTCGAACTCTTCATGGCATAATGTTTATAGGGGCCATTGGCATCCTAGTAATTGTGTGTGGGAGAGGAAAACCAGCTTGTAGCTGTGCCACTTACCTCATCGTCCTCCTCAACCCTAATCTTGACATGGCTTTCCAGGAAGTCACAAAAGCCCTTCATGGTGTATTCTCCTTTATACATGACAGCCTAGGAAGACACAGAGGAGGATTAAGATAGAAGACTCTTCCTGTAAGGTGAACATACAGGATTACAAAACTAATCTCGGGATCAAATTCCTAGCAATCTGGACCTACCAAAAAATGCCTTAACCTCTGTGGGCCTCCTTTTCCATGGCTCTGAACTAAGGATACAAACTCTCCCATCAGAGCACATGAGGAATGGGTCATATGTGACCCACAAAAGCCATGCTTTATCACTATGACTCCTGACTGCATTGCTTACCTATGTGGTCTGCTTACTGAACGTCTATGACTCAGTCTCCTCATATGAGATGAATTCCAGGTGCTTCCCTGTAGTGTTCTTGGATTAAATGAGCCTATATAGGAAATATGCTTGAAGCATTGCTTGGTTTATTTTAAGCACTGTGAGCTGTTGCCCTTACAAGTAACCAGTATTAGCAGCATTGTAACAATAATGAGAAAAATGGCTGTTACTTTATAAAACACCTACCAAGTGGTCAGAATGCATTCATAATATTTCCCTTTCCTTTGTGAATCTCTAAGGGGGTTAGAAAGCTACTTACTGCCCACTGGTTAGTTAAGCTGTTTTACCACATAACTTAAGACTAGTGACTCTTAGCCTCATCCTGTTGATCTAACCTCATTTTCTACAGCTTCTCTATACACATCTTCTGCACTGGAATGACATCACACTCAGAGTGTTCTGGTCATCCTGCCTACCTCATTGCTCATATGACACATTCTACCTATAGAGTTCATGACCCCTCCTTTAATCAATTTAAATCTCCACCATTCTCCAGAGTTCCATGTCTGCATGAAAAATTTAGCTATATTGCCCTCTCATTGCATACACAGATGGACCCATGTCATTATGACTTTTTCTCCACTCTTCTTTGGAACAAGGACCTTGACTTATGCCTCTTTGATTGATAGACTTCCCCATCTACCAAAGTCCCATACATAGTATATTCCACCAGCCTTGGTAATGATTGGATAAGAACTAGAATTCCCAGATGTAAAGAGGATTGTTGACGTCTGGCACACATTCTTTTATCTGGCAGTATTCCACACCAATATTCCCACAGAGAGGTCCTTTATTCTCTGTAGTTCATACTGCAGAGAGCTCAGCCTCAATACTTGAGAAGCCTGTATCACTTGATGCAATAAAGACATCCACACCCATTTGACACAGTGATAGGGCAACAATAAGCAATGGACTCAATTGTGCAATTACAAGTCTTAGAACTTGTGTGGAATATACTGGAAAATATTCTAACTTTGAATATGAGCACATACTAGGGACTGGATCTGAGAATGTTCAGAAGAATGCTAAGCTGGAGAGGAGCTGAGTTCCGGACATTGACATAACATTTTTAATTATGTGACCTCAAGAGCCCCTCACCTCTTCTGAGTCAATAGGGAAAAGCCTGAAGAACGGGTACTGTTCTGGCCTCGACAGCTGGATATCATTTGCTGTTATATCAATCTTGGCAATGATGACTGTGGAGTGGTTTTGATACTTCATGCCCAACTCTTCCATCAGTGGTAATAGTGCCCGGCACTTCACAGACCAGGGTGCATCTGGAACAGAAAGGTCTTTCTCATCTCCTGCCGCATAGCACCACTGTCATCTTCTTACCATGCCTCTGCTCAGCAAGCCACACACTCTTTCACTCATGCCACATCTTATTCTTATATCTCAGTTTATGGTGACTATTAAATAAATCAGAATAAAAATTAAGCCTAGTCCTATTTCTCTGAACACTAACATTTTCCGTGTATTAATATGTACTTTAATAACAACAAAACAAACAAAAACTTTGCTTCTAACATAGTGTTCCACTATAGTTGAAGAGAAAAACCAAGGCAAATATTTACACTGTTGTTATGTCTGAGAGATTACAGTGTTATTTATAGTTAAGCTACTTGCCCAGTGTCATCCATAAAACTGAGCGAAGGGAAAAGGATTTGAAGTCAGGTTGCTTGGGCTAGACTACACTTCAAATGTGGCATAGTATAAAGTTACATAATATATTACATAACAGTGTAACACACCTTTCAGACCCTTGGAAGAGAACATGCCCAAGAAGTCGAATAAGTATGCCTTAAAACTGTGACAACTGCCCTTGGCAGGGGACACTGCCCTTTCTTGTAAAAGTACCTTGAGCTTTGAATGGCCCGGACAGCTGACCTTTTGGAAAGAGAACAGAGTGGAGATCCAGGACAGAAAAGCCAGACCTCACTAGTTTGCTGCATCTGAAGCTCAGAGCTCAGAGTTTTGTTTTGCTCTGTGGGAGAAATGGCCTCAGAGGCTCTGACATGATACGTTTGCTGGCGCATCTATCCATTTAGCAGCCAAGTGCCCCTGTGATGAAACCCCCTGCCTGCAGCACCCAGAGACGCCCCCCCTGGGGCCTGATGGGTTCTAGCTGGGAGCATGGAGGACTGTAATGGCCAGAGACCCAGGGTGCAATCCAATAGCCCTGCTTCTAAGAAAATGAAGCTGGTCTTGCCTTTCATCAGAAGCAAATGAGTGTTCTCAGAACTCGGTATGGTGAGTAAGTAGAAAAAGGCTGCCGCTGATGAAAGGGAACAGATTGCCATGACTCTGCTGTACAGCTCTCAGAAGCACTGTCAACAGGCAAGTGTCTGCTCCATTGACATTGTGGAGAGGTGTATGATGGAGTCAGTGCAGGGATGGCTTCACTTTGGGTCTTAGTACTTACCATATGACCTTGACCTGTGTCATGGAGAAGGCCACTGTGCCTTCCTCAAGGCTTTGCTGTAATGTACCATATAGCAGATTCAAGCTTAGCTCAGTGCACAAGCTCACTAAATGGTACCTTTGCCTGTCTGAGGTAGCTTTGGGGTCACCTTCTGCAGTGTCTCATGGAGAGAATGCTCTTGGTTCAGGGGCTGACACATAAACCAGAGATGATGGAAAAGGGCCATACTCCTTAGACAGCAGTGGAAGTACTTATGATAGAAGTAACAGCATTTGTGGAGTGCTTGCAACATGCCATTTGTTACAGAAAGTCCTTGTGATGGAACATTTGCACCACTACCTCACAGGGGCTATTGGATGAACCATATAAGGCCCAAATCAGGGGAGTTCTAAATGAGAGTATGAATTTAGGTGATGGAGTCAGACTGAAAATGTTCAAGTGCACTGTCCAGTGCTTACTAAGTAATACTGGGAATCTTCCTTTGCTGAGAGTCTGTTGAGTGATCCATACATGGGATGTGCAACAGTAGCTGCTTCCAAGAGGTCATGGTGGGGAACTAAATGACGTAGATATACAAGGACTCAAGCCTGAGTCTTAACATACCGTTGCATCCATAGCCACCCATGTCACAGTTACAAATTGTCACAGGCCTGCATTATGTTGAAAGCATTCATATATGTGAAGAATACATTTGGGGTACCAAGTTGCCTGTGGCCTCTGGCATCTTGAACTAATCTTTCTGAGAGTCGGCAGACAATCCTAAGCGCGATTTTAGAGGTTATCAGTTTAGAGATTGCACTGCCCATGAATTCAGAATCAATACTTGCAAAGTAATACTGGGGCCCTTAACCTCTCATTGTTTCCACAGAGCTACTTACAGAACATCACAAACACGTCCTTCGCCTTGTCAAAGACAACCACGTTGAAGTTCTTCCCCACAAGCTTCTTAACTGGCTCTTGGTCCCAATACTCTGGAATTTCTTCACTGGATTTATGTTTCTAGGAAGCAAATTCAAGAGGTCTAACACTCTCCACTCCAGAAGAGAACAAGCAGCTGGAGCTCCCCACAAGCACTTGGAAGGATTTGAAATACAGAGAGAGTCACAAACTCAGTGTCAGCTCTGCATTGTCCAGAGCAGATGGGGGTCAGGCACTGAAGGGCAATCAGAGCTGTGGGCTGCAGTGTATCCATACATGTCTCTTGGGGTTCTCAACTAGACTGCTTGAAAACAATGTCTGTCCTCAATTACTGTGAGGGTCAAGACCAAGGCATTTCTGTACCAGCTTCCCCCAAGTTCATCACTATTTTCCTTCAGCTAACCCCACCCCATGTTCTTTCCATTGACTGGAAAGCTTTCTCCAAGCTCTATTCTCTTTATTCTATCCAATTAACTTAAATTTGCCCTCCAAGATTACCTTTAAGAAGATTTTTTTAGTTCCCAAGTTATATGAGGTTCTACTACAGTAAGTTCTTTGAAATGTTCCCTTGTGTTACTTTAATAAAATGTTACCACTTATTCATCTGTTTTTCTGCTATAAAGGACTTTTTCTTTTCTTTTCTCATCAAGTGTCTGCACATAGAAAGACCTCAGTAAAGAATTTTCAAATGAACGACAGAAAGAGTGAATTCAGCAACTGTTTTTGGCTTAAAGAAGGTTTTAGAACTCTTAGGATATGTTTTTCTATACAACCACTGACTCCTGGGTATCTCTTGAGTCTACACCCTTTTTCCACTCTCCCTGTGACCACCCTAGTCTAGCCAGCCCATGCTTCCCACATATATCCCCCTGCATCTCCTCCAAATCTTCTCTGTGCCTTTATTTTCTATAACTAAGGCTCTATTTTTATCATGGAGATGCATTTTTCCTTTGGTATATGGGATGCCAGATCTTTAATATGTTTATGAAGTCCT
Source organism: Acomys percivali (assembly GCA_907169655.1). NCBI lineage: Eukaryota > Metazoa > Chordata > Mammalia > Rodentia > Muridae > Acomys > Acomys percivali. The sequence goes on from OU015757.1 coordinate 110,728, forward strand.
TGCTTTCTGGCTTCTGTCAAACTCTTTAGCCTTTTCTTCAGTGGTGCTATCCCTCCTCCACCTCCTGACCTCTGAAAATGACTTAAAGGCTCTGGAATTTCTTCACTGGATTTATGTTTCTAGGAAGCAAATTCAAGAGGTCTAACACTCTCCACTCTAGAAGAGAACAAGCAGCTGGAGCTCCCCACAAGCACTTGGAAGGATTTGAAATGCAGAGATGGTCACAAACTCAGTATCAGCTCTGAGTTGTCCAGAGCAGATGGGGGTCAGGAAGCATAAGGCAGTGGGAGGCTGGGTATGGAAGATGAGCAATGATGCAAACCATGAAGAATTAAGAATAAGCATATCAAGACAGCGATCATCAGTCAGGTAGGGGATGTTTATTTGTGGTCTTTGTAGGGTGGAAAAACACCTCGAATCTAATTGGAAGAAAGACAGAGTCCAGGGAGAGTCTCAGGCACATTGTGGATGTGACAATGAAAAGTGAGGATGCCTCTACCATGAACACTTCTCTTGCTTTGGTGGAATGTGGGTAGAGTGCTGAGGTAAGAGTCAAAGAATGGGACTGGAAGAGAAACTGACCTAAAAGTAAGACGATAAATACCTTAGAGGAATTTACACAGAGATGTTGGGACATTTCTTGGTAGAGAGGGGTTTGGTTACTGCATCCACAAGGTCAGTCTGTCTCATGGTGAAATTGTTCTTCTCCAACATTACTGTGGAAGTAGAATAAAACTTAAGTGGGCTCAACAGGAGGTGGAGTTTTGCCTAGAGGTATATGTACCTTCTATACCTTCAATGGAATAGAAGAAGTGGAACATGGGGAGAGTGAGGAAGTTATCAGACTTAAAAACACACACAAACATACAGAATCTAAGTTCATGGATAATGGCACCAAACAGACTGGAATAGAATCCAAAGATTAAAGGCCATGGGAGGGGCAAGGCTCTTTATCAGTGTGGTCCGTGAAGAAATGAGACAAGAGGAGGTGAGACTTAAAAGGAGGCCTTTGGAGGAACTTCCAGCTCTGGATTCTGAGCATATGAGCAGGTGGCTGAGATGGTGTGAGCATTCCAGTTCACGGAGAACAGAGATAAGCATGGTAGATGCTATTGTCTACGAATGGTGGTAAAGCAGCATGGAGGTGGCGTGCACTGAGGAGCCTTCATCCTCACAGAGGATAGCAACAAGGGATGGAAGTGGTATGAGGCAAAAAACCATGAAAGGCAAAGGGGTTTACATGATAGGAGGGAAAATTGTTTGGAAGTATCCAGAAGGACACCAGCTATGCCATTTGACCTCACAGTCATTTGATCCACAGAAGAGCTTCTACTTGAGAAGGCTGCAGAAGACGACGGTCTCCATGGAAACAGAAGGGAACGGAAGCAGCCAGAGGAACCGCCTTCTCTCTAACCCTAGGTCAAGGGGATTCTCCAAGAAGTGGCCGCAATAGGGATGAAATCCTCCTTCAGAGGACATGTCAGTTCTTTTGGGAATTTTCTTTATGACTAAAGAACCGACAGTGTATCTCCAGCCTCGGAAGAAGCCGCAGTAACTACAGGTGGGAAATGAAGAGATGGCATAACAGTGAACCTTGGGATGGTCTTTGTTCTGTCTCTCCCTATAGATGAACAAAACCAGCAAAACTATAGGGTGGTTCTGAGGTTCTAGTCTCAACTTACCGAGAGCAAGCTTACCTTGGCAGTATTGCTGAGAAAACTGCGGCAGAATTTCTTGAGGCTTTCAAAGTTTATGTCATCTGTGGGCATTTTGTACCTGGTATCGGAGCTTAAGTTCAGGATTTGAACAGATGGGACGTTGACTCTTGAAATCCGGAAGTACTCGAAGACGCGTTTGTTTTTTGGTTCATCCGAATTCACAAGGACAAAAAGGATCTGCCAAGTCAAGCAAAACTTCTTGGGCTCTGGACCCCTCAGACTAAGGGAAGGGACCCACTGAAATGCTAGGAACTAAGAAAACGCAAATGGCAAGGTCTAGGGAGCGGCCCCAGGCAGGCTCACTCCTGCACCTATGAACAGCCAGGCAGCCTGCTCAGCCTACACACCTTCAGGAAGTGAGCGAGTCCTGAGCATTCATCCTTGTTTCATGCCTTCGTTTCCTCATCTGTAAAATGGTAATTTTAATCATACTTGCCCTAGAAGATTGTTTTAAGAATGTGTGCAAAGGCCTGGCTTGGTGAATGGCAGGTGGAAAAATGATTTCCACATGTCCATTCAAAATTACTCTGTGAAGGAAATCCACAACCCACTTACTCACTCATTCACACAACAAATATTCATTTCACTGGACACTGGGGGGATAGTGCTATAACAGGGAAGATGGAATCCCTGCCCCATGGAACTTACATTCCTGTGGAGGAGATGAATGAGAAGTACCTATAGATAATGGCAAGTGAGGGTTAGAAAATACAACAGAGTGATGGGGTAGAGTAACCATGGAGATGAGGTAAGTCATGGGCTCAGCAAAATTAGGGTGCCAGTAGAAAAATCTGTTTTAGCAAGCAGAACAGGGAATCATGGCCCATCAAGTAGAAACGCAAGGTAAATGAAAGTTCTAGTAGCAAAAGGAGCATAGAGATTAGAATGTTCTGGAAAGAAAGGCCAGTGAGACATTGGCACCATGACGGAGAGCATCATGGGGGATGAAATCAGACACTATGAAAATGAAAAGTGAGATCAGAAGTCCAGTAAGAAGCTTGAGTCTGGTTTGACCAGAATAAAGACAATATCAAGCCAGAGAGTGTCATGGTAGAAATATGCAAATGAAAACTCTGGTTGCAGAGAAGAAGGAAGAGTGGGTGCAAGGAGATGAGTTAGAGGCTTCTGCAGACCCCTGCTTTCATGTAATTTCAGATCATTCATCTATCCAAAGGTTTTCCCATAAAAGACAATGTGCCTTCTGGGTGCTATGGAAACTACAAAACAGAACAGGCTGTTAAACTACCTTGAACACACCCAATAAGTAGCAGCTATTTCTATAACCCAGGTGCTATAGCAGGCAGTAAGGTGGATATGAGGTAAGGGTTAGTCGGACAATATAAGCCTAACTCTTTATCTGTAGCTCAGTAATGACATCTGGGATGCTCTCTGATTATTGCAACAAGAATTTAGATCATCATCTCCTGATCTATTCCAAAATAAATTCAAGCTACATTAAAGGGTTAAGGCAAAAAAAAAGGGGGCAATAGCGTTGGGGGTCAGCAAGCTAGCTCAGCAGGTAAAGATGCCTGTGGCCGAACCTGACCATTGGAGTTCAGTTTCCAGGACCCAGATGATAGAGAGAGTAGACTCAGTAGAGCTGTCCCCTGACCTCCATACACATACTGTGGAATACATATGCCCATGTACACACATCCTACACACATGCTAATAATATTTTTAAAAATTAAACATGGTTACGTACTGATTATTATAGCTTGTGACAAGTCAAAAGAGCAACCAGGTCAAGTTGGTCACATTAAGTATATGAAAGCGTGACACCAAGAAACAACTATAGACTAATATTTGCAAGATGTGTCTGCAATTGGAAACATCTTCTGAAAACTAGTGTGTTGTGTCATAATATAGTTGTTAAGCATATTTCTACTGCAGGGTCTTTACACTACATGCTTATGTTTCAACATTATCATTTCATTTCATTTCAAAATAACTTTAAACGAAAAAAATGTACTAGTCCAGATGCCAATAAGTGCATTACACATAGACATAGGGTATAAGAGGTGATTTCTTTTTTACTGGTGATGATAATAAAAGTTATAAGCACCAGGGCATGTACTTTAGCTCATTGTTTTGAGTGTGGAGTTTCTACATTGAAGTCAGAGTCTATGTAGAATATAGACTTTAAGAGAACACCTTTAGCTTATTTATTAAGATGAGAGAAAGAGCATAGGCTTGGCTTTCCCCAAAGAAGAATGGAACAGACTACCTAAACATCCCTCAACCAAAGAATGGATAAAGAAATGGTGATACATTTACATAATGTACTACTCAGCTATTAAAAACAAGGAAATCTTGAGATTTGGAGACAAATGGATGGAACAAGAAAAGATCATCCTGAGTGGGGTAACCCAGAAAGACACACATGGTATACACTTACTTATAAGTGGATATTAGCACAACATAGATGTCCTCTGAGAGACTCCACCCAGCAGAACTCTAAGAGTTATATGGAAGACTAGGGGGATGGAAGGACCTAAAGGGGTCAGGAGATCCACAGGGAGACCATTAAGGCTCGGATCTGGACCCAGGGTGGCTGCACCAACCAAGAACATTGCAAGGAGAGAACCTAGACCCCCTGCTCAGATGTAGCTCATCTCCACATGGCAGGGGGATGGGGAGCGGGAACACTGCCTCTGACATGAACTCTGGTGCTGGCGATTTGACAACTTACCCTGGAGGGAGAGGGAGCTTGTGGGCACTCAGAGGAAGGGGATGCAGGTTATCCTGATGAAACCTGATAGGCTGTGGTCAGATGGTGGGGAAGGGGGGAGATGGTGGGGAGCGAGCCATTCTCCCCCTAACCCCAGTCTGAGGAGAGGAATAGGGCAGAAGAGAGAGAGAGGTTGGGAGCAGGAAGACAGACACAATGGGATAACAATCAGATGTAATGTGAATAAATTATAATAAATAAAAAATTAAGAAGAAAAAAGAACAGAACAGATTCATCTAAAATAAAATAGTAAACATTATACAACAATGGTATGTAAATAATGAAATATATATGCAAATTTTGTGCAAATAATTCCAAAATTAATTTATTATAAATAGAAAATAGAATTATACTCAAAGTGTGCTACTCTTAAGTGCCACTGAAGACCCTCCAACAACAATGGGTTGGTATACAAACCTTGTTCTGGAATTCCTTTGAGACCAGTCTGTAATCCCGGATTATGGTGCTGTATGGCTCTGAGTTTTTGGAGATAAAGAGCAACATGTGATTCAAGATGTTCAGTTCATAAATCAGTTCCTTACTCTGAAATTGCAAGGAAAGCATGTCATTCAAAGTACACACAAGGGTACCCGCTGCCCTCCCAGGACCCCTTTGCCCACTGACCTCAGGGTTGAATTCAATCACAAGATCTGTGAGGTGCTGTTTTATGATCTGATTAAGATAATTTTTGTTTGTGTTGTCATCAATAAGCTCTTGACGTTTCATGATTTTTCCCTTGAGCCAAAGAAAAATCATGTTAGGGAGTGGTAGCTTTTATTATATATACACCTAGCAAATGTAAAGTTCACGCACACACACACACACACACACACACACACACACACACACACACACACCGCCCATGAAACTAAAACACTCAGGATACTGACAGGTAAAGTACATAACCCAAGTACTTAATAAATTTGAAAACTAAGCACATCGGTCTGTGTGTGCAATGTGCATGAATGATAGGGAATGTGACTGACTGACAGCCCCAGCTGCTAGGCTCTGAAATCCACCAAAATACTTGTACTAAGCTGAACACCATGCCACTCTGCCACCAAACAGTAGCTGAAGGCATCAGGGATACAAAGGCAAACCTAGATCAGGGAGATCCAGGACTTTCCAGAAAGGAACCTCTGATCAGCTTTCTGTGGCTAAAGCCCTATCTATCAGCCTTCCTAACTCCAAAGGGTCACACTTTCCCTGCGGTCTGAGGGTGCTCTGAGTTCCTCACCAGTGGCCTGTTTTCCTAATGAAGTTGGCTTATCTAATCCTGCTGTGTAGAGGCTTCACAGAAGGATTTGGATAAATGAAGGGGTAATGTGATTATTTACAGTGTGAGAGTAGCCCATATTCTCCCCATCTCCACCAGTCCTAACTTGGTACAAACGTCCCACATCAGACTCTTGAAATGCTCTTCCCACTGACTGCCCCACCTCTCTCCTGCTCTCTTCCAGCCTCCCACTGTCGCCCTCCCGACAATGCCAGCCTGATGTTGTTAGAACACAAATTTGATTCTTGTCCTTGTTTTCTTGCTTCGATGTGTTATAGTCCTAAGGGGTCCTCTGAATAAGGTTCTTTACTGGCCATCTCAGCAGTCCCATAATACAAATTAGAGAGCTTGAGCTGTGTCAGCCACAGTTCCAGGCATGGCATATTTAATCCTTATAGTATCTCCAAACAGTTGGAGATATTCGAGGGTACTAGTATTGCCCTCCCACTTTTTTCCCTTTCTTTTTCTTTGTTGTATTCATAACACTCCCATTTTCCACATGAGGCAATTATAGCACAGAGAAGTGAAATAACCTACACAAGATTACTAAGTTAGCAACAGAACCAAGAGTTAGTTATCGAGTTACTGCTAGGATTGAGTCCTGAGCTTCACATGTACTAAGCATGAACTCTACCATTGAATCATACCCCAAACTCATAGCTGGGATTCAAAACTAGGCAGTCTAAGGCAGTCTAACCATAGTGTTCATATTCTTAGCTGTTTACAATATAACTTCTTATAACCATATATGAGCTGAGAAGGTTGTATCTATGTATTTAGTTATGTATAGATGTGTATACATAACTAAAAAATAAGTCATGGAAGGGTTTGGAGGGAGAAAATGAAAGGGAAAAATTATGTAATTATAATTTTAAAAATAAAAATCATTATAACAAAATTAGAAAATAAATAAAATATGCCTATGTGCTTATAAGTATAATACAGAACCCAAGTACTTAATAAATGTATTTATCATTGATACAAAAATACCTGGAATGTATTTTCCATAACTGCCATTTGATTTTTTATTTTGTTATTGATTTATTCTGTAGAACTTTAGATATGTGAACAGTATACGTTTAGCAGAAGTTTGATAGGGTTCATCAATGTTTTGTGAAGGGACTTGCCAAATCCTATGAATGGCAGATACTGGCAAAGGCAGAAAAGTGGGAAAGGCAGGGAGCCCAGGAAACAGATCTCTCACTAGTCAACTGGTCCAGTGACACTTTGCTCACAGATAATGGAGCCAGACCATGTCCCCAAATGCCATAAATTAGTGTGAAGTGAAAGATGCCTCATGATCAACAGGACCGAGACCTACCTTATTAAACACCAGGACACTGTCAAGGATCACATGAAAACGCCCAATGGAATTTTTTATTTGTATTGCTCCAAACGTTATTTCTGGAAAGTCCTTGATTGTGTCATAAAACAATTCTGCCACTTCTTCCTCTAAGTCCTGTTTGGGAAAACATGCTCTGTAATTATCTGGAGGAAGCAACAGTGCCTGGCTTATTTGAGGGAAAGGTTGAAATAAGAGCTAATCTGCACCTTTGTTTTTCTAAATTCTGGAGTTTTTCTGGGTGGTCTAAGTACTCTTTTATGGATGTTTCCCACCTAGAATTTTCACTCCTCTAGCTATGACTGAGCACCAACCACATAGGAAAATCCTCAGAGATCAATGGAGATAACTGGGCATCTTTATTTCTTCCTATTATTAAAATAAAGGTTTTTCTGACCCATGAATTGAGAATATTTCTACAATTAACTCCTGGATCACTTTCAGAAGAAGCCATTGATTTGTCTGCCCATAACACCAAACTTGAACTGGTGTCTAGATGCAGATGCAGTCCTGGCGTTTGAGAGTCAGCATTGAGAGTGCAGGAATATTTGGGCCAAAAATAGTCTTGAGGAAACATAAAGGAAAGAGCTATTCACTCTCCTCATGAGAAATTTGATAGTAAAAGCTGGTGTCTATTGAGAGGTGAAGCATTATCAACCTAAAGGAAATCAACTAAGGCAGATGAAAAATTCATTTTTCTATAAGCCAACATACTTGGTATCATAACTGTAAAGAATAAAATCAATAGAAAGTGATCATAAGACATTTCATAGTCACATTTAAATAATTTATGTGTTTTCTCAAGCATCTCCCCTACTAGAGCTGGATGCGAATTGATCTGTCCTCAAATGTGTACATGTGCACAGTGTTGATAGTTTAGTTCATATGAAGGCTTGGAAAGGGTTTATGGGTAGAGACTGGCTTAGCCTAAGCAGACTAACAGACACCTGCTAGAATCATAATTAAAATTGTCCCAAGCCAGAAAACAATACCTCCTCTTAGTATCTGATATTCTATAAATAGATCCCCCAAAGATCAGTTACAGTCTTAAAACCAACTAAAAATTGATGTCAGTCTCCTCTTACTCTCTCCATTTATTCCTATCCACTAACGTCTAACATTTCAACCCACATGTTCTCTCTCTTCCTTGAACCCAGGAACTCCCCAGGGCACCAGCATAGAGAATGGGAAAATTGAACAAGGACCCTATCCAAATTAGAAACTCCCCTTACCCCAAACCCTCCCCACAATGGTACTTACCACCTGAAAAGAACCTCCCACATCTTCACCCCAGTACCTGGAAGAAGCCAACAATGACCAAGGGCCTGGACATCACAAAAGCTGCCACTTCCTCACTGCTGTTGAACAAAAGTGCTTTCTTGCTAATTTGTCTTCTCAACCAAACCACCAAAGCGGTAGATTCATCCACATCTGAGGAGATGAGGAGAATTCCATCAGAACTTCCCTGAATTCAATGAACAGAAGTAGTGTGGTCTTGAGTTCCACCCTTTGCAGGCCAAAGGGAGTCTCTCCACTTCTTTTTCTCCTGAAATCCAAGGCACAACTATATGAACAGCAACCAAATGTCATTAGCTTTACTCCACAGCCAATATCCTGTTCTGAATACTGTGCTGATAGGAAACCTTCAGAGCAACTCAAACGAACGGATGAGTTTGTTCTTACTCTTCCCATTTTGGAGATGAAAAAGGTTCAGCTTGCCAGCAGCCAGTTTGCCAGCCCACCTGGGACCCTACTCTGAGAGGAAGCATCCCCAGCTTCCTGTAAGGTGATAGGAAAGTAAATTGGTTTTCTGAAAATATAAGTCAAAAGCCACATATTTCTGTAAACTTGAGGGACACCCCATTTCTGCATCTATGATTCTAATGCTCTCACAGGGACCCAAATATCCGTTTAGGTTCTAGAATCTCAGCTTCATTCCTCACCTGCTACATGGGAAAAGCCAAGTGCAGAATTCCTAGCCTCTAAAATGAGGACACATATTGGTGTGGCAGAATGGACACGAGGCTATGTACAAACAGAAGTGCCCTTCTGAGGAACATCAATTTCACAAGATAGAAAATGAAGTAAGCTCTTGTTTATGTCATTGTCTGGTAAAAGGTGGAAGAGAAATTTTTTTCTTTTTTTCTTTTCTTTTGTACTTCGGTTTTTAAATATTTATTATTTATACAGTACTCTGCCTGCATACCAGAAGAGGGCCCAGATCACACTATAGGTGGTTGTGAGGCACCATGTGGTTGCTGGGAATTGAACTCAGGACCTTTGGAAGAACAAACAGTGCTCTTAACCTCTGAGTCATTGTATTTCTTTTTTTAAAAATACTATAATTTATTCACCTTACATCCTGATCGTTATCCCCTTGCTTTATCTTCCTCTTCCAACCCTCCCTTTCTTCCTCTTTCTTTTTGTTTTGTTTTGTTTCTGTGTTTGTTTATTTGAGACATGGTTTCTCTGTGTAATAGCCCTGTCTGTTCTGGACTCACTTTGTAGACCAGGCCTTGAATTCACAGAGATCTGCCTGCCTCTGCCTCATCAGTGCTGGAAATAAAGCCATGCACCACCACACCCAGCATGGGAGAAATTTTTTAAATAAATGAAGATTTGTTTTGAAGAGCTTTGGGATGTAGCCAGACCATCCACTGTGACTCGCTAATTCCTTTAACTGTTCATTTACTGGACATATGTGTATTGAATTCCCCTCATTGTATTACAGTGTCATACCTAGCTTTGTCAATATCACTGTGAATATAAAAGACCACATCACCAATGCTTTTGAAGACTCTAAATGTTGAGGAAGATAATAATCAACTAATTGCATAAGCAAGTATATAATCACACCCAAAGAAAGTGTTTGAAGGAAAGTTATATGAGCCTATAGCAAAAATCTAGAAGCCAAGGTCAAGAAAGATTTCCTAGTGACAGTGACATATGAGTTGAAATATAAAAGACATCCAGGAGGTAAGCAGGAGGCAGCAATGAAAGGCCTCCAAGACAGAGAAAAAAGCCTTATAATGATTGACCTGGCCACCCAGAATTGCACAGGCAACTGAAAAAGACTACATATCTTTGTTTATATTTTTGTCTTAGTTGCTCTTTTGCTGCTATGAGAAAACACTCTGGCAAAAAGCAATGTAAGGAGAAAGTGCTTATGTGGGCTCACAGTTCAAAGCACAGTCTATCACAGCATGGAAATCAAGGTAGCATGCAGGTGCTGTAAGCAGCAGATCAGATGGCATCAAAAATCAAAAACAGGCAACAGTGAACACCAGTGCCTAGCTCACTTTCTCCAGTTCTCAGACTCTGGTCACTGCCTAGGGAAGGGTCCTGCCCATGGTTAACATGGATCTTCCCAGATCAATTAGACCAAATGAAGATAACCCTCCAGAGGTGTGCCCTGACACCCATCTGTCAGGTGACTCTAGATCTGTCAAGATGACAGCCCTAGCCATCACAATTCCTAAGACAGTGGCTCTCAGCCTTCCTAATGCTGCAACCTTTTAATACAGTTCTGCATATTGTGGTGACCTCCAACCAATAAATTACTTTTATTGATACTTCACAATGTTAATTTTGCTAAAGGGGTCAGGACCCATATGTTGAGAACCACTGTCATAAGTGCATTGGAACTGTGTGTAGTGGGGGGACATGATTAACTATGCTCCATGCAGAAGTAAATAATAATGTACATTTGATGACTTTTTGGTAAAATAAACATGTGCATGTAACTGTGACCCAGATAAAGAATTGGGATGTTTCCTGGCCAGCACTTCAGAGTCATAGTATACTGAGAAAGACAGTCACACAAATAAGTCTGACTGCTGGATGCTCCACCGAAGCCTCCCATCCTAGGGGTAATTGTGTTCTTAGCCTCTAACAGCATGTATCTTCCTACAGCTGGAATCCTAGGGTGGTTTACCTGGAGCACAATGGCTGCCTTCCATCAGCATTTCTGGGCATGAGAAGTTGTTCCCAGGCCTCCTCTTCTTCTTGCCCCTTTGGGCACTGTGGATTTCGGGTGGTCCTGAACTTGACTGAAATCTTATTCCTATATGCCTGGAGCTTGGGGACTGCCCGTGCCAAGCACTGTATCTCTCCCGGCTCTTGACTCTGTGCCAGAGAACACAGTGACAAGTCAAGTGTGAACTCTGTGTCAATGATTGACCGGGCCTGAGCTTGACTGCATATTTCCAAGCACGACCTGTGAATTCTTCACTAATAGAGGCCCCAGAGGCCGTTTGAGTCTCCTTCCTCCAGGGAGGTAAGACACAGCCAAGTCTCCCACCGTCAGCCCTTGGATATCAGAGGAGAACAGGACTGGGCTTTGACCCAGCAAGGACTAAATGTCACCTCTGTTCTGAGCAGGGCTTCATAATAGTCATGTTGCAGGTGACATGCAGGGCAGTGTCTCCTCTTGGAACTCCAAAGAGCCCTGTCAAGCACGCATGGTTCATTCTATCTAGAGAAAGCAAATATAAGCTGAGGTCTACAGCTTTGCTCAAGTACTCACAGCCAGAGCACATCTCATTCTAGAGCCGTGAGTCCTAGAATCCATCCTGGCATCTCATTTCCCCATTTCTCTTCTTAGGAAGTAAAAATTAAGAAGAGGGAGATGAGCAATCTCAGAGATATGTAGCGTCTTCTTGTGTGTGCCTTCTTGAACTAAGCTCTTGTAATTTCATTTTGTTCAAATTTAACAAGTATTAAGAACAATTGTTCCAGGCACTAGACTATGCCTAAAAATGAATAGTTAATAATAAATCCTTCTGTTTATTTAATATACAAGACAATGTAGAGCCAATAAAAACTAACTATAGCCCATAAACCAAATCTGGTCCACTGTTTGATTTTATAATAAAACTTTATTAGAACACAGTCATCCTTGTTCACATAGTGCAGAGCACAGTGGGTAGCTGTAACAGGTTTTCTGCCTCATAAGGCTAAAACACCTATTCCACATCCCTTTCTAGAAAAATCTTCTGTGACTTTACTGCTTACTATCTGGAGTATTGTTTTTGTTTTTGTTTTTTTTTTAAGTTCAATATTTCAATTTATTTATGTACGGGGGTGTGCAGTTACCATGGGGCATTTGCGGAGGTCAGACGATAGCTTGTTAGAGTCCAATGTGTGGGTTCTAAGGATCAAACTCAGGTTGCCAGGTTTGTCATCAAGCACCTTTACCAGCTGAGTCATTTTACCAGCCCCACCAGGGATGCTGTGTAGGACCTGTTCCACTTTGCCATGCTCTAGCTGTATAAGTAATTGCCATGCTGGGCTGTTGAGAAGCCTAAGTAGTCCCTGGAGGCCAGTGCTGGATGCGTGGATATGTTAGGTGCCATGCCTTGTAAGTGTTGCTTCATCTTCCCAGCAGCCCTGGGTGGTAGAGTTTTCACATGCCCCATTTTGAGATTAGGAAAATGAGGCTGGATGAAAGGGATTGGCTGCTCCTGGGCAGGAGGTGAGGACTTGGGTGCAGAGACTGAAACCCAAAGAAGGGGGCTAGATCAGCCCATGCAGTGGTATGCTTCAAAGACACTAAATAGCATATAGCATCTGTGAGGCAACGTCTTGATAAGGACAGGGAGATACTGTGGGAACACAGCTGAGGAGCAGGCTGCATGCCCTTGGCAGGCAGGACAGACTTTCTGGGAGGGGAAACCCAAGTCTCCTGCATGGCAAAGGTCGTCTCTGCCACTTGTTGCCACCACCAAGACTCAGGAGTCCTTGAGTATCTTCTCTGCCAACCTCATTCAAAGTGCAAAAGCTGCCACACAATCGTCTTGCCATCTCTTGATAGAATCAGGTCTCAGTCATCCTTCAGTGGAGATGGGCAAACTGTGAGCAGGTGTGGGCTTGCACAAAGTACCCCAGGCCTGCTTCTTCCTTCACCATTCTTCCTGAAGCCAACACATCATCAAGGTCCCTTTGCTTGTGTTAGAAGGATCCCTATTGTTATCTCCTCTGGCTTGCACACACTGCCCCATCCATTTGGACTGTTGGATACTGAAACCCTGCCTAGTCTGTTCTGGAAAGTTCTCCCTCTAAAGTGCTTTCCCAGTCAGCCTGCCCAGTGTCTCTCCCATGCCTTCTTGTGAGCATTCTGATGTGTACATTATGTACTTGCATCCCTCACTCAGAGAGTCTCTGCCTAACCCTTTGGCTCCTACAGCCATGTTCTATCAGGTGTGTTCAAAGCTAAAATTTCTACTTGTTCTCCATCTCCTGAGGTAGGCTGGTTCATTTGTTTGTCTTACTTTGCTCCCTGGCTTTTCTTGTGCTCATTTTTTAGAAGAAAGCTTCCGAAATGTCAACATCTGTAAAAGGCAGTGCCTGTTTTCTGATTCTGCCACTCAACACATGCACCGTGATTCTATTGGCACTGTAGAGTATAGGCTAGGTTTTTTTGTTACATTTATTTATGAATTAATTATCAAGGGTGTGTGCCACCATTTGCCTGTGGAGGCCAGAGAACAAGCCCAGGCATGAACTGCCCCCTTCCACCATGTGGGCTGCAGGAATTGAACTCAGGTTCAGTGTTGGCAACAAATGCCTTCACCCAAGGAACCATCTCAGTGCCCTCCCCTTGTTGAGCCCCTTTACAGTTCAGCAACTTTGTAACATCCATCCTTTCTTCTACGCAGCAAGTGAGTCAGTCCATCGGTCCACCTGCCAGTCCATAGACTTGGTAGCCCCTGTCTATTCCGTATGTTTACACATCCCACATCTATTCACACTTTCAAATTAGGATCAGCCATGTCACATTCTAAAGTAATTCTCCAGACATCTTAAACTTCATGGTAAGCTGTCAGTAAGTGGGTGTGTGAATAGATTTGTCAGCAAGTAAACCAATGAATGACTGTGTGAGTGAAAGTACTGGTTAGACACAGCACCACAACCTTTTGTTCTAACACTCCCAATCCCTCTTGTTTGTGTCTGTGAACATATGTACACGCTTCTGTGTGTGAGAGAGAGAGGGAGTGGGGGGGGGAGAACTCTCACATTTAGAGGCCCCAAGATCAAACAAATATGTTCTGTAGACACCAGTTTTTTTTTCCACATAGGGCCTCTCATTGGCCTAGAACTTACCAAATAGGCTAGCCTCACTACTTGCTACCCTTGGCCATCTGCACATTTCCACTTCCCCAGCTCTGGGACTGCAAGAAAGCACCACCAAGCCTGTCTTTTTTCACAGAGATCTGGGGATCAAACCCATCCTTTGCAAGCACTTTACTGTCTACATTATGTCCCCTGCCCCTGGCAACCTCCCCTTTGGCCCAGCAGTGTCTTCCTGTCAAAACTCCCTACAGTAGAAGATTAGAATTAGAAAGAACCTCTGGTCTGGCAGTCTAAAACTCATGTGCCTCCTTAGCTAGGAAGTTGTGGTGGGGAAATTGCAGGCAAATGTTCACCAAGTCCGAATTTCCTTCTAGACACAGAGATCAGCCACATTTCTCAGCCCTCTTGCATCTGAGTGGGGTCATGGATCAGAATTCCAGTCCGTGGACTGCAAACAGGAGTGATTTTGCCACTTTCCAGCCATGCCCACTATGTATGGTAAGTTCCTGCATCCAGATACTGAGGAAAGAGCAAGCAGCTCCAGTACTCAAAAGCGAGATGAAGCTACAAGTGCTAAGAACCTGGGTCACGGAAAGGTCATGTGGATCAGAGTCTCCTCAAGAGCGTGGAACAAGCCTAAACCCCAGTCACACTTACCTTTACAGCTGATGGGCTCTGATCGGTTGCCTTCATAAAACAGCTTCAACTCTGGGGCCTGCTTGATGCCAAACTCCTGCTTAAGCTCTGTCTCCACAGTGATGTCCACTTTGCCAAAGCCCAAGCCATTCTTGCCCTTGCCAAAGATTTCCGCAGCTTTGCCCAGCTCCTGAGCCAGCCTCCTGGACTGCTTCAAGGATGCATTGTCTGAAAGAACCAGGATGAAGACAGATACAGCCTCCCTTCCCCGCCCCACTTTCTGGAGTTGTTTGTTCTGGGAGCCCTTGGCTTTTCTTGTGTTCACAGCAAAGGAGTGAGTTTCAGATATGTGACAGGAGGTGACTCAAATGGCTCATAAAATGGAACGATTTGGAAGAATTTCAGAGTAAAATGAAATTAGTAGTTGCTTGGTGCTTAGTGTTTTTTGGAAGAATTGTGCAGATATTAAGGCTACTGCCACTTCAATAATCTTATGAAGTTTATTATTATTATTATTATTATTATTATTAGTGTTATTATTATTATTAGTGTTATTAGTAGTAGTAGTATTAATCTCAGTTTTATAGATGAGGAAACTGAGGCACAACAAAGCCATACACTTGCCCAAGGCCCTGATACCAGGGCATATTCAAGCTGGCTGCAGAAATCCTGCTTTTTTTTTTTTTTAACTTTCACTAAGCATATAAATACACTTAAATTGACACTTGGCACTAATAAGGACATGATGCATTTTAATTACTATTGTTATTAATGGT
Organism: Acomys percivali; assembly: GCA_907169655.1. Taxonomy (NCBI): domain Eukaryota; kingdom Metazoa; phylum Chordata; class Mammalia; order Rodentia; family Muridae; genus Acomys; species Acomys percivali. Next base: position 126,278 of record OU015757.1, read on the forward strand.
GTAAATTTTCCTTTGGTCAAGAATTAAGGGCAAGTGATGTAGCTCATTTCAGCCATCTGGTGAAATATCTTGGAACTAAGGAATCTTTGTGCCTCTCAGGCCCTAACTGGGAACACTCAGACAAAGGCAAGTGAGGTGTGAGGAGCAGGGGTTAGGGTACACCGGATGCACACTCCCCTCTCTGATCCCACCATCTTGAGAAGCGGTAGCCAAAGGGACCAGGTACTCTGTTAAAGTATCTGATATTCTGGAATCCTTGGTTGTTCATACAACTGGGCAGTGAGGTGAGGGGAACTGCCCTTGGTCATACCATGGGCTGTCCTAGCTGGAGTAGGAGGAGATGAAGTGGCATACCTCCTGATGATGTGAGAGACTTTAGGTCCCTACTGCCACATGTCTGAGACTGGCATGAATCAGGACTTAGGGAATTGGGTTCCATTTCAAACCAGATTATTCTATCTCTTCCAAACCTTTTGACCATCTGGAACACTTGGAGAGAGTTCAGGTCACCTCCCAGCTGTGAGCAAGGCCACATCTGACAGCCATATGTTTCATAAAGCAAGGCCTGGGAAGCTGGGACTTAGAACATCTGTCTCTGGCCTAGCTGCCAGTCACTGGCTCAGCAATGGAACCTGAGAGTGAGCGATCATTCTCACTAAACTCCCCACATGTGGATGGGAAGCAGAGCCTCTGCCTCCCTCCCAGATGGATGCTTCTCCTATCTGCTTCATCACCACCGCTACCTTCGTTACACCCATCTATCATCAGAGACAAGCTATGGCCTACATTCCACTGTAGTTTGAGCCCTCCTGTGTCAACTACTAATTAATGCAGTATCTCATAGGCATGCCCACAGACCAACACAATCTAAGCAATTTCTCAACTGAGGCCTCTTCTCTCAGATGGCTCTGTGTCAAGTTGGCAATCAAAGCAAACCTGGACAGTTATCACCATTTCCATTATTTTGTCTATCACTGTCACCATTGTTATTACCACCAGCATCACCAAGTACCACCAGCATCCCAGTCCAATTACATTCTTCATCATGATCACCGTCACTATCCACTGTGACCCTGAGACAGATTGTTGCCACCTTTGTCTTAGGGACAAGTGGTAAGTGGTCCCAGTGACAACTACTTCTAAATCTTTCTTGGTCACTTTCCACCAAAAGGCAGCCTTTCCTTCTCTCTTAACTCACTGAGTTAATTGTCACAGAGAAAATGAGGATCTAAGGAAAATGTTGTTCTTTAATGAATTCTTTCATTTGACAAGTGTGGAAACTAACTGTGTTCCAATAGTGGCAGATCTGGGGATCAAGACCTGGGCAAGGTCGGTTCACCTACCCCATGGTACACGGAGCTTAGAAACACTTTTAATATTATGTGACAAATCCTACCAGAAGGAAGGCTGAAGAGAATGAAAATGATTCCTCCCCAGTATAAATAAGAAGGAAAACAGATGCCTTGCAGGAAGCCTAAATCTCATAGTCCAAGTACAAAACCAAAGGGAGGATGCTACAGAGCAAAGCACAGGACAAAGGTCCCAGAGACTCCAGCCAGAATATTCCATTCTGCCAAGCAGAGCTGTGTTCTAGAGATGAGACTTTCTGAGTGCTTTGCAGAGAACACATTGGAAGGAGTATAAATCCATAGAGGAGCTCACTTCAGGTCTCGGGTGCGGAATGGTGAGAATGAAGCAGGCAGTGACAGAGGGTATGGGGAGGGCAGGGGACCACAGAGCTTTGGATGCAGACTTCATAGGGTACAGAGATAGAATTTAGACACAGCAAATTTGGGAATGACCTTAAGGTTTCTGACTTTGACCCTGGGTGCATCCATGCACATAGGATGTTTGAGACCCAAGCATCAAGGTCTGTTGAGTGTCGACCTTGAGTTCTGGAATCTTCAGAAAGGTGAGAGACTGGTCAAGGATTCAAGAGCTACTGAGATGTCCCCAAACCTCTCCTGCATAAAAACCTCACTTACCTTTGAGAAAGATGTTTATAATCCTTCCCCAAAATGGTGTTCCAAAGGTCACTTTAGAAGGCCTACCGGTTTTCAAAAACTCATTTTGAATTCAATTGTGTATTGACAGAACCAATGATGGAAACTGAATGAGTTTAATTGAATGTATCTTTTAGACAACAAAAAAAGAGCTCTGCTTGTGTTAAGGGAAGTATTCCAGTCCTCTGAAGTGCTCATATTGGTTACTATTGGAGTAATTTTAAAATGTAATGCCAGGAGCTGAGAATGCATATCAGTAATAGACAGTTCAAGAAAAGAGATTACTTAACCTTCCCTTGGGATAAAACAGTTAACAGTGAGCAGAAGTCTGCTTTCTTACACAGACAGGCCTTTCCCAGCTATGAGCACCTACAGTGTTTTTGTGTTTTCTATGCATTTAGTAGTATATGGAACTCCTGTACTCCAGCAGCCCAAATCAACGAGACAGGCACTGCCCTTCAATGCCTAGAGCCGGATGGATACTCACGGAAAATCACCATTAGGAAGCGGGTCTCATTCAGTGTCTGCGCGAAGCCTGCTGGAGTCAGCACCATCAAGTTACGATCCTCCAGTATGTGCACAGGCCGGGAAAAATTGTCTTCTCTCCTTAGGGAGCCAATGACCTCAGAGAGGCCCGCAGATAGCAGCAGCAACGGCGTCCAGAGCAGTTCCATGACTGGCCAGCAGGGGACAGCAGAGGCAACCGATCTCTTTTCAAATCTTTTGAATCTACTCCCTTATACCTACCTGAGGGTGAGTGCGGAGCTAGCAGGGCTTGCAGCACTGCAGCAAAGCACACAGCTAGGCAACAGCCCTACAACAAAAGACAAGGTTGTCTGGCCAATCTCAACCTCTGGGCACCGACTACATAAGGGAAGCTAGTGCAGCTCCCATTCATCAGGGCCTGGAATCCAGCCTTTAGAGCCCACTGGTTTTCCAGCCACTTAGAATTTTGTAGAGATGAATCCCACTCTAGAATCCCAAAGTAAGCCTCTGGTCCCTTCCACAACTCCACTTTACCAATACTGATGCTGCTTCCTGCTCCTCTAACTCTGGTCAGCCCACTTACTTGCAGTACAATTTGGTCTTTGAAATGTCCTCAGGGTAAATGTTCTAAAAGTCATAGCCACAACACACACTTGTAAACAATAAAACGAAAATATATCAGTCTGCGTACAAGGATCCAAGTGAGTAAAGCAAAATTAAGGTCAGCCTGTATACTACATAGTGAGTTCCAGGCCAGCCTGGGCTACATGGTGCAGTACTTTCTCAAATAGGCAAATAGAAACAGTACAGTCTGTCAAGTAAAAAATAAAGTTCTCTCCTGTGATCTCACTGTGGAAAATGCTGCTCATTTATACGGAATCCCCACTAATGTTGAAAATGCTTATATGCATATTTTTAAACATGAACACAATTAGCTTATTATTGAGTGTTCTGTTCGCTTTTCTTAACCCTGGGTCTTCTGGAGAGTTAAAAGGACATGACTGATACCTACCTCAGCCGAATTCAGACTAATCCAGAACTTTTAGGACAGGACCAGTTTTAGTTATTTCTATGATGAAACACTATGACCAAAAGCAAGTTAGGAAGAAAAGGTTTTTTTCAGGTTGTACTCCAATATTATTGCTCACGATTTAAGGAAGTCAGGACAGGAACTCACACAGGGCAGGACGTCGAGGCAGGAGTGGATGCAGAAGCTATGGAGGAGTGCTACTTACCATTTCGCCCACCATGGCTTGCTCAGTTTTTCTTGTAGAACCCAGGACCACCGGCCTATGGATGGCACCAGGGGCTGAGTTCTCCCCAATTAATCAATTAGGAAAATGTCCTACGGGTCTGACTATAGTCCAGTCTTATGAAGGCATTTTCTCAATCAAAACTCCTTCCTCTCCAGTGACTCTAGCTTGTGTCAAGCTGGCATAAAACTAGCCAATACAGGACCCAAGTATCTATGCATGTCAAAGGTTCCCAGATAATTCTTCACCTGTTGTTGTTGTTGTTGTTGTTGTTGTTGCTTTAACCCTTTACTTGGGACATTTTGAACACATACAAACGAGAGAAAATGGTGCTATGTGTCCTCAAGACACCCATTCCGAAAGTCCATAGGACCACAAATTATTCCACTTGTAGTCTAATTAACTGCTGAGTTATTGTGAAGTTCATCACTCAGGCATTCTAAATGTCACCTATAAATTTTGCTGTATTGATCTCTAAATGATAGGGAATTTGTTTTGTTTTGTTTTGTTTTGTTTTCGAGACAGGTTCTCTCTGTGTTGGCTGTCCTAGATTCACTTTGTAGACAGGCTGGCCTTGAACTCACAGTGATCCACCTGCCTCTGCCTCCTGAGTTCTGGGATTAAAGGCATGCACCACACCTAGCTAGGAATTTTTAAGAGTATAGAAACCACAGTACCATTATAATATTTAATGAAATATTAATAACATCTTTGCATCATCAACTATATAGGCAGTGTATAAATTGTTATGATAATCTCATGAATTTTTATGTGTATAGTGTGTATATATGGTATGTGTGCAAATGTGTGTGTGTGTTTGTGTGTGTGTGTGTGTGTGTGTGAAAACTACAATGTGTGTGTGAAAGTCAGAGAGACAACTTTGGGTGTCATTCCTAATTGTCTACTTTGCTTAAAGCATGTCTGATTCTGGAGCCCCAGGTCTACATCATGGAAAATACACCCTACCAGCTGGGAAGACAAACTGTCTTAAGTTTCTATTGCTGTGAAGAGATACCATGACCACTGAAACTCTTAGGAAGGAAAGCATTTAATTGGGGATGGCTTACAGTTTCAGAGATCTAGTCTATTATCATCATGGTGGGAACATGGCAGCTTCCAGGCAGATATGGTGCTGGAGAAATTTAGAGTTCTATATTCAGATCCACAGGCAGCAGGGAGAGAGTGAGTCTGGGCCTGGTTTGGGCTTCTGAAATCTCAGAACCCACCGCCAGTGACACACTTCCCCCAACAAGGCTACACTTTCTAATCCTTTCAAATAGTGTCACTTCCTGGTGGCCAAGCCTTCACATCTATGAGCCTATAGGGGTCATTCTTCTCCAAACCACCACACTCACCATCAGACTTCACCATACCAACCTTGCTTTTTCATTCATTCATTCACTCACTCAGTGTCTTAGGGTTTCTATTACTGTAAAGAGACACCATGACCATGACAACTCTTATAAAGGAAAGCATTTAATTGCAGCTGGCTTGCAGTTTTAGTGATTTTGTCTATTATCATCATGGCAGGAAGCATGGCAGCATTTGGGCAGACATGGTACTGGAGAGGTAATAGAGTTCTACATCTACAGTCTACAGGCAGCAGACTTCACGCTTAGCCCTTGGGCCTGGCTTAAGCATCTAAAACCCCAAAGCCCACCCCAGTGACACACTCCCTCCAACAAGGCCACATCTACTGCAACAAGGCCACACCTCCGGAGTAGTGCTATTCCCTGTGAGACTATGGGGACCATTTTTATTCAAATTGCCACATTCACTCATTCATTTGTGCACTCACTAAGTATTTTTGAGGTCACATGCTGCCTTCCCTTCTAGGCAAAGAAGACACAGAAATGGACAAAACAGACTAGAGTCTTTGTGTTCTGCTGGGAAACAAGTAGATGAGACAAAAAAGAAGATGCTGATAAGGGGTGAGGGAGGAGAACAGATAGGAAATGTTGAAAAAGGATGGAGGAAGAGAGCAGCTTAGCATTTAAAACAAGGGTGGTGGATGATAAGCTTTGCTCAAAGAGCATGTGACTAAAGCAAGCAAATAAATGAACTGTTTGCATTCCCTGTAAGCAGAGAGGAAGTAATTTCTCTTCTTAGACATCACCCCTGCCCTTCCTGTTCTCCTTTTACTGAGAGTCAAACCATTGAAACTTAGGTTTGCCTCTACATCATCTCTGAGAGACCCTCAAACTCCACACCCACACTAGCACTGTGCCCCAGCTATCCTTTGCCTGTGCCTTGACTACTTGTTACCTTGGTGTGGACCTCATTCTTCATGTACCTGCCTGGTCCTATGGCCAGCATCTTTCTGGAGCCCTTCACCTGCACAGTTCTCAGCCCTAAAAGTTCCAAGCTCAGATTCAATGTCAGTCTCCAAGTCAGGAGAAAGTGACTGAAATGGGACACTTCCTTGGTAAGAACAGTGGGCACTAAAGGTGTGTTCCCAAGCAGCTCTTTTGAGGGATTATATTCCAATCACCATTGGCTCTTATCCAGACTGTGTGATGCTCACTCCATGGTCTTCTATTCTTTGTGTTCCTCAGTGCCCTGACATACACACAGAAGTCAAAGATCATGATTTTTAATATGAGCTAGAGAAAGTTGCTTCTCTTTCTGGGAAGGTTCCTGTGATCTGTCAGCATGAATCATCTAAAACATGTGTTAGTCTGTCAGGTCCAATGTCTCTCGACCTTGTCCTTAATGCCCTGTGACCGTGGTCCCTCTCCAACTCCACACTAGGACTTTGCCTCTGCCGACAGCTTGTTTATTTTACCTCCTAGGACTCTTCTGATTGGTCCCTGCTTAGAAGCCCCTGCTGAGGATGTTCACCCTTGAACACCAGAGGCCACCCCAGCTCAAGACACCATCGATGAGGTGGGGAGGTTTCCCAAGCCCCACAGCCTCACCTCCACTTGTAACACCCCGGCCTCCCAGGAGCTGGTGTTTATTTGGTATTTCAGTTTGTTTTGTTTGTTTGAGTACTTTATGTTTTATTTTTGAACTTTCTCTTTAAAGTCATGGCCACACTAAGTAACTGAGGCCAGTCTGGAACTCATTCTGTAGCCTGAGCTTTGTAATGTAATGTAATCACACCTCCCACCACAACCTCCCAGGTGCTGAGACTTCAGATAATGTACCACAACATCTGGACCCTTAAAGTTGTAAAATATAAATGAAAAGCAGTGCTCATAGCTGCTTCCTCACCTCCTAGAGCCATGTCTGGGCCTGTTTTAATGCTCAGTGAAGAGTGAGTGAATGGGTGGCCTCATTACTTCTTACAATAAACCCCATGGCCTATTTTAGTGCATTTTCAATTACAGCTACACAGGAAAGTTTCCTGAAGGAGTTTTTGTTTTCTTTAATTCTTTCCTTTTTTTTTTCTTTCTCTCTTCTTTCTTTCTTTCTTTCTTTCTTTCTTTCTTTCTTTCTTTTAACAAATACTAATGCTTGAGTCCAAACCCTCAGCCTATGAAACCATTGTACTGACACTAACATGTTCTTATTTTAACTGTACAATACATTCAGCAGAAGGAAGGTCAGCAGGGCAGGGCCTGTCAATCAGTGCAGTCTTATTTGGCAAGCTCATACCTTCAAGTGGCTGGATTACTTCGGGGGCTGTCAGGCCACGTTGAGCTGGGATGGTCAGCTCTGTGACACTCAGATGAGATGCAGGCACCTGAGCAGCAGGTTTGAAGTTTCCCCTTGTGGTGAGAACAGGACCTGTCTGCTAATGGGAGTCCCCAAGAAATCCAGGGACAGAAATAAAATTCTTGCTTGAGCTCATGAAGGCCCAGCTGCCTCTGAAACAATGTTCTGAGTTCTGGGATTCTATAGGGCCAGGCTGGGGGCTGGAGTAGAATGGGCCATTGTTGAGTAAGAGGGGCCGAGCCTAGCAGCTCTGCTGAAAGCATGTACCCATGGACACTAGTGACCAGGGTTTCTGTGGGGCCAGGACCAAACTGAGTGCAGGGGAGCCAGGTATCTATGGATTGGAGTTTGAGTCTCAGCACTGTCCTAATCAGTGTGACCTTAAACATGTTTACTCCTTCTGAGTCTTTCTGGTTTCCTCTATTGTTCAATGATGTGTAATTCACTAGGCCTGGAAGGGAGCAAAATGAGCCATAGCCCAGGCCTTCTTAGTGTTTTCCCTTGACTGTCTTCCAGCCATGTCAGCCTCTTCCTTCTTCCTCAAATGTAGTGCCCATGCTCCTACCTTAGGGCCTGTGCACTTGCAGTCTCCTTGACCAGAAAGCTCTTTACCCAAGAAACTCATTCTTCGAGTCAAGTGAAGTGTCACTTTCCCAGTTAACCCTTTTCCAATCACTCTGTATAAAATAAGAGCCTCATGCCCATCTTGGGCCCTAATCACCTCCTAAATTACATGTCATTTCTTTTGCTCAGCATATACTAGGCACCCAGTAAAGATTTGTCAAATAAAGCCTGCTTGGATTATTAGTGTGTAATTGTTATGGCCAGAGTTTTCAGCTTATCAAATACTGACAGACATGGGGATAGTGAGATTATATCACCTGAGGATAACTCATTTGTCCATATACCTGAATATGAAGATCATAGCTCCAGAAGTTGCTGCAAGTTCAGGCACAAGTTTCTTGCCTAGAACCCAGTAAAGACTCTGTGGCCAAGTTATATAGGGAGAAAGAAACGCCGCCCATGTGGGAACAGACCAGGTTGACCTGACTAGGAGATGAAACTACGAACATAGCACCATGAATGTTAGACAGCCTGTGTGAGGTTGAGCACTTTCTCTATGAGAGCCCCTTCATCCTCGTCATGTGTGAAGGAAGATGCTCTAAGGTCCTGTGCTGGGGTTGGGGGCTTAACCAGGTTAGATTTTATCCAAAAAACAAAAACTAAAACTAAAACAACAAACAAAAGCAAAACCCACCTTTTCAAACCTATGGTGTCAGAAATCAGTTGGAAAGACCCAGCTCAAGATCTGGGAGTGAAAATTGACTGAACGAATCTTTGCTTTTGCTACTCAAGGACTCAACAAATAACCATGAACACTTCCAAATGCAGGACTGTGCTAAGTGCAGGGATATGGGAGTACAGAGGGTCCCAAATCTACATCCACATGGAGTTCATGTTCATGTGTGTGTGTGTGTGTGTGTGTGTGTGTGTGTAGGAGCAATGTGAATTAAGTAAACATATACAGCCTTAGAAAGTGGTCTGTCTGAGTGAGGGCCCTATGGCATTCCAAGTGAGACCTTGAAGGCCCAAAAGGGGAAGCTGGGCAGGAGGACAGGGTCATGCAAGAGTATGGTGCCAGAACCAACTGCAAGGGAAGGTGGGGACACAAATTAACCCGCGAAGGTGGGGACACAAATTAACCCACGGGAGCGTCAGGCGCAGGTTCTGGTGATAGCCACACTAGCTGCATCCCAATGGCTAGAATCAAGACATTTTTTTTCTGCTGTTCTCAAAGAAGCAGCCCGATATACAACAGTGTAACAACTTTGGCTTCAACCCTTACAGAAATTGGGAGCATTAGAAACTTTTTGTCTAATTTCAACAGCTTTACTTAGATAAGATCCAAGCTTCTTTTTTCAGTAAATTTATGTAATTGTGCTCCCTTGGCCTCCATCCAAGAGCCATTTCATTAACTCAAAGAATCCTGCACTCATCCTTAGCCCAGTTGCACCTGAACATTCACTTACTATCTTCAAGCCCAGGTGAGGGGCAAAGGGTGGGCTTCACATGGGAAACAGACAGGGTCTATTAAAGCAGAGTAAAGCTCTCGTTCCAATTTCAGGTTGTTGACCTGAATCCCAGGACACACATGTGCCAGTCCTGAGCAGGCTGACTCCAGGCCAGGGTTTAATCTTGCAGGCACTGTGTCCCTGTAAAGCCCCAGGAGGGAGCAACTTTCACTAGCTCAGGGTGCCCTGACCCTTTGAAAGTTGAAGCTGCTCTGCTGACTTCTAAGCCTGCTCTCTCCAGGCTGGGCTAAAGCTCCTGGTCAGAATCTCGCCTTCCTCAGCCTCTGGAAAACCTTCCCCAGGAGCTTTTAGGTCTGCCCTGCTGCTGAAGCGGAACATAGATGTCTTTTCTGTGCCTCAGATTTTAAAACAAGGTAACTGAGCAAGAAATCCTTCATTGGCAGGTGTCACTGACCCAAAGATCTTTGAGAATTAAATCAAGGATAGGCACTGCGTGGTGTGACATTAGGAAAGTGTAGAGAAGGGCCTGACACAAAGGACAGCCATCAAAGAGCAAAGAATCAAAGGAAAATGTGTAGGGCAGAATACAGGAGTGATGTCCAGATGTCTGGGGCCCCAAGCCCAGGGTTAGTGCCCATGACAGAGGCTGGACATAGACTTCTCTGGAAAGTGAGACTTAGCAGTAACTTTTCCCTTCTAAGTGTCCTGCTCTAAGGAGGAAAGTAGCATTTGCAACTGAGTTGTCATAATAATAATAATTTTTATGGTTGGTTAGGCATATGGTATTACACATAATATTGGGTTTCAGTGTGGCTCTTTCAGACATGTATAAAATGCTTTTTCATCACGTTCATCCCCATTGCCACCTTCTGTCCCTTCCCACTCCCACTGACCCCCACTCTTCTTCGCAACTATTCCCTCTTTGGCAGTTTTGTTCTTTTAAGTTATTATTTCTGGAACCCAGGGAGTTTAATTAGGGTTGCTTACAGGAACATAAATGGTTAGTCCCAGGAGCATGCACAATTTATTGGTGTGGAATGATATTTATAAAGATTTTTTTCTCAATATGCTCTGTGCACAGTCAACCTTGGATAGCTTTGGAAATAGGCTGCTCTGTGCACAGACAGCCTTGGGTGGCTGTGGGAACAGGCTGCTCTGTGCACAGTCAGCCTTGGGTGGCTGTGGGAACAGGCTGCTCTGTGCACAGTCAGCCTTGGGTGGCTGTGGGAACAGGCTGCTCGATGGCTGTAGGAACAGGCTTTTCAGTTGTGGGAACACACTATTATTGTTTTCCTCTTGCCCTGTCCAGTTAGCACTATAGGAATTTAGCCCAGAGGACTGAAAGTGGGAGTGTGTGCAGGCCACAGACATGTCTGGGCTCCTCTAAACATGCAGAATCACACTCACAGGTGGGACCTGAGGCTCTGTATCTGTCACAGCTCTGGGGACCACTCATGCTCCAAGGCCCATACCCTGAGCAACAAGGCTCGAAAACATCCCTTCCCTGTTCATGCTGCCCACCAGCACCTCCTGGCAGTTGACAAACCTTGCTTGCATGTTAGTGTAAAGAGCACATTGCATTTGCAGTCTTGGTACAAAAACACAAATATCTCCTAAATGATTTCTTCTTGCAGGGGTGCTGTGCTGAACTGATGATGTCATTTCCATGCCTGGTTAATTAAGATATATTATTTTAATTAATGCTATATGTTTCCTTTTACTTTTCTGCATCTCGGTGCTCTAAAGCTGTGAGTTACATGTGTGGTTAGTCTTTTGTCTTTACTGGGCAGAGTTAAACTGGTTGAGGTACCTGCTGTGTTAATTACACTGACCTGACCATCACACATTGCACAAATTAGATGAAATGTCACAGTGTGCCCTCTAAATCTATGCAATTATACATCACTGAAAACAGTTAAGATGTGTGTCGAGGGGCTGGGGAGATAAATCAGTCAATAAAATCCTGTCCTGCAAGTATCAGCCTCTGTCTATCCCCAGAATCTACATGGAAAAGGTGGAGAGAGGAGGATTCCTAGGGTGCACTGGCCAGCCAGTGAATTATAAGCTAATAGAGAGACCTTGTCTTAAAAAAAAAAAAAAAGAGTGCAGTTTCTAAAGAACAACAGCCAAAGTTTTCCTCTGGCTTCCACATGCACATGAACTCATAGATATAAACACACAAAATGCATGTTAAAGGTTTTCTTTAGTACAGTATAAAAATTATTGTTATTGGGGGATCCCTTTGAAGGTCTCCAATACATGCAGACCCCCATACAGGGAGAGGCAAGAGAGAACTTCCAGTTCAGAAAAGAGTCCCCAGCAATGTCACAGCAAAATGAGGCCAACTATGTGTCCTGCAGTCAGTACGAGCTACACCACTCTCAGGGCTGGTCACAGATTCCTCCTCAACCCAAGTCCCAGAATTTAAAATTACAGTTTCTCCTCTTTGGTGACAGGCAGAAGACATGAGGTTATGGCTGAGAAGTCTGGTCGGCCAGGCTCTGAGGAGTTCCTGGAGAGTCTGCAGGATTCACACACAGCCACCGCCGCCCCCTGTCCCTGAGGTTGTGGCCGCCTGGGAGGCCATCAACCTGGGAAGGCAGCCAGTGCCTGAGTATTTCAACTTTGCCCATGATGTGCTGGATGTGTGGAGTCAGCTGGAAAAGGTAAGGCTCACCCTGCCCTGGTATCCCACGGGAGCATCTGAAGTCTCTCAGATCCTTCAAGGAGGCTCAAGACTATAAGACAAGTGCATTTCAACAATGTGACCTGGTAAGGATTCTGTTTACCACTTGTGCGGCACTCTCAGAGTTCTTCTAATGATGAAAAACAAAAATAAAGGAGTAAGTCATACAAATGGTAAACCAGGGATGTTCAAAAGCTCCCAGCTTCATAAAAGCCACAGTGACAAGTACAACAGTGAAAAAGACCGAGAATGCACATTTTCAGGACTAAGCAGAGACCTTAGTGGCTGGAGTGTTTATCACAGCAGTCCACTGAACCTTACTTAGTCTGAACACCCAGTCTGGAGGCATTTTAAGTTCCCTGGTCACTCAGAGGCCCTGGGAAACAGCAGCCTTTGCCCGCAGTGGAGTCTGGCAGCCTCAAAAGGTGAAGAATGGCACCAGAGCTTTTTCAAAGTTTCATTCCCAAAGAATTATCATTATTTGGTGTTACTTTTCCTCATCTTTTTCTTTCATTTTTGAGATTATAATATAATTAGTTTATTGTTACACACTCTCTCCCTTCCCTCTCCTCCCTCCAACCCCTCCCATTTTCCCTCGTTGTTCTCTTTTATCATTATTGTTACATGTATATATGTATGTACACATATATTCCTAAAGATAACCTGTTCTGTCTGTGTGATGTTGTTTTCAGGGCTGACCATTTGGTACTAGACAGACGATTGACTTGCTGTTATTTTTGCAAGGCTATCTATCTTTGACCCAACTCAGAACTTAACCAGTAAGAAAAACAAATCTATTCCTAGGAAGCTGTTTGTCAAAATGACTATAGGCCAGTAGTTTAACTTTGTGATTGTGTGAAGCAGATGAAGTGTTAAATGCAAGTGGCCAACGAAAGATAAACCAAAGGCTAAGAGAGTAAAGGAAAAGCTAAAAGAAAGCAAAGGCTGGAGACTGAGGCATGTATATGGGCTTTGAAAGCCTCAGATGCACTCCTGTGCATCTCAGAATCAGTGTGTGATTAGAGCCTCGAGCATCACAGGGGTCTCACATGTCCCTGAAAAGGCTCTGACAAGGCCCTGGGCAGGCTTTCGGGGTTAATGGCTTCATCCACTTCCAGTGTGTTTTCTCTGTGTGGCTTTCCACTCCTGCTACCATGCCTTCTCCACCGTCATGGACATCTAGCTCTCTAAAGCTTTAAACCAAAAAAAAACTCTTTCTTCAGTTGCCTATGGTCATCTAGGGGGAAGGGATCCAAAGCAGGCAACATCTTATCAAATCAACAAAAAGTGAAACAGTTGTACAACCTTGTGGAACTAGACTAAAAGCCAACTGGTTGCACCCTTTCATGTGGTGATTTGTAAATGATGTGAGTACTGTTTTAATTAAACAGGGAAAAACATGGAACAGTGTAGATGATCTTACCTTTTACATTAAAAAACTGGTATGAAAAATGTGCTTATGTTTGCCTAATTCAACACTGAGACTATGTAAGTAACAAATTAAACTGACTACTCTCTGAAATATGAAGAAGGAGCAAGCCTCTTGGTTTGTGTTTAGCTGGTTGGCTTTTAGTTTTATGAAGGAGGGTCTCTGTAGACAAGGCTAGCCCTAAACTCGCTATGTAGTCAAAGATGATCCTCTTGCTTCTATCTTCTAAGTCCTAGGGTTACAGACATGCTACATAGCATCTGGTTTATTCAGTGCTGGGACTGGACCCAGGACTTTGTGCACGTTAAACAAATACACTACTAACTGACTCATACCCTCAGGCCATCATTTTGAGTTTAAACTCTGTGAACACATAACTACTATTTTAAAAAATGTTTCTCTTTTTAAAAATGAGCAAAACCACTCATCAATGGCTTCTATTTTTTCCTGACTGTACCCACTGTCTAGGCAGGGCACCGGCCCCCAAATCCTGCATTCTGGTGGGTGAATGGCTCAGGAACAGAAGTCAAGTGGACGTTTGAGGAGCTGGGCATGCAGTCAAGGAAGGCAGCCAATGTCTTAAAAGATGTGTGTGGCCTGCAACCTGGAGACAGAATGATGCTGGTGCTTCCACGACTCCCGGATTGGTGGCTGATCAGTGTGGCTTGTATACGAACAGGTCAGTGCAAGGTTAGGGCTCCTTGGCAGGACTGACACTGCCCACCAGAACTTTGCAGGTCCCACCAGATTTGATAGACAGAACTAACGCCATATGGGGCTCACTTTTCCTTTGCCTAGCAGTCACAAACCTGAGTGCATGCAGAGGTCAGACAACACTATGATAATTAAGTCAACTGCTTGGTAAGGGTGTAAATGTAAGGAGTCCCTGCAGTTTTTTCAGCACGTACTATGTGCCGGGAACTGTGTTAAGAGATTTTTCATGATAAAACTTTGGTCAGAGTATTATTTATTTTTGCTACTGAATATTTCGCCTTCACCTACTCTTCAGCTTTTATTGACACTCAGATAATAATTCGCAACCACATTTCACGTTATCATGAGAGGTAGAGCCTCCACCACTGCAGAAGATAGGGAAGCTGAGGGCAATACAGCCCCACATCCCCACATTGTTGTCATACGTACTTGTCAGTTTGTAGTGCTTGACTTTCTCTTATTGACAGTTCTGGCTGTCAATCATCTTCCTGAGCCCCAAATTTGAACACTGTCCCTAAAGCATAACAAACAAAGGACTTCTATGGGATAACAGAGAGGCAGAATGAAGAGGCAGAGGGCTGGGGCATAGCTTAAAAAGACCTGACTTTGAGCCCCAGAACCCATATTAAAAAGAAAAAAGCGAGCCAAGTGTGGCACATATTTATAATCTCAGACTTGGGCAGAGACAGATGGATCCCTGGGGCTCACCAGTTAGCCAGCTTGGCCCATATGGCAAGCTCCAGGCCAGTGAGAGACTGTCTCAAAAACAAGATAAATGGTGATTGAGGAGGGATACCTGAGGTTGTCTCCTGATCTCCTCACAGCCACATACACATGCATACATAGCATCTCCCTCAACACATACACACATGCATATGTAGCATCTCCCCCCACACACAAATACACATGCATACATAGCACCTCCCCACACTCACATACAAACATGCATACATAGCACCTCCCCTCACACACATACAAACATGCATACATAGTGCCTCCCCATACACACATATACACATGCATACATAGCACCTCCCCACACACATATACACATGCATACATAGCACCTCCACACACTCACATACAAATATGCATACATAGCCCCTCCCCACACATACATATACACATGCATACATAGCACCTCCCCACACACATACACACATGCATAC
>OU015757.1:141720-152985 GCA_907169655.1 Acomys percivali
CATGCATACACAGCACCTCCCCACACACACATACACACATGCATACATAGCACCTCCCCACACACATATATACACATGCATACATAGCACCTCCACACACCTACATACACACATGCATACACAGCACCCCACACACACATGCATACATAGTACCTCCCCCCACACACATACACACAAGCATACATAGCACCCTCTACACACGCATATGCATGAAAGAAGAATATCATTCAACTCAGAGTGTTCACATTGAGCATTAAATTGTGCAAGAGTTTGGGAGTCAGAGCAAAGGGTAGTGACAGCATGAGCTTGGCTCTCATGTTGTGCTGAACTGATCTTTCCCTCTGCCTCTTGTTCTCACTAGATGTTTCCCTCTGAATGAGTGTGTCAAAATTGAGGGGAAATACTAATAATCTGTACTCTGATCATAATATAATATAATATAATATAATATAATATAATATAATATAATAATCTGGTATATCTAGGGTTTTCAAATGTCTAGTTTTCCCCCTAGTACGTATTCCACCTCCTTGGAGGTGGATGGAATATGCCACCCTTGGCATAGCTTTGCTTGAAGCAATATGGGTGATCTGGGATCTCTGCCTATTAAACCTCATCTATCAGAACGTGATCCACATAAAACACAAAGATTTATTGTAACATTTTATTTTAAAAGTATGAAAGAAAAACCATTGAACTAAGGAGTTGCTAAGGCAATACAGTACAATATATTCAAGATCATGGACTCAAGTGTCTTAGTCAAGGTTTCTACTGCTGTGATGGAACCCTATGACCAAAAGCAACTTGAGGAGAAAATGGTTTATTTGTCTTACACTTCCATATTATAGCCCATCACTGAAGAAAGTCAGGACAGGAACTCAAGCAGGGGTGGAACTGGGAGGCAGGAGCTGAGGCAGAGGCCATGAAAGAGTGCTGCTTGTTCATCATGGCTTACTCACCCTGGTTTATTATAGAAGCCAGGACCACCGGCACAGGTATGGCACCACCCATAATGGGCTGGACCCTCCCACATAAATCACTAATGAAGAAAATGCCCTACAGATGGATCTTATGGAGGACTTTCTCAGTTGAGGCTCCCACTCTTCAGATGACTCTAGTTTGTGTCAAGTTGACATAAAACTAACCAGGACATACAGTTGAATACTACTTTAGCCCCACAATTCAAGCAGTACTACAATTAGCTTTGTAATCTTGGGCAAGCCATTTGATTTAGTTAAGGCACAGAGGTCTAAAGACCTAGACTCTTGAAAAATGTATGGCATGTTTAGCACAAGCATGCATTTCTGAGCTTTGTGAGAACCAAGATGCCTGGGAAGTCCTTTGCGTAGGCAAGCACCCCACGTCTTTTGGATGTCGCTGTTACCATTATTGTTCCCTGAGGTGCTCCAACCCTCTTCAGCTATTGTTTCTCTGGCCTCTACCTCAGGATCTTCCTTGTCCCCTAACAATCTCCCTTCTCTGTGTGTCCCAAGGAGTGGTCATGATCCCAGGTGTCTCCCAGCTGACATCGAAGGATCTCAAGTACCGGCTACAGGCAGGCAGGGCCAAGTCCATAATCACCAGTGATGCCCTAGCTCCACATGTGGATGCCATCAGTGCTGACTGCCCTTCCCTCCAAACCAAGCTTCTGGTGTCTGACACTAGTTGTCCAGGCTGGATCAACTTCCGAGAAGTCTTGAGGTAAGTTGGGACTTTTCAGGAGAGCAGCAATGAGCTAGGCTTTGAGCAATTTTCTTTTCAGCAGCAGAGTTGAACATGAAGAGATTGAACCAAATAGATACTGGCCAGAGATATCATCCTGTGACCCCTCATTGTTTCAGGTCACCAGTTACTAGGTGTGTCATTGCATCCCACTGTCCTCTAAAACAGTGGAAAAGGTAGTTGGAATCCTTAGCCAGAGCAGATGAGCTAGACTTTATGATACACTTGGCTCACAGAAAGTCGTCAATAATGAAATAGCTGCCTTGTATCAGTGCTTGCTGTATGCCAGGCTCTGTGCTACACAAGCATTCACCTGTGTTCATTTGTGCAGGAAGGATTTGGGGACGCCTGTTCTGTGGCTGACAAGGTCTTGGGTGCTCAGATCGCTTTGGAGCCCCACAAGGTGTAACTTTATTTTCACAGGAGAGAAAACGGTCTTAGAAAAGTGAAGTGATTCACCTAAAGTGCCAAAAAGAAATAAAGTCAGAATCAGGGTACACTCAAAACTTCTTTGCCTTGTAACAAGGATGTGGCAGGCATTTGTCTGAGAATTTGAGAATTTGTCCTCAACAGAGACCAGAATGCCTGACCTGGTGGCTTACACCTGTCACCCTAGCTCCCAGGATTGTGAGTTTGAGGCCAGGCTTGAACTACAGAACTGAAAGCCAGGCCTTGTCACAAAACAAAATAAAAATAAAAAATAAAAAACAAACAAAGAAGATTCTAAAACAGGCCACTGAGTGCTGGACTCTTTGACCTGGTGTGTCACTTGGGTGAGCAGATGTGCCTGAATAAATACCAATTGTGTAGTTCAGCATTGACCTACTTAGCCAGACATCCCTGAACCAGGGGCCTTCGGGTCCTCATTCCTAAAGCTCAGCCTATGACATTTTGGTTAGTTGTCAGGTTAACCTAGATGTATCCTTTTTAATTTCAGTTGTCATTAAGATTACCTGAACTTTAAAAAACACTCAAGTTCTGATTTCATTTTGTACAAGTAATGGAATTTCTTTTAAAAATTAACCCAGGGATCACAAGACTCAGCCAGAGCTAAGAGCCATGAGCTAGCTGAATCTTCAAATCCCAGAGCTCGGGAAATTGCCTAATCTCAAACCCCTAACTTTTTAGAAAACATTTAGAAATATGACTCTACATTGAGAATTGAGCTAGGGAAGGGACTATTCACAGATGAACAGAATTACACACATGAGAATATATGTGTCCCACCAAAAGTGCTGAGCTCCATTCAAAGAAGTAGGTATGGATCTTCCTCTGTGTGTATGTGTGTGTGTGTGTGTGTGTGTGTGTGTGTGTGTGTGTGTGTGTGCGCATGTGTGTGTGTGTTTATGTGTGTATTTTTTGTGTGTGTGCATGTGTGTTATATGTATATGGTACATATGTGTATACTTGTTCATGTAGGTGACTGTGCATGTATGTGCAAGCCAGATGTTAACATCAGGCATTTTGCTCTAGCATTTCCCACCACATTACTTTTCGGGGGCTCATTGAACTTGGAGCTCACCACTTAGGCAGAATGGCTGCTCATTGACCTCCAGGGATCTGCCTGTCTCTGCATCTCCAAACATGACATTATAGGTGCAAGCAGCATTTATGTAGATGCTAAGGATCTAGACTCATGTCCTCTCCCTTGCACTATACTGCCTGAGCTATCTATCCAGCCTTTGCGGATCTCTCAAATGAGTCATTTGGGCATATTGACCCTCAGTTTCCTTGGCTACAAACTGGTTGTATCAATAGTATCTGTCTATTAAGATGTCTGCAGCTAACACAGTCCTCCACGCAGCATCCCACACATGACATGTTGAAACAATGGTCCTACCACTGTTAATCTTTTGTGCTGATTGGTGTTTTTTTCTTAGTGTCACTAGTATTCTTGCATTTTCTAGAGAGGCACCTACAGAGCACAGCTGCATGAGAACCAGGAGTCGAGATTCAGTGGCCATCTACTTCACCAGTGGAACCACAGGGGCCCCCAAGATGGTGGAACATTCCCAGTGCAGCTATGGATTGGGTTTTGTGGCCAGTGGAAGGTATTGGGACAGCTTGTCTAGAAAGTCCAGAAACAAGGTGGGTGAATAAACAGAGTGGAGAGAGTGAAGGAGGAAGAAATAGAAATGGAGGTCAAAGAGCAAGCAGAGGGTAAGTCAGGCAGGGCCTTGAAGGCTTTACTTTGGCGAAGCACAGGACATGTTCTTTTGTTGTGTCTTCTTGTCCTATGATTCAATACAGAGAAAGTGCTGAGTATGTGTTTTTGAGACAGTAGTTGAGTTAAAGGATCTTGTCTGGATTTGACAAACTTAAATGGTACCTCCTGTGATGTGAGCTCCAAATAATGTGAAATGAATAATGTAATCCATTCTAAAGGTGAAGGCACTGATGAGAGTGCTCTGACTTTCTCTGACTTTTGACAGGAGGTGGATGGCCTTAACTGAATCTGACATATTCTGGAACACAACTGACACAGGTTGGGTGAAGGCAGCATGGACTCTCTTCTCTGCCTGGTCCAATGGAGCTTGCATTTTTGTGCATGAGCTGCCCCGAGTTGATGCCAAAACTATTCTAAATGTAAGAAAAAGTCCAGTGCTGGGAATCTGAGCTTTGTACATATTGGGCAAATGCCCTTTAATTGAGCTACTTCTCCAGTCCTTTTTTTGAAACAAAGTCAAGCTATGTAATCCAGGATAACCTTGAACCAGACGTCTTCTGCATTTGAGTCCCAAGAGTTGAGGTTACAAGTATAGGCCACCATGCCAAGGATGAAACACCTCTTGTTCCTGAGTGTAAATGAGATGAGCCTTCCTTAACCTGGTTCCTGTCCAGCTGGCCACCTTTAATCATTACTAGTGCTCAAAATAGATCCCTAGGCACAAAAGCATTTCATCCCTCCAAACTTTAGCAAAGCCTTTTACTGCATATCGTGCCTCTCTTTCCACCATCTTCTTCCCCATGTTCTTGCCAAAACACATGCTATTGTCAAGACCTTAGGTAAAATTCAAAGTCCGGTCCTCAAAGCATGTGCCATTGTCCCCATACCTTATTGTGAGTCTTTCTCCCAACTATAGACCTGGTCCCTCCGGTCTTGTTTCCCTGGGAGGAGGATTGACAGACCTAGTGAAGACACTGAGTACCTTTGTTCTGTCCTCTAAATAGCATTTCTTGAGACATCAATGAGCCCACCTCCCCATACCCATCTCTTTGAGACATGATGGGTTGTATATGGCTAGAAGTATGGGCTTCATCATTGGTCAAATGTGGACTCTCATTCTAGTCTCCCGACCTCTTTGAGTCTCACTTTCTAAGTTGTCATGAGAGCAAAAAGCTGCCAGGTTCCCAATACATTATTTGTTACTCACTTCCCATCATCATTGTCATGTAATACTTGCCAGCCACCTGTGCAGCTTTTCTCTTCGCTGTCCCCAGCCACGGCACTATATTCATGCTCTATCGCTATACTGTATATTAAAATCAGCAGCTTCAACTCAAGCATTTATTATCTCACAACTTCCCATGGTAAGAATTCTGAGGGCAATCTTACCAGGTGGTTTTGGAGAAAAGAAGCCTTATAAGGTTGCTGTCAAGAATTCACCAAAATCCATCCATACTGCTATTCACAGAACTCTAAGGCAAGAGCAACCCAAGCATTCACCAGAAACAACTGTATAAACCAAATACAACATGCACGTGTACATGCGCGCACACACACACACACACACACACACACACACACACACACACCAGCCTTTAAAAGAAAGCAAATTCTGATACTCTGCAATATGAGTCTGGAGGACCTCATGCTAAGTGAAAGAAGCAGGCATCAAAGGATACACACTACGTGACTCTATTTATATGTTACCTAGGATAGTCATGTTCATGAAGATACAGTGGAATGAGTGGGAGTTACCATGAGTTTGGGAAGAAGGAGCAGGAATGTATTACATAATGGCTACACAGACCTAGTTTAGAAAGATAAAATAACTCTGAAGATGGATGGTACCACAGTGTAAAAATACCTTAAAAATGAGTGCAGTAGGTAAATGTATGACATATCTATGTAAGGATAATTTATATTTCTGTGTGTTCGCATTAACGCAGGTAAATTAGTGTGTGGGTAAGTGTGTATGTACCTGTACATTTATGTGTGGAGTTCAGTGGTTATCTTCAAATGTTGTTCCTCAGGTGGTACCACCTGCTTTTGGCCTGGAGCTTGTTTGTTGGGTTAGACTGCTAGTCAGTAAGCCTCAAGGATCTCCCTGTCTCTGCCACCTTACTGCTAAGCTTATAAACATATACTACCACACCTTGATCTTTTCCTCATGGATTGGGTTCTGGGGACCAAACTCAGGCTCTTATACTTGCACTATAGGGCATCTCCCACAATCTCCAATAATAATTTTTACAAAGCTATCACCTAGGAATGTAGTCATCTCAGGGCATGGTTAATCCTGGGTAATCTGTGTAAACTCTGGATTGCACTTTTATTAGTTGTGCACTGAATGTTGGCCAGAGGCATCATTTTCTCACTGTGTGTCCTCATCCTGAGGACAGCTAGAATTTACTAACAACCTGATACTTTGGCTTCTTCATGGTGAATCACTCAAGAGAGTAAGAGAGGCAAGAGCATCTAAGACAGAAGTTGTCCTCTCCCTATAGTCTAAGCTCAGGTGACTCCCACCAGGTCAACTGGATGCTATCATCCCAGAGACCAACCCTGGTGTAGTGTAAGAGGAGACCCCATAAGGGTAAAAATGCCAGGAGGAAGGGATCACAGAGGTCACCTTGACAGAGGGATGCCGTGTTTAGGTTTCTACTCCTCTGTTTTGTCAATAAGACTATGAAGTTCCATTTTACCCATCCCATTATACCTGAGTGTCTCTAAGAAAACTGTCCACCTCTTGTTTTCTTTAGACTCTCTGCAAGTTCCCAATAACTACTATTTGCTGTGTTCCAACCCTTTTCCGGATGCTTGTACAAGAGGATCTGACAAGGTACAGGCTCTGTGTGGCAATTATGGGGTTCTCCTACGAGGACCTACATGGACATCCACCTTTCAGTCCAACTCTTGCTGCCCCCGTTTCTCTGTCTTTGTCTTCCTGACTTTCTTGCTTCTGCCATGTTTCTCACAAGCATACTCCTACATATCTTATGTTAAGCTTTTGAAGATGATTTTATGGCCCGGCAGAATTCATACCTAGAGAAAACCAAAAGGATTTAAGGCTGTCTTAAACTGTATCACCACAACATACTATACCCACAGGCCAGTTCCACCTATAGAATGGTGTTGGTAGCCAAGGATCTTTCATTTGCTTAGACCAACAAGCTCACCACACTATATATGCCATCTCCCTGCCCAAATTAACCTAAGCCAGCCATTCCTGGATATCTGTCTTGGGACATCCAAATGAAGGTGGCAACACTCTGTGGATGGCTCTTATCCTGAGAAAATCTGAAGCAATGTCCTCTAATTGGACTGCGCTATGTCCAGGGATATTGGGTGGTTACATCATTCAGTAGCTTACTGATTCCAAGCCATGTCTCCATGTTCTATCCTGCCCTAAAACACTGTCTTCCCATGCACTCATCTTCCTTAATCACACTCCCTGGCCATGAAATACTCCAAAGAAGGGAGCACATACATGATGTTGAATGTATCCCTTTAAATATAAGAATCCATCCCATTAAAAAAAAAGAATCCATCCCATTTATTCCTTTCTTGTGAATATCTTCACATTATAATTTTGCCTGGAAGCAGTCCTTGGATAATTTTTCAGGACTAATCAGGTGCTGTTTAGCAATATGAAGTAATTCAATTGAATCAGTGGAATACAAGTGGGAGATGAAAAATGATTGCAAATATATTTATACTTAGGGTAATTTTGAACTGAGAGAAAGGTTCACTATTTATTTCAGATCTCTGGAAGTTTTATAGCCACTTTTAGGAATTGAGGAGTTTTTAGAAAGCTATATTTAATCTATTAAAAACTTTATTGATTTATTACTTTCAATCAGATCATTGCCTCAACTGATTTATTATCAATCAGGTCTTTTTTTGTAAGTAAACTAATTTTGGCAATCCTCTGTCATGCCCAAACCTATAATATAAACCTGATTTTATCCCAAATTCAGACAGGATTGATTCATTTTACTGATTTGCCTCTGTGGACCATAGCTGCAGAGAGAGGCTATGCCACATGAAGGTGACAGTGAATAGAAGGGAATCAATCTTCTAGCAACTTCAGGGCTCTGGACCTCTAGCAATGCTAGAGGGTAGGTGGAAATGTCTATAACATAGATGACCTGTCTTCCTTCTTGAGAAAGGTACAAATTTCAATGTCTGAGACACTGTTTGACTGGCGGAGAAGCCCTCAATCCTGATGTGAGGGACAAGTGGAAGAGCCAGACAGGCCTGGAGCTCCATGAAGGCTATGGACAATCTGAAACGGTGCGTTGGTATCCCAGGCCACCTCATCTGAGCCCTCATCCCATCAGAGAGGATCACTGGCCTGCTCCAGTTACTTACTTCTCCCTGATACCTGCCAGAAACCGCCCTGGCTCTAGGAACCAGCGATGAAACTCCATTAGCCATGCTTCTTTTCAGTTTAAAGGCAATCTTGGGTAATTTCACATCCACCATGGTCTGCAAAGTAGCTGTCCAGATATCATAATTATTTTTTGTATCTAAAATATCTGGCAGAAACCAGAGAAGGTTACTTTGGCTTATAATTTTAGAAGGTCCAGTCATGTCCATGTGGTCCCTTGAGCTTGAAGAACAACATGGCAGTGGGAGCTAATGATGGGAGAGGGTCCATCACGCCACCCATCCCAGAGACACACTGCCTGTTCTACGAAGCTCAAGCCTGTTGACAATGAAGGTTAACACTCGCAATTGCTCAAGAAAGTTGCCGCCCAAGAATAGCCTACAATGAGTATTAAGTAAAATTGTAAGCAAGCAGGGAACCCTGCAGCCATCTTAGCAAGGTGTGTGGGGGACCGAGTCTCTGATCTTAGTGATACAATTTAGTTTTCCACCCATGAACACTAATTAGAATGCTCCATGGAGGTTTGCTGGCTATGGAAAAAAGGAGATAAAGAAAATTTAAAGGAAGGGAAGAGTGTGAGAGTGAGGGAGAGAAAGATGGCAGAAGAAAAGGGAGGAAGAAGAATCTGACAGCAGGTAAGCACCAGCATGAAACAAGAGAATGAGGCTTTTCCTCCTCAACACTGGTTTCTCTCCAGGTCGTCATCTGTGGCAATTCAAGAGACTCACCGATCAAGTCCGGATCTATGGGGAAAGCAAGCCCACCTTACGATGTGCAGGTAGGCAACCTCTAGAAGCTGCCAGTGTGTGGGGTGATCTGTGTGCTGGGGTGTACAGGCTGGGCTGATGAGTACCCTGACTATGAAAGTGATGCTCACATGCCATGCTGTGATCTCTATCAGATTGTTGATGAGGAGGGCAATGTCCTGCCTCCAGGAAAAGAAGGAAATATTGCTATCCGCATCAAACCTACCAGACCCTTCTGTTTCTTCAACTGCTATCTGGTAAGAGGTGGGGAGCACTCATGAGGAGTCATGGCAATCACTACATGCCAAACATTTTATGAATCTCTGTAATGTGACTCTTGTCTAACAACATTGAGTTGGTTTTTACTGTTATTAATCAGGAATACTGTTGTTGATAAGGAAGCTAAAAAAAACAGAATGGCTTATCCAGTGTCACATAACTAAAATGCAATGCCATAGGCTTAACCAAGAGTGTGTTGAGAGCAGAAACACACTACAATTTTATTATGATTAAAGGGGCTAGAAAAAGTTAGTTCATGGAAGCGGAGGTTCTAACCAAAGAGCCAACTGCAAGTTTGTGTAAGAGCCAAGTTTTCTCTGGTTTGCTGGATGGATTTGTATCCTGGGATTTAAGTCCAAGGTTCCAAAATAAGACAGCAATTACCTATCTTCTTGACATACTTTAGCTAGAGTCCTTTCAGACTATTCTCTATAAAACTCTCAAACATAGCCAGGTGTGGTGACACACATATGTAATCCCAGCACTCGGGGAGGCAGAGGCAGGGGGATCTCTGTGAGTTCAAGGCCATCCTAGTCTACAAAGTGAGCCCAGGACAGCAAAAGCTATGCAGAGAAATCCTATCTTGAAAAGAAAGAAAGAAAGAAAGAAAGAAAGAAAGAAAGAAAGAAAGAAAGAAAGAAAGAAAAGAAAACGCTCAGACCTGGATTACATCAGATACTACAACTATTACTGATACATACACACCACTTAAACCAAATCAACAAAATTTTGGAATTATGAGGGTCAGGCCCCTACATAATTCAAAAGTGCAGCCAAGGATTGAAAACCACTTGACACAGAGACACCACGTCATTCATGTACTAAGCTGACTGAATGTGCATTTTAGAATCAACTTATCAAGACCCATGAAAACATTGGTTAGCAATTTAATTGGATTTTGCATTAAGCCTATAAATCAGCCCAGAAAAAGCTGACATTCCACCTGTTCTTTCTAATTATCTTATACTAATTAATTGTAGAGGGTGTGGGGTTGGGGAAGGGATGGGTGTGTGCATATGCTAAGTCATATTGTGGCAGTCAAAGGACAGTTCTGTCCTTTTGTCAGCTCTCTCCTTTTACTCTGTGGGTTTGTGAACTGAACACAGATCATCAGGTATAGTAGAAAGCACATTTACCCAGTGATCCATCTCACCAGCTCCTACTGGCTCTTCCTATCTTTCCATTTGTTTCTATCTCTTTAATGTTTTGTAGACTAGTAAGAGTTCTGTGCCTCTACCTTATATACTCTTGTTAAGATATACATTTTAGATATTAATTAATAACTTTGCTTTTCTCAAATATATTTTTGAATGTAGATAAATTTACTTGTGGAAAAGAATGCACCCATGGCAAGTGTACAGTCCAGCGACTTCTGACAAATGTGTACACCTGTGTGGTCACCACTGCAGTTAAGGCATGAACACTGTTACACATCTAAGTGATCCCTGAGCATCTTTACCTCTTTGCCTCAGATCCCAGGCAACTGGAAAATTGCAGTTACTATATAGTAGTTTGTTCTCTTTTAATAGTTATACATAGAATCATAAAAGATTCATTTTTGTATACCTTAGGCTCAGGATATTTGTTTACCAGTAACCTATATTTTTGATGCACCAGTAATTTTTCTCTCTATTAAATAGTGACATTTTCTTTAGAATTTTTGGAATTCGGCTGGAGAGTCAGCTTTGGGAATAAAGGACTTGCCATGCAAGTGTGAGGACCTGAGCCTGAATCCTCAGAATACTCCGGAAGCTCCACACAGCAGCATGAGCATCTGAAATCCCAGCTCCTAAGAGGAGATGGAGACAGGAGAGTCCCTAGAAGCCCACACACCAGCTAGCCTGCTGCACAAAGTGCAAATAAACATTAAAATACCCATCCACACAATGTAGAAGGAAAGGGCTGGTACCTGAAGCTGTTTCTGACCTCTACTAATGGCATGCATGTGTCTACATTCACAC
>OU015757.1:152995-182115 GCA_907169655.1 Acomys percivali
CACACACACACACACACACACACACACACACACACACACAAAGTAATTTTTAGAATCATAGCTTGAGTTTTTCTTTACCATATCAATGGGGTTTCAAGCCAAGCCTTTACTTTCTATCTTCTACTCTCAGTGTATTCACTTATCCAGAGCCAATTGCCCTGTGTGTCCCCTCCTGTGTTCAACTCTTCTAAGGATGCTCTGGGGACACTTGCTCTAAATCCCACCTGGCAGTTCTCATCCAGTTAAAAGAGGGGCAGTCACAAATCTGCAGGATTGCAGCCTCTGCCCTGTAGAGTTCTGAACAGCTTGAGCCTTGAGAGCCAATAGACTACGTGTTGAAGCGTGGATGGCCTCCAGGGAGGCTCCCCAGGCAGGGGCTAGACTAAGTGGTTGTACCCAAATGATCCTTGATGGTCTTCCCTTGTCTGCCAGGACAATCCTGAGAAGACAGCTGCATCAGAGCAAGGAGACTTTTATATCACTGGGGACCGAGCCCATATGGACGAGGATGGCTACTTTTGGTTCTTGGGGAGAAATGATGATGTAATCAACTCTTCAAGGTCAGGTGGTTTGTGCTTCCTGTCCTTGAGGGTCTGTAAGGGAAAGGAAGCCATGTAGAAAAGTTTACTTTTCTCTTCCAGCTACCGGATTGGGCCTGTTGAAGTGGAGAGTGCACTTGCTGAACATCCTGCTGTCCTCGAGTGTGCTGTGGTCAGCAGCCCAGACCCCATCCGGGGAGAGGTAAGCAGTCCCTCAAGAACACAACCTCATTGTTTTCTATTTATTAGCACCCAAAGGAACAAGCAGGAATGATAGGTCCCTCTTTTGGTATCGGCCCCACCCCTAGTCCCACATTCCTTCTGATTACCCTCCTTCAGAATCGTAAGTACACTGTACAAAGACAAAATGGAATAATATAAAGTTTAGTTATACTTGGACAGCAGACAACACAAGCAATCTAAATGAGGCTGCTGACTGGGCAGGAGGTCTCAGTGGAGGATGCAGGCTGTAATTAATCCTCCCTAGTTTAAAAACCAACAACAACAAAAACCTTTTCTGTTTTCAGGTGAAGATCTAGCAGGCTCACCAGACATGGTCAATGGGGACTATAGCTGGAAGGGACAGCCAACTTGAGGGATAACAATGTTTCTAAATAGCCTTAATATACCAGAAAAAAATGAGTCAGATTTAATGTGATTTCAGAGGACAAAGGTGAACCCCTTTTGTGTGGGTCCCAAGAGAGAGGAAAGAGCAGCTCCAAGGCACTGTTGTGCCCATGACGTCCGGCAGAACCAAACCAAGGAGGGAGACTTCTCCAGGTCACAGTGTCTGGGGGTTATTCCTTTGTTCTGGGATAAAAAAAGTAATGAAGCTCATGGTTTGATTGGAAAAGTGATTCAAGTGTGTGATACAGGCTGTTCACATCATGACAAGCCAGGAAGTAAACAGCAGGCAGTAACCAAGGGCCCTATATCCAGCGACTACTACCACCAACAAGGCCCCACTTCCTAAAGTAGTGCCAGGAGCTGGGAAAACCCACTCAAACTGTGTGTGGCAGACATTTCAGTTTCAAATGTGAGCCATAGCCACAGCATGATCCTAAAGTGAAAAGCAGCTAGTCTATAAAAGTCAGAGTGATAGCAGTCTGTGTTCTCGGAACGATTTAGGGCCAAAGAATGATTCATAGCTGCCTCATAAATTTCTTGTTTAAAATACAGATTTAAAGACTTCAAGTAAGATTTGCTGAATCATATTGGTTTGGGAGGGGTCCTAGAGCATGAGTTTTGGCCTGAAGCCCTTTGCCAAGTGACTCCCTGCTAAAATCTGAGTTTGATAGAGGAAGAAGAAAGTGTGGTGATCATGTATGTTCTGGAGAGTACTTGGAACACAGTCTGGCACATAATATGTGCTCAGTAGATGTTTAATAGTAATCATGGGGAAAGACAGCTCTTCCTAAAAGCTAAGTTTGTTGGACACAAAATGAAAGTGAGCTCATACCTTTAGGAAGTGTGTAAGGACAACCACCCCTTAACAAAAGGGAGTTAGCAGAGTTTAATGTTGCTATAGACCTGCAACCAAGTGGCCGTTTAAGCTATTCCATTGCTATCAGAAATGATTTTTTATTTTATTTTTGAGATAATAATATAATTACAACATTTCTTCCTTACCTCCCTCTAAGCCCTCTCGTATACCCCTTTTTGTCCACTTTCAAATTTATGGCCTCTTTTATTATTAATTGTTATTACATATATATGTGAATATACACATATATGTTGCTAAATATAACCTGCTCAGTCAATATAATGTTACGTGTCTATATGTGTTCAGAATTGACCATTTGATATAATGTTCCCTGGGGAAGACTTTCTCTCCCATTCACTGTATTCTCCAGTTGCCTGTAGTTCTTTTGTAGAGCTGACAGCTGTCTATGGCTGTCTATGAGGCAGCCATAGTGCTAAGACTTTATGGATATAGTTTCTCACATTACTAGGAGACACAATTTGAATTTATTTGTGTGTGTGTGTGTGTGTGTGTGTGTGTGTACGTGCGTGCATGCACACAAATAAATGTGCACGTGTCACAGCACATGTGTGGAGGTCAGAGGACAGTTTGCAAGAGTCAAACCATGTAAGTTCCATGAAATGAGCTCAGTCATCAGGCTCAGTATCAAACATACTTACTGTCTGAACTACTCACCAGCCTAAGAATTGTGTTTTGAACAACTGTTTCCTCTTTATAAGGAGGCAAATTGTAGGAGACACCTGAGCAGACAAAGCCAAGGTGCATAACATCTCTTGAAATGACTGAAACAGAAACAGTGGTGTAGCTCCATGCTTACTGATGAGATACTTAAATGCAGCATTCTCCAAAGACCCAGAGACCCCTGAAACAGAGCTGTGTTTTCCTCAGCCCTGCTTGGACAACCCCTCTCCCTCTATCCTCCTGCAGGAAAACTTGGAAGTAAATGGCCATTGGCATTAGGAAGCTACTTCCTCCAGTGCCTTTGCATCTATCTTAAGAGAATCAGTGCTGGCTCCTAATGGAGTCATTACAAGTATGGGGAGTGCCATGGAGAATGAGGATCTAAAATGACTCCATAAAATCCGATGCTTCAGTAGTTTATTATGAACAGGCAGACAACAGGGGAGTGTTGTTCATGTCACTATCTGTGCTCAAGGAACCCTCATGTTTAAGTAGTCACATACCCATAAGGCTAGCTTGAGGAGAGAAGCAACATTCCTGAAGGCTTGATCCTTTCTGGGGTTCCTTCTCTGCAGGTGGTGAAGGCATTTGTAGTCCTTTCTCCAGCCTATGCATCTCATGACCCAGAAGCACTGACCAAGGAACTGCAGGAGCACGTGAAGACAGTGACTGCCCCATACAAGTACCCCAGAAAGGTAAACACTCAGGGCCCTAAGACGTAAGCTGGGAAAGCAGGTGGGTCCCTGCTCCCTGGCCTGGCCTTCTAGGAATATGCATGCCCCAGTTTCTGCTTCAGCCTTATTTGTCTTTCTTAACTGCATCCTCCCCAAAGCACATTGTTCTTACTCTAAGAACTGACCAGTAGATGAGAAGAAAATGGCCTGGTGAGAGGTGAAGGCCCATGTATTCCAAGCATTGGCGGTTTTAACTGTTGTCACATGGGGAAAATCCTGATCTGTGGGTGGTTTCCAAAGAAGTAATAAAAGTAATGACTCAAAACAACAGTCATTCTGGGAAATGATGGTTTCCAAGCATGATTGTATCTGTTTGTTTCCTCACTAGGTGGCTTTCATTTCGGAACTGCCAAAGACAGTTTCTGGAAAGATCCTAAGGAGTAAATTGAGAAACCAAGAGTGGGGGAGATGAGACACAACCCAAGGAAAATGCTATGATGCTCTGAAGGTTTGGAAAGGAGAAAGAAGTGTGGTTGTCCAGCTCCTCCTTGGAACACTATCCCTGCAAAGAATAGGCATCAAAGATGGTCAGCTTCCAAATGGGCATTGTGGGTTGATGCTGGGAAATTCAAGAGTATCCCTGGCCCCACAGCTCACAACCACTGCCCGGTTTAGCAAATGTCCATGGTGTAACTTCCTTCTCTAAAGACATCCTCAACATCTGTCCATTGATTTTACTAAGAGAATTCTGCTGTTCCTGGGACATACAAATCACCCCAGCCTTAGGGTATCTGTGGTCTCATTATGCCAAATGTGACCCTTTGGATGAAGCCACTTGATAACAGTATCTGGGCCATAACATTGGTCATACCCGTCCATTTAGAAATCACACCCTTGGGACTCATTATAAAAGTAAAAATTCAAAAATGAATAGATATTTGATATACAAAGATACTCTGTGAAGCATTCTTTTAAACTGAAAACACCTTTATTCATATCACAGTTAGAGCACCATGCTGTGACATGGTTATATCCATGCTGTCCTAGCCCTTTTATAATTATCCGTTGCAGATTTGTGACTGTCTCTATTAACTTTCTTTTATGTAAGTAATTTGTACAAGTTTCTTAAATTTTTTGCTTTTGCTTATTTAATTTTGAATAAAAGCTAAATTCATAATAAAAATAAAAAGTAAAAAATAAAAAAATAAACTGAAAACACACACAAATGCCAAAACTACAGAAATATAATTAAACCATTTAACACTAGCTCAAGCACAGCTTATGTCCTGGGTGGGGAGACATAAGTTGTATTAAAATTTAAATAGAAAACTTCCACTGGGAAGCAACTGTGCAGAAACACACTGGAGACATTACCGGTCCTTTTCCTTAGGGATATCTCCCAAATTTTCTTAAGAAATAGAAACAACTCTTTCAATGGGCAAGTTATTTTAGAGGACAACCTTCCCTTCCAGACATGGGTGATGGTGTTAGTCAAAAAGGGCCTCCTATGTAAGCAGAAGCATCAGATTTTCAGATCTCTCATAGTCATGTAAAAGCCAGTTGTGGCTATGCATATCAGTAACCTTAAATTTAGGGGGAGGGAAAGACAAGAGGATCCCCATGTCTTGCTGGCCAGTTGGTCTTGCCAATCAGGGAACTATGAGTTCACTGACAGGTCCTGTCTCAAAAGGGTAAGATGGAGAGTGATAGTAGAACAGTAACACTGACTGCTGCCCCGAACATTATGCAGGTTCCCCCCACAAAGAAACAATCTTCCAAAACCAAGCTCACGCTTCATGTCTAGCTCTCTGTTCACAAATTGATGCTCAACCATAGAGTAGTAAATATCTCAGGGCATGGTGTGAGAAGCCATGTCCTTCTAGGCCCTGAATCTAGAAGCCAAGGCCCTCAATGGCAGAGACTAACCACAAAGAGGAAAAGCTAGTAAAAAAAAAAAAAAAAAAAAAAACTCAAAGCAATGCCTGTGACTTCTACCCCAACCCCTAGAAATTCTCCTCACTGGTTAATATGTATTTATTGAGCACCTACTCAGTGTTGGGGCATGTGAAGAGGATAACAAGCAAAGTCAATATGTATGAGTTTGCGAAAGCTGCTCAATGCAACTCTCAGGATGGAGTAGCTTCAACAACAAAGATCTGTTTCTTCAGTTCCCGGGCAACTCTAGTATTTTTGGTAAGTTGACTCCATCCTAAGGCTTCTTTTGTTATTGCAAGCATTGTGTAGGTCCTATGCCTCTAATGATCTTCTCCCACACATGCAAAAGATGTGTATATATTTACATCTTAACCTCCTCGTCTTTTAAGGACTCTTGTCACTTCCCACTGCATGAGGGCATTTGGATGCTCATGACTTACTTTAATTTTATTACTTCTTTAAAAACTTTGACTTTGAGAAGTCTTCGTTGGTAAAATGGAATAACTCTGGAATTTCTTTCATTATAACAACATTTTGGCACCCAACAGGGGGCCCAAACCCATAACCCTTAAGTCCTATGCTTTACCAACTGAGCTAGTCATGGGAAAAATAGTCTTTATGTGGCCAAAATTCAATTAAAAATTAAAGATGGCCTCTTACACTTATCTGAATGGCTAGGACCGAAAACTCAGGTGACAGTACATGCTGGCTAAGATGTGGAGAAAGGGGAACACTCCTTCCTCCATTGCTGGTAAGACTGCAAACTTGTACAACTACTTTGGAAATCAACCTGGTGCATTCTCAGGAAACTGGGAATAACTCTACCTCAAGTCCCAGCCATATCACTCTTGAGAATATACCCAAATGATGCTCCACCATATGACAAGGACATTTGCTCAACAGTTTTCATAGTGGCTTTATTTGAAATAGCCAGAATCTGGAAACAACCTAGATGTCCCTCAACCAAGTTAATGGATAAAGAAACTGTGGTACATCTATACAATGGAATACTGTTCAACTATTGAAAACAACGAAATCTTGAAATGTGCAGACAAGTGAATGCAACTGGAAAAGATCATCCTGAGTGAGATAACCCAGAACCAGAAAGACACACATGATATATACTCACTCATAATCGTACATTAGTCACATACGTCAGGATAACTACAGTACAAAACAGAGTCAGAAACATCAACTAAGGATGATGTATGATCACCTAGACCCACTGTTTGGATATAGTAGCACAGTCTCCTTATGGATCCCACATGTGGCTATTAGGGACTACTTCAGACATGCACTCTGGCCAAGGCAACCTTGCCAGGCTACAGAGGAAGAGGTTACAGCTAATACAGATGAGACTTGATAGGCTGAGGTCAGATATTAGAGGAAGAGGGTTCCCCTGTCTGAATACTATGGGAGGGAGGGAGAATGATTGAGGGAGGGAGGGAGGGGAGATTGGGAGGGAATGAGGGAAGGGGCTACAATTTCGATATGAAGAATTTAAACAGCAGAGCAAGCAGATAACTTATGTTGCTAATGCCATCATATGGCACTATCTCTGACACTGGCTGAAACGTGAATGTCTAGGCATAGACAATGATTCTTGTTGACTAAAGAACTTCTATGAATTACTATTAGATGTCATTCTTCATATGGCATGGATCAGACCTGACAGGATGCATCCTCACAGCATACTGGACATTGACATCCTGTTTGGAGAAAGGGGTAGAAAAGAAAAAGGAGGAATATAGAAATATATAGGGAAGATAGAACAAAAAGTGGATTAGTCAATCTACTCTTCACCTTAATGCCTCAATTGTCACTCACAAGATATTTTTAATTCACTGGTATAGAATCTTGTATATAGATGTAAAATAAGTTTTGGATACAGTGGTATAGAATTCAAATGTCAGATTATTCTTCACACACACACACTATATATATATATATATTTCTACTCTAATATGAGGTATTGTAGCCATATAACTCAATTATAATACAAGGTTTACTTCCAATGCTTTGAAAGTGCTATAGCAAACTGTTTAGGAGAAATAAGTTATACAAATTAAATGTTAGTAGATTAAATCATGTCATTTGCTAGTCTACTTTTATCACAAGAACATACATCTTAGGTGCAACAGATATATATGACTCAATAGAAATATAAGGTTTTCAAAAAACCCCAGAGACATGTAGAATATGCCATTTAAGAATGTTTTTATTACTTTAAAGATTCATTGACAATGAGACAGGTTAACTCATAGCAACACCCGGCCTACCTCAAAGAGGATGATGAGCATCAAAGAACTTCCTTATGGAGATGGCTTCAAATATGGCAAACTAGCCCCTGAGCAAAAGGTCCTCATTTCTACCACAGACAGGATTCTGCCTAAAAAAAAAAGGGGGGGGGAGGCAAGCTTGGATGCAGGCAGAGTCGACGGCCAAACTCTGCCAAGACAGGGTAAGCAAGTCCTCAATAGTTACTGCCTCACAAATATGTCTGTCAGATATATTGGTCCAGAAGGCCAAAGATGATGTTCCAACATTATAGAGAGTTTTGGGTACTATTCAGGTAGAAAACTGTGTCTGTTGTCTTCTCATTTGGAAAGCTACTAACATGCACTCCTGGCATACTCCGATAATCAAGTTTATTCCTTCTCAAGTGTCTGATGGAGTTGAAGACTATGAAGCTTAGTTGTTTAGGGGTTAAGATGCTTTTAGGTCTAGATAGGTATTCTAAGTTGAAAATGACAATATGTGATGGAGATTGATTTACATTCAGAAATTTAGATGCACCAAAATAGGAAAGATGTCTTCTTCAAGGCTGTCAAATACAAATAGCCAAAACACTAAGAATGTAATATTTACATAATTCATGATTGTGCCATGGTTCTTCTTGCTAGTGGTAATCTATTGTATATATGTGTAATAATATAAATGTATATGTAAAAAATAAAATATGAAAAATTAAAGATGGCCTTACGCTTTTGGCTTTTGGCCTTTTGGCTTTTGGCCTTTTGGCTTTTTGGCCTTTGAGCTTTGAGCTTTTGGTTTGAGGCTTTTTCCTTTAGGACATGAGCTGAGTAGGAGAGTCAGCTAGGTGCTAGTTTCTGAGCTAGCAAGTTTTCACCTCAGCATCTGGATCCTGAGTCTTCATTGGAAAATTGAAGGATTTGAGATTTTCTTTCATTATGACATTTTGGCACTCAAACAAATGGCATGACCTCACAGAGAGATTATTCCAGTATCTAGAAACAAAGTTTGTGTACCTTGGAAGTTCTTAATAGATCTCATAGTCCTCAAACCTTTCACGTTCTTCTGAATAGGCATTTAAAATGTTTAGGTTTTGTACCACTCTTAACCATAAACTTTGAAATTTCCAGGAAGATGAGGAGGCTACTAATGACAACACCATGTGGATTGTGTAACACCAACCACAGGGAAAAACTGCTCCATGCTTCTTCTGATGCCTGGTTCTTAGCACATAGTGTATACCTTTGAGTTGACTGCTATGTTTTACCTAGACAGGATTGCCACTAAGCTGACTAACATCACCCAAAGATCAGTTTTGGACTACAGACTGCTTAGGGCATTCAAATTGCTGAGTTCATATGAAACTAACATTAACATTTTAAAGAACTTTGAACTTAAAAGTACTTAATCCCAAGACTGCCAAGTGCAATCAAGATGGACATTGTGGAAGGCTTGGCAAAAATTGCTTTTTTCTTAAAGTAGTTTTACTGTGTTAGAGTTAAAATGTTTCCTTTCTATTTAGACAAAATTAGGGGAATATAGAAGTGATATAAGAATGATAGGAAAAAGGATAGATTATTGAATCTACTCTTACAGATATTTGTATATTGATTCAAAGTAAATGTCATGTTTGGTTACATGAGAATAGATATTTTGTATATTGATACAAAATTAAGGTTGTATTTTTGCTTATAGAATATTATGTACCAACCCATTTTAAGGTATTGCACATCTGTCATTCATTAAAATGCAATGTGATATTCTAGTTCATTTGAAAACTGTTATCAGAAGCTGTTTAGGACAATTAAGAAATGCAAACTAATAGCCAATCAAACTTGTGGTTTTGTTGGGTACTGCTTTAGTTAATAGCAGATCTTTTCTAAGTTAGTACATCAGAATATAGTTAAAACAAACAATTTCGATAAACTAGGAATATACATATATATATGATCTTCAAAACTTTGCAGAATATGGCATTTAAAGATGTTTTATTAATTTGGGAATTTTTTTGACAATGAGACATGTCACCTCCTGGAAACACACTCTTTCAACTTTGAAGAAGATGATGAACATCAAAAACTTCTCCTTCAGGAAATGGCTTCATGTGTGGCAGGCTAGCCAATGGGAAAGAAAACACCATTGCGCCTACCGTAGACAGAATACTGGACAATCAGGACCCAGAAAAAGTCAACTGATAAGCTTTGCAAGGACAGGGTAGGCAATTCCTTCATAATATCTGCTTCACAGAAAAGTCTATCAGAAATCTTGGGTAACTCTCCAGGAAGCCAGCCGTCTTTGTCATTTTTGTAGTTTGGAAGCTGCTTACTCTGAACTATTTGTTTATTCAGATAATATTTATCCTTCTTGGGTCTCTGATGGGGTTAAATACTAAATAGTTACAGTATTACAATTAAGCTAAAGTTGTTTAGGATTCAAGAATGTGTTTTAGGTCTTAAAAAGATGTTTTTTGATTGATAATGCAAGTTATGATACAAAGTTATTTAGGTACAGAACTTGGACTCAGTACTATGTTTCTTTAGGAGACTAGTAGTAGTAGATTGTCACCTAGGGCTTATGGCATGTCTAGACACATGTTATCAGCTCCATAGTGGTGCCACTTATAGGTTCCATCTTGTATATAAGGTCTTAAGTAAAATCAGAAAACGGATAGTTACTCCCATGACACTATTGCTACTGTTACACCAGTAGGCTGGTCTTGCAAAGCCAATCATTATTGTAGCTTACAGGGTCAACAGATTAATGATTAATTTTCTCCTTAAGAAGACTCTATAGCACCTTCTAGCACTATGAAGGTAGCCAGTAGAGATGAAGCTTCCAGGCCAGTATCAGCTTGATTTCTCCATGCTCTATGACTCAACCATGTGGTATCTTCAGGATAAGGTCTTACCATCAAGTTCTGTAGGGTAACAGAGAACAATGACAGTAGCCTGTAATGTTGGGGCATCTATGAGACAACACTGGCCAACAACTTCAAAACTCATTCCTGGCACTGGGTATTTTATTTGATATTCAGTAGTTCCCCATATGGCCACTATCAACCTGTTATACAGTGACTGCACTTAAACATTTTTATATGTGTGTACCTTAGGAAGTATCTATAGTACTAGATTTCAATTTGAGAGTTTTATAAGGCCTTTAGGGTTAGTTATCCTGCCCTTTAGTCCTTTCTCTACCTCACCCTCACATTCCCTACCCAATTTAACCC
This sequence comes from Acomys percivali, assembly GCA_907169655.1. NCBI lineage: Eukaryota > Metazoa > Chordata > Mammalia > Rodentia > Muridae > Acomys > Acomys percivali. Next base: position 163,787 of record OU015757.1, read on the forward strand.
TTCCTATTCTATTAGTCTCCTTTCCCTTCTATCACTGTAGTCTATCTCTCTTACTGTAAAAATCCCCCACCATGATCCCTTACTAGTTTCCTGACCTATATGGGTTTTCCCAATAAACACATACATCTGAAGATTCAAAACTGCTGTAGAAATGAGAGAAAAAATGGCATTTGTCATCCTGGGTCTGGGTTACTTCACCCAGAATGATTGTTTCTTGATCATTGTAAAATGATTCGTTTACATGCAAATTTTATAATTTCATTTTTTTCTTTCTTTTTTCTGTTTTTCTTTTCTTTTTACTTTTTATTGGTTCTTTGTGAATTTTACATCATGTACCCAAATCCCAATCACCTCCTACTCCCTCCATACCCTCCTTCCACCCTTACAACTTCCACAACAACATAAAAAATAATCTCATTGTGGAAGGTACATTGTGGCACAGTGTGTCCTACAGTACATGTACCTTTCTGTCCACATTTCTTTGCTTCCAAATGTTCAGTATAATGATTTGTTGGTCAGGGACAAGGCCTCTGGCTTCTACTACTCTATTAATACTGGGAGCTCACTGGGACTCCTTTCAGATATCCTGTTGTGTCATAGAGATGCTGTAGTTTTGTATCTGTAGGACCAACCCCTTTATGCACTCCAGCAGATGACTGATAGGGTAGGTGTTGGAATGGGCCAATTCAAAGCCCTGGATCTAGGCCTGAGAGATATCTGAGCTGGTCAGCATGTCAGCTCTCCTGCTATCATGTCTTTTGGGGCTGCCAGCTCACCAGCTATCCCATCACCAGGGCCAGCTCTACCCTGCTGCACAGGAAAGGTACAAGGCCCAATCACCTAAGTGTTGCAACTCAGGTAACGGACAGGGCGAGTTCACCCCACTCTCATGACCCCAGGACCAGCTCTCCCTCCTGCCAGAGGTGATGAGGGACAAGGAAGGGGAGGAGAACACCTTTCCCTTACTCATGCAGTCACATGACAGACAAATGGGCCAGCTCTCCCATGCTCACACTCATAGGGCTGGCTTACCTGAGCCCCTCACCATCAGGGTCAGCTCTCCTGTGAAGCCTAGGCAAGGTATAGGGCCTGCTTTCTCAAGAGCTACAGCTAGTGAGGGACAGCAGAAGCTCTCCTACTCTGAGGACACCAGGACCAGGTGTCCTGCCTGCCACAGGTGTCGAGGCGGTAGGGAGGAGGAGAGTATCTCTCTGTTGTCCATTTCATTACATGGGAAATGAACATCAGACCAACTTTCCCATGCATATCCCCTCTGGGACAGCTCACCTGCAACTCCCACAATATACTGGGCCCACCCTCCCAAGTTCTGTAGCTGGCTAGTGGAGGGGTCAGCTTTCCTATTCTCATACACCCTAGGGCCATCTCTCCCAGGATGACCAGGTGAGGGGTGGGGCCAGTTCTGCATGGCTCTCAGACATCAACATGTCCCTGGGTGGCAGCCCAGATCACAAACATCTGCCTGGCCTTTGGTGATAACAGACCCCTGTTGCTGAAGGGACATAGACTCAAATGTAGTCTCTGGTGACAGCAAAGGTCAGAAGCCCATCATGATCCCAGATGGAGTCACAGGCTACTCATATCCAGCTGTTCCTACTACCCTAGGTCTTCAGTTCTGCCTCTCTTCATTGTGCCCACATCCTTCTGTTTCTCTATCACTGACTTGCTCCCCTTAGTGGTGCCAGGAATCCCTGAGTGTCTAAGTTCATCTCAGGAGTGGTCTCAGCAGTGCTATGGCCTGCTCATGCATTATGGCACCAGGCCAGGGTCATCTCAGGCATGGTCTGGTCCCCCAGGCACTGGACTGGTACATGTCTTAGGCTTGCTTTTTTTTTTCCAGGAGCATTAGGCTACTGATCATTCAGATATTCAAAAACCAGAACACAGAGCCTATCTCTTCTCTGCCACCTACTGACACACATGTGAGTAATTTCATTTTTCTTAACCTCTGACTGATTGTCGTTGTGTGAATGTAACATATTTTCATCATCCACTCACAAGTTGATGATATCTAGGATGTTTATTTTTCTTAGCTACTATGAATAGAGCAACAATAAACATGGTTAAGCATTTCTGCAGTAGGATATAGAGTCTTTTGGGTATATGCCTGTGATGGCTGTTCTTGGTTGTCAACTTGACCACATCTGGAATTAACTAAAACCAAATGATTGGGCTTATCAGTAAGGGATATTCCTTAATTGTTTGAAGTGGGAAGACTCATCTATAATATGGATCTTTGTGGTAGAAAGATAAACCTTTAATCCTGATCTTTAGAGGTGGAAGATAAACCTTTAGTTTGGACCACACACTCTGCTGTGGGAGGATTGTAGGCATTATGCCAGGTGAAGGTGAGAAATTGTAAAATTATAAAATACAAGATGCTTGCTTGCTTGTCCAGCGTTGCCCAGTTCTTGTTAATACTAACTTCAAAAGTTCCACCCTAGTTCCCAGAATAGTTACATGTAAGTTTCCATATATCAGATGTCCCCATATGGCTTTCAATAACTGCTCTAGAGACCCACACCCAAGCCCCCACAAAGAGACTCCCACTGCCAGATGTCGTAATGTCCATCTGGTCTCACTTGATAAGAAACCCCACGTGCTTTGTGGTTTTAGCCTTTAAAGCTAGCCTGTAACATCTACTCGGGGTCCTTCACCTCCCGAGTGCTGAGGGACCCTGACACATTAACAATTGGGACTTCTGATGTGTCAGTAATAAATTTTACATGTACCTCCAGCCTGTGTGACTTGAGTGGTCTCTCGCAGCAACCCCCTCCCTGAATTGGACTCTAGGGTCCAACAAAGGCAGTCTTGGCTGGTTTTGGAAACACCACGGATACCCCACTGAGATGGACATTGTTATAGACTGGGAGGAACCATCCCTGGCCAGAATTCAGGGAACAGACAAGGGACTCCAGCCAGGCTATTGTGTTTCTAATCGAGCATCGATGGGCGGACAGAACCCGAGGGGGCTTGGGTGGTGAGATATTTCGGTGAGAAAGGGAGGGGTGCAGGCAGAAAGAAGAAAGCTGCAGGTTCAGATGACTAGTGTGTGCGTGGATAGGGGAGAGGACCAGCCTGCAAGTGTCATGCAGGCCAGAGACACCTGGAGATCCTTCCTGAGGAACTGATACCAGAAGGTTTATTCTTGTTTCCCTTTAACCTTTTTTCCCTCTTGTATAGGATAGTTGGGTTGTATCATAAAGTCTAATTGTTAAGAAACAGAGCCAACATTCTGCTGGCAGCCTATATAAAGAATGTGGAAGAAGAAAGCTCTTCCTCTTCACCTGCTTTTTCTTTCCCTTTTTAGAAAGTCCATTCCTTCACTGACATTAAATCCTACTTCTTCAGGATCCCAGCATATACTGAAGACCAGCTGAGATGTCCAGCCTCATGGATCTAACAACTCCTGGATTCTTATACCTTCCATTCATAGGCAGTCATTAGCTGTACTACAGCATGCAAATCATTCTAATAAAGCTCCTTTCTCTCTATAGAAGAATGAGCTCTTGGCCTGCTATTGTGTCTTAGTGGAAACTGAAAATTTGACAATGGGCTACCAATTTACCATGTGGCATGAGTAGCCCATCATAAGTCGTATGTTATCTGACCCACCAAGTCATAAAGTAGGACCATACACAGCAGCAGTCTATCATCAAATAGAAATGATATGTATACTATTAGACCTGAGCCAGTCCTAAAGGCATACACTAGTTACAAGAAGAAGTTGTCTGAATGCCTATGGTTTCTACTTCTGTTTCAATGCCATCTGCTGCCAAGCATGCACTTATAGCCTCCTGAGGTGTGCCCTATGATTGGTTGACTGAGGAAGAGAAGATTAGGGGCTGGTTCTCAAAGGGTTCTGTACATTATGCAGGTACCATCCAGAAGTGGACAGCTGGAGTGTTGGGGACGGGCTACATGGCCAATGTTCAACCATCTTGTCAGAACCTAGGTTCCTATTTCTCCAGAAGTCTGCCATTCACCAGAAACTAGCTGACCTTGTCATAGGTCAGCAGTTAGACACCTGTTGTGCTTTATTGTGGGGGCTGGTCTGTTCGGAGCCGGCCCGGCGTCATTCAAGGCTAAAAGAATCTACTGGCTAAACTTCTTCCTTTCAGCCTCTGTATAACTTCCTCCTTTCAGCCTCTGCATAACTTCCTCCTTTCAGCCTCTGCATAACTTCCTCCTTTCAGCCTCTGTATAACTTCCTCCTTTCAGCCCCTGCATAACTTCCTCCTTTCAGCCTCTGCAGATGCCGTTTAGCAGGTTAGCTCGGGAATTTCCAAGAGATAGTTAACTAAGATAAGATAGGAATTGTTCCAAGATGAACCACAGGATATTCCCCTGCTGGTATCTTCTAGAGGCATTCTCGCCACCCCCCCTACTGCTTAGCTCCTACCTCCACCCCATATAAGCTTTCACTTTTGATTCAATAAACAGACCTTGATAGGAACTATACTTGGTCTCGCCTCCTTTCTTTCTCGTCCCATCTTTTCAGGTATGGCTCCCCTCGCGACCCCATAATTACTGGTCCTGCTGGACGGGACACTGGAGCATTCTAGCTCCTTTATGGGACAACCCTGAAAGACACCAGCAAAAGGAAATCTCACAATGTGCAGGACTTCAAGCAGTACATATAGTCATTCATTTTGTTTGAAAGGAGAAACAGCCAGATATATGATTGCTTACTGATATAAAGGCTGTAGCAATGGATTGGCTGAATGGTCAAGGACTTGGAATGAGCATGATTGGACAATTGGTGAAAAAGAAATCTGGGGAGGATGTATGTAGATAGATCTCTGCAAGTGGGTGAAGGATGTGAATATGCTTGCATGCAATATAAATGCTCACCAAAAGGTGACTTCAGCTGAGGAGGAGTTCTGTAATCAAGTAGATAGGCTGTGGACACTCATCCTCTTTCCTCACCACCTTGTCAGTGTCCAGTGGGCCTATGAACAAAGTGGCCATGGTGGCAGATATGGGGTTATGTATGGACTCAACAACATGGGCTTCCCCTCACCCAGGTTTACCTGGCTAAAGCTGCTACTGAGTACCAGATCTGCTAACAGCAGACACCAACAGTGAGCCCCAGATAGGGCACCATTCCCTGGGCTGACTAACCAGCAACCTAGTGGCAGGTTTGCTGCATCAGACCACTTTCTCCATGGAATGGACAATACTTTGTCCTTACTGGAGCAGATACTTATTCTAGTTATGAACTTGCCTTTCCTGCACATAATACTTCTACCAAAACCATCACATATGGACTTATAGAATGCCTTATCCATCATCATGTTATTCCACATAGTATTGCTTCTAATCAAGGAATCATTTGATAGCTAGAGAAGTCTGCCTGGGCCCATGATTACGGCATCTACTGGCCTTATCCCCATCCTAAAGCATCTGTCCTGACAGAAGAATGGAATGGTCATTTGAAAACAGAGACACAATCACAGTTAGGTGGCATCAGTGTGGAAGGTTGGGTCTGGGTCTCCAAAAGGCAATATATGCAGTAATGTTTCTCCCATAACAAGGATCCACAGGTCCAAGAATCAAAGAGTAGGAAAGGGAACAGTTCCACTCATTATCATCCCTAAAGACCCACTAGGAAGACTTTTGTTTCCTGTTCTCACAGCCTTAAGTGCTGCTGGCCTGGAAGTTTTGGTTTCGGAGTGGGGAGTGCTCCTGCCAGAAATTGCAAAAATCATTCCATTGAACTGGATGCTCAGAATCCTCCCTGGCCCCTTTTGGCTTCTGATGCCCCTAAGCCAACAGGCTAAGAAAGGAATAACACTGTTAGAATGAGTGACTGATCCAGACTACTTAGAAAAAACTGTATTGCTTCTGCACAGTAAGGCATAAAAGATTATGTCTGGAGTGAAGGAGATCCTTTAGGGCATCTCTCAGTCCTGTGATTGGAGTCAATAGGGAACTATAACAACCTCAATTAGGCATGATGACAAAGGGCGCAGACCCTTCAGGGATGAAGGTATGGGTCACTCCTCCAGGAAAAGAGCTTGCTGAGAGTGGAAAAAATAAATACAGAATGGGAAATAGAGGAAGGTAGTATAAATACCAGCTAAGACCACATCGTGACCAGTTGCAGAATTATAATTGACATGTGTGTTTCTGTTGTATTTTGTTAAGACTTTTCATACATGTATCTGTGTTTTCTTTCCTTGATTTCTTTATCATGTAATATAACATCAATTAAGGGAATATCAGTTGGTATATTTAAGTTTTAGAGACTAAAAGAATGTCTGTCAAGTGATACTGCCACCCATTCTAAATGTATAATGTGTTTGTGGTTGAAGGAGGGACAGTTATATCATATTAGGAATAATTATGGCCTGGTTAAATGTATAATGCATTTGTGACTGTACCTCGAATAGTTATATCATGTTTGGACATAATTATATTGCGATTATTGTTTTTACTTGGAAATTAAGAGTGTGTGCACTCTAGTTTTATGTCAACTTACCACAAGCTAAAGTTATCTGAGGTGAGGGAACCTCAATTGAAAAATGCCTCTATAGGGCATCTTCTTAATTAGTGATTGATGATGAGGGCCCAGCCTATTGTAAGCCCTCTGGGCTTGTGGTCCTGGGTTCTATAAGAAAGCAGACTGAGCAAGCCACAAAGAACAAGACATTAAGCAGACATGAGGACAAGCCCTAGAGGCTTTGCTTGACAAAGTTCCAGAGACCTCTAACTAGATACTCTTACCTGTATAAAAGTTTCTTTAGAATTTGCTTTGAGAAAAATAGAAGGTAGGCTTGAACATCATGCTTTACAGATAATTTACAATAAAGGACCCCTTGGCAGTTAGTCTAGGCTTAGATAGCATACCTGTTGGTTTGGGACTGGGAGTAAGTCAACTTTTTTTCTTTACTAAAAAACATTTATCTCAAACTATATTGCTATGACAATCATGCAAACACAATGACTTTAGGCCAGGGAAATTTATGATTAAACTTTCCCTAGTATTGTTTAAAAAATAATAATAAGGCTCTTCCACAGAAGGCCTACATGCCGCCGCTTGTGCCGCCGCCATGTCTCTAGTGATCCCCGAGAAGTTCCAGCACATTCTGCGAGTACTCAATAGCAACATCGATGGGCGGCAGAAAATAGCCTTTGCCATCACTGCCATTAAGGGTGTTGGGCGGAGATATGCTCATATGGTGCTGAGGAAAGCAGACATTGGCCTCACCAAGAAGGCTGGAGAACTCACAGAGGATAAGGTGGAGTGTCTGATCACCATCATGCAGAATCCACGAGAGTACAAGATCCCAGACTGGTTCTTGAACAGACAGAAGGACGTGAAGGATGGAAAGTACAGCCAGGCTCTGACCAATGGTCTGGACAACAAGCTTCATGAGGACCTGGAGCAACTGAAGACGATCAGAGCCCACAGGGGTCTGCACCACGTTTGGGGCTTTCGTGTCCGGGGTCAGCACACCAAGACCGCTGGCCGCCATGGCTGCTCTGTGGGTGTGTCCAAGAAGAAATAAGTCTCTGGGCCTTAGCTGTTAATAAATAGTTTATATACCTGAAAAAAAAGAAATAATAATAAGGTTATGCTGAACATTGCTTGGATATTGGTTGATTTTTGCTGTATGCTTTACTGTAGGTTATACAGAACTATTTGTATTTCCTTGTTAGACTGTATTCTTGCTTTGTTGATTTTTGAATCTCTATTGATTGCAAAAGATATGGAAAATCATGATGTATTCTGTAATGAAAAAATTTGAACTTCACTTTAAATAAAGTACTAGGGCTGGCCCAAGAGGTAACAGACACAGAAAAATAAGAATAACAGCAAGCAAGACAGAGATGGCTTCGAGCTTGAATGCCTGGCACGATGTGAATCTACTTTTAAAACTCTGTTGTATAACCAAGTGGAAACATCAAGTAGATGAGCACCCAAGAAAGAGATCCAGCCAAGAGACACACTTGTGGGGTCACTGGCAAGAGGCCTGGATTCAAGCTGTGTCACTGGATGGGTGTGTGACACAAACAAAGCAGGAAAACAAGACCCTTGGTAGAAGCCAAACGAATGAGATTCTGAAGCGCCATTCTCTTCCCCTGGTTGGAGCAAAAACTTGCTTGTCAATCATGGGAATGAACCCCATTTTGATCCCTTGGGTTAATGAGGAGTTAAGTTGTCATCCCACCACAAACTCAAAGACTGTGCTGCACATAAAATTGACTAGGAGGAGGAACATCGCCCTAGACTTGTACACCATTAATGATTAGCTAAGCTCTTGGATGCTGCTGGATTTGATCAGGGAAATGTCTGCTTCAGTTCTGTTCTCTCCTCCAGGGCTGCGGGAACTTTAGAACTACTTCCCAAGAGAGAATTAGACCAAGCTACCTCCAGAGAGAGTTCCAGAAGAGACCTGTCCGGTGAGTGTTCATGCAAGAGATGAAAAGGTGGGGCCATGTATCATGATAGCACTCACCAGTCATGAGGAGTAATAGGTAGCAAGGAGATGAAAATCCCTAAAGAAGACAGTTTAAAACTCCTAGGAGCCACAAAGGGAGTGTCTTGAGGTCTTCATGAGGGGACAGCACTGGATAGAGGAAAGGGGGCCTTCAGCAAAACAAAAATGGAGGACTGGAGAGCTGGACAGAAGTGTAAACAGAAGAAGTTGAGAGTCGGCTGCTGGTGAAGAGGTGTGTGCCTGTTTGGAGAGGTAAGGCCAGAAGATGAGGAAGAATCAGCCACTGAAAGAGAGAGAGACCAGAAACCGTGAGAGTGCTAGATACTACTGGCCAGGCTCTGGGAAGGAAGGTCTCTCCTCTTCTTCTTCTTTGAGAAATCAGGATAAAACATGTTAAGTGCCACAGACAAGCATTCTAATGCTTTCCGTCTGGATGAAGGGGGTTGGGAATCCAGCCAAGGGGATAGATTGCTGGCTGGATTCCCTGACTCAAAGGTCATTAAGCTTAAAAATTCTGCTGTATCACCCAAGAGCATGTGACAAAATTCAAAGACGAGTATAAATGGCCTTGGGACATCTTTTCCTGGAGCCAGTGAAACTAAAAACAATAATTATAGCAGCTATAATTCTATAACTGATTGCTTATGTTAGATCCTGCACTGTACATGTATAGTTTTTAAGATACGTCAATCAAAACTGACTCCAAAGAATCAGTATACTAATCAGCAGTTGGTGCATTAACAAGCATCCCAGGCATTTCATAGCTCTCAAATGTATATATGGTTCCTTCTAAACACAGATCTGAGATGGGCTTACAAAACTTAGTTGAAAAATAACTGTAGATTGGAAGTGGCCAGGTTGGGCTTAGCTGAGCTCCTCATGTCATCATTCTGGGTCTCAGTGCTCATCTGAGATATGTGATTCTCACAGAAAACCCCCAAAATGGTGCTAGGGATATGACACAATGTATAAGAGTGCTTGATTCAATAGCATAAGACCCTGAGTTCAGAAGCCTAATACCCGTATAAAAACCTGTTTGTGTGTGTGTGAGCCTGGTGCTAGGGGAGCAGAGACAAAAGTATCACTGGGACTCTCTGGCCAGCAAGCCTAGCTGAGAAATGGCATGTTCTAGATCCAGTTAGAGAGCCTGTCACAGGGGAATAAAACACTGTTCAGGTTCATCAACATCTTCCTCTGGCCTACGCACATACTCACAGGCATGCTCATATGCACAGCTGTGTATGCACATACACACATGCACTGTGGAAGGGAAAAATGCAAACCTGACCAAACCATACTCAGTCTACTAACCAGAGCATATCTTACCAGCAATCCAAAGTCATTAAGAGGGGAATATAGGCTCTCCCTCTACACTGTACTGAGAAGCCACATGGCAATGAGTCAAGTGATCTAATCCTACTACAGGAAGAAAACAAAAGTAATTATAGTGACAAAATTATTCACCACTCATACTTAAGCTAAAATGGTACATCACCTGTCTTTGGACATCCATAGAACTGTTGCAGGAGCTGGTGGGGAATGCTTAGGGGAACAGCTCACAGAAGGAGACTGAACCAGGCACTCAGTGTCAATTCAGAGCAATCACAAATACAACGAATCAACCCCAGAGGATGGAGACAACTCTCCCCACAGTTGACGGTGAGTGTAACAATCTAGTAAAGAGGAACTAACCTATATCTCCTCCTTCCTTCCCAGCTCTGACCATGCATTGGCTGTGGAAAGTTACTAGACTTTGCACCCTCTGGGGTACTGAGATGTCCAACCGTACTTTCCATAATAATATCAAGAAACTAATGCCCATACAGTGGGGCCACCAGGAAGTTCCAGCCAAGTTCAACTTTGCTAGAGACATGATAGACCACTGGGCCAACATGGAGAAGGTAACGGGAGATGGAATGGCACAATCTGAGTGACTTCACTGATTTCTCAGTTCATTCGGTAGAAACTTACAGAATGCTTACTAAGTCTCACACACCATAAGAAGCAGCACAGGGTGACCTGGAGACAAAAAAGGCAGAAGAGCTATGGGGTTCTGCCAGAGAAGCATCTTCTTGCAGTGTCATTGGAGACTCAAAGCCAGTCAATGTACTGAAAATAAGTGACTGTTGAATGTTCATTTCTAACAACCCCTCAGAGATTCAGGAATATAATGGAAGAAGGGACAAAAAGAATGTAAGACATGGGTGATAGAGTGTAATCTCTTCGCATGAGAAAGCTGTTGCACTCTTGAACCCATAGAAAGTATCACCGCCTGTGCTGGATTTCATAGAGTAGGGAGAAGCTCATGAAGCCCACCTCTCCCAGAAGATTTTTATCCAGTTAAAGGTTAATGAGGGATGGAGAGACATTTTGTTCAGTAGGGTAACCACCAGTAACCTTCCCATGTCCCTTTTGTCCAGCTGTGAGATGCTGTCTTTTTTTCTACACGGACATAACTGGTAGCAAAAGCATACTGACTGATGGTCTGTGTGTACACTGGTGGACTTTTCTTTTTCCCATCTGAGAACCTGAGTCAGATGAACCAGTTCTGCTCTCTGAGATGAGGAATCTCGCCTTCCCCTCCACATCATTTCAGTGAAAGTAGCTACTGTAGCTCTTATATACCTGGTTTTATCTTTCATCTCCTGACAGTCATGGAGGAGCACCTGTGTTATCAGTCAAGAGAGTAGCCAAATTGATGGTGCTGAGTTTCTTAAACTAGATGCAAGGGTGGGCCAGGAGAAGGACCTGCTGCTGGGTCATACGGTCACTAGACAGCCAGCACATGTTCCTCAGAAGAGAGCCTCAACCATGCCGTAGGGGAGTATAAGAATAAGCTCTTGACCCAGAGTTACCTTGTGGGCCATCCTGTGGCTGCAGGGTCCAGTCATCACAGGACATTTCCTTGGCCCAGAAGTTTGGATTAAAAACCCTTATCTGGAAATGGTAGGGCTGAAGCTGAACTCAGGGCTACTTTTATTTTTTTTATTTTTATTTTTTATTAATTTATTCTTGTTACATCTCAATATTATCCCATCCCTTGTATCCTCCCATTCTTCCCTCCCTCCCATTTTCCCCTTACTCTCCTCCCCTATGATTGGTCCTGAGGGGGATTACCTCCCCCTGTATATGCTCATAGGGTATCAAGTCTCTTCTTGGTAACCTTCTGTCCTTCCTCTGAGTGCCACCAGGTCTCCCCCTCCAGAGGACATGGTCAAATGTGAGGCACCAGAGTATATGAGAAAGTCATACCCCACTCTCCACTCAAGTGTGGAGACTGTTCTGACCATTGGCTAGATCTGGGTAGGGGTTTAAAGTTTACCACCTGTATTGTCCTTGGCTGGTGCCTTAGTTTAAGCGGGACCCCTGGGCCCAAATCTGCCTATCATAATGTTCTACTTGTAGGTTTCTAGGACCCTCTGGATCCTTCTACTTTGCTATTCTCCCATGCTTCTCTCATCTAGAGTCTCAATAGGATGTCCTCCCCTCTGTCCCAGTTTCCTGGTAAGTGAAGGCTTTTGTGGGACATGCTTTTAAAGCCTCAAGTGTCTTTTGTTTAGTTTCAGTCCAGATTAGAGGTTTGGGTGCCCGCCACCACTCCCCACCCTCACCCCACCCCCCATCCCCCACCTCCCCACCGCTTTGTGCAGGTATATAGAGGCCTTGCTCTTCCCACAAACTCTGGTACCCAAAAGCAACAACATCCAGCTGCATCTAGCAACTATTGAGTCTCTTAGTCTTCTGAGTTGGGATCGGAAGGATGGCAGCAGTGCTGCACTAAGACAGGCTCCCCGCCCCCCACACCCACCCTGCGAAGTCAGCTGGTGGCAAAGATAGGTAGTCTCTGGTGTCCAAAGTTGGGCTTTCTAAGCTGATATTCTGTAGCCCAAGGTCTGTAACTCTGGCAGAGGTTCCTCAATGGCCCTTTATAATCTATTTCCCAGGAAATGCCTGACAAAATGGCAGGAAGTCTACATTTAGTGTCTTTAAATCCTGGAGCAACCTGGTCCAAGTATGTCACCGATTGTAACCTCCTACTGGGCCTGTCCATTTAAAAGCATAGATGGGTCATCTTACCTCTGCCAATGGGAGGCTGAAGAATGCATCTTTCAAGTCCAAGGCAGTGTATACCTAATTCTCCGGAAGAATCAAACCCAAAAGAGTCAGAGGTCCCAGGTGTGTTCACAGGCAGGGAAGGAGTAGTCCAAGGTGACTGCAGGCCTCCAGGAAGCCTGTCTCCTCAAGCCAGGCAATATGGACTGCATTTTCCCTTCTGTTTCCTGAGTCCTTGGGTATTGTTTAATATGGACAGAAGTAGGTGAGCAACTCTAGGAGCTTGGTGTTGGGCCAGTCCTGAAGGATTGGTTTCTTTAATCCTGAGAGTGAGGGTGAGACATCATAATTTTGCTTGACATCTTTAAGTCTAACTGCATCTCATCCACAGAGAAGATGAAGGTAGCTTTTAGCTTAGGCAAAAGATCTTGTCCCAATCAGTTCTCTATTGTTAAACACCCTTTAAGCTACCTCTAACAACTGGGACCTACTTATGAAATGCCCAAGTCATGAAACCTCCACAGACTACCAGAGACCAGCCAGATGCAATGTACATAGGGTCTTTTTTATTGATCTTGCTCCAGAGCAAAGACCATCCATTCCCCAGGGACTGAAGAAGGTGGGCAGCCTCGGCACCTTGGGAAACAAGGTTTATAAAGGCAGAAGTCATAAGTGGGACTTTCCCAGCCTTGGCATTAAGTAATTGGGTAATGGACACAAAGGAAGCTAGTCTCCAGGGGGATTCTTATCTAAAGATTTCATCTGCTGTAGCTGTTACACTGCAGGCCTTCAACACAATTGGGTAAGGGGAAGCTGGCCTTAATCTGACAAGGTGAATTTTTGTTTGGATCTCAGGGAAGTGAGTCCCTCCTCTAGCTCCCAGGGAAGTTAACTTCAAGCTGATTAAGCACAGGGCCAGGCAGGGGGTGGGGGTGGGGGTCTTCTGCTCTAACCCTTGTCCAGTTCCCACACTTACACCTTTAAATTTTTAAAATTTTGTTTGTTTGTTTCCTGAGTCAGGGTTTCTCTGTGTAGTCCTTGCTATCCTGGACTCACTTTGTAAACCAGACTGGCCTCAAACTCACAAAGATTCACCTGCCTCTGCCTCTCAAGTACTGGGATTAAAGGTGTGCACCACCACTGCCAGGCTTAACTTTTTTTTTAACATCTAGGGATAAGTGGGCGACAAAGGAAATCTTTTTAGTAGCTGTCTTTAATCCACAAAGAAAAAAAGAAAAGAAAACCGACCTAGCAAAAGTTATTTTAAAGTCTCCTTGGTCAGTGTGAGAAGGGAAAATCTGTTTTGTCCAGGAGTGTTAGCTGGCAGAGATCCCCTTGCCAAGCCCTGGGGCAATTTTGCTGATGGTGGGTTGTTGGTGGTGACTTTATTTTTGTTTTGTTTTGTTTTGTTTTAAGCTTTTTTACTTTTTTTCAGAGAATAATGGGTTTTACAGATCATTGGTTTAAAAAGAGACAATAAATCATAAGAGAAAGGAGTGCAACTTTTTTACTTTTGGCTCAGGCCAGGGGAACTTTCTCCCTTCCCTGGGGCTGCTCAGAGAGTCAGAGAGCAGAGGGAATCCTCACCTGAAGGAACTATTTCCCCCTGGGGGTGTATTTTGCTTACACAGTAGGGGGCCCTGGATGAAAAGCCCAGCTCCTCCACACCTCCACACAGGGACCAATCCTGATAGTGAGCAGAGGTTCAGCAACAGAAAAAAAGCAACTACTCCTGCTCCCAGACTGGGACAGGTGGAAGGTGTTTTGGGTTTCTCTGGGTGACCTGGCAGAGCCAAAACATTCAGGTCCCCCAAAAGGACAGGGAATAGTTCTTAAGCTTGGGGGGGAGGGTTCTCACACCAGAGAAAGCCACTTGCCAATACAGGGGGAACAAAACTGACAGAAACACATAGAAAGGCACGTACACACACACACACACACACACACACACACACACACACACACACACACACACTGAAGATAACCAGGAGTGGTCTGCACATATTCATATACCTGAGCAGACAGAACAATCCAGTGACTCATCACATGGATCCCAAAACTCTCCTATGTGTCCTAAAAGAGGGAGCCTTAACCAGACTTAACTCTGGAGGTGACAGACCAGGTGACTTTCCAACTTGTTTCTTTTTGGGGGGTGGAGGTATCAGACCCCTCTGAAGTAATAGGCAGTGTTTGAACAAAGGGAGTCCTGGGGACCTGGAACACCTCAGGTTGATCACCCCAACGAGTCCCCTGAAAAAAGCATTCTTCCTTGCTCTAAGGGATTCTGAGATACCTGAGGTCTGGTCTGGGATCTCCATGGGGCCTTCAGAAATGTTGTAGGGTATTCACCAGAGACAACTTCTCAGACATGGGTTTAAGCCGATAAAAAGTATTAGCCAGCAGAAACTACACTGTGTGTTTGGGATCCCAGTGTAGCCCTAAGCCTTTCTCAGGGTGAGCTTTTAAGCACACAAACCATGTTTAAGGTTGACATATTTCAGTTACCAATAACAGTTAGCCGGAAGCAGAACTACAGAAGCTAAAAAGTAAAGTTAGTACATTTTGAGACTTTCCCAGAACCATGTAGACATTTTATGAACTTGTCCTTTGTTTTAGGTTTGGCAGGTAGTTCTGTCTATGCTGAGTTTTACAGCCTGAATGGCACTTTCATCATGCAGTCAGTTATGCTAAGGTCTGGGGCCCTGATATGGTAGTGTCTCCATAGGCCCAATTTAAACCCTTGGTCTCCAGCTAGTGACAATGTTTTAGGAGATGGTAGAGGCTTTAAGTAGTGGGACTAGAGGAAATAGATCACTGGAACATAACTCTGTGGCCCCTGCTTCTCTCTTTGCTTCCTATCTGTCACAAAGTGGGTGGCCTCTGTCACAAACTCCCACTGCCGTGATGCTCTGCCTTACCACATGCTCAGAGTCAGTACAGCTGAGGAATAGTGACTGAAGCCACAAGCTAAGAGAAATATTAAGGTGTTTGTCACACTGGTGGCCAATCTGATTAACATGATTACAGGAGGAAATCAACAACAACTCAAGATTGAGCCATTCATCTCAGAAAGCTAGGCCACACTCACTGAGGTGTGTGAGTAAGGTGGCCATTCAGCAGCGTACGAAAGGGCTTCGGCATAGGAGATGTGTATGGGGAGTGGGATGTGGAAACCTCCAAGTTTCTTGTCCACTTATAGGTTTCATTTGCTACCAGCCCACCCCTGCCTTTGTCTGAAATAAATTCTTAGAGAATGGACTAGGCTTATCTGGGCTAAGGAAGGAGGAAGGCTGGATTTAGCCAGCAAGGGCACCAAGCAGGGATATCCAAAGGGAACTGTGACAATAATATTCTGAGGTCCTGGCACTATGACACAACCTCAGCATGGAGGTTCTGTCATTCTCTATGTTCAGAATGGAAAACAGGTGCAAGGTTATTCTGTGACTTTCCTGGGAGACCACTGCCTTTCATGCCAGACAAAGAGTGTAATGGCAGAGCGAGGAATTGATATGATCTAATCAAGATTGGTGAATCAATAAGCCTATTATGGTTAGTTACTGGGGTGTGGGTAAGGAGTTATAGGAGCATGAGTAATCCAAAGGTATGCGTGTCACTGAGAAGCCGTCCTCAGCATGTATCATGAGTGTTCCTTTGAAACTTGCAGACAACTGCAACACCAGCTATTTACTATACAGATAGCAACTATAACAACCTGGACTGGCTGCTTGAAGATTCTCATGCCTTGTGCATCTTGCAGTCCTGTGCTTAATTGTCTGTTTTGTTAATTTCATGAGCCCCTGAGTCTCTCCTGTCCATCAACAAGGGATTGTTTCAATCAAGAGGGAGGAACTGTGTGACAAGGATGAGGATTAATAACAACAAAAGTCTCTTTGTCTTTTCATGCATCTATGTACTTGCAGGCAATAACGTACACACATGTGCACATGTATTGTGTGTGTTAGTGCAAGTGGACACCAGATGTCAACCTCAGGTGCCCTCCCTCTGTTCCATCACTTTGGTTTTTGAGACAGGGTCTCTCACTGACCACAGGCTCATCAAGTACACTAGACTGACTGGGCAGCAAGCCTAGGGATCTGCCTGTCTCTATCTTCCCAGTGCCTGAATTACAAGTGTGTGTCACCACAACTGGCTATTTGTTAATGTGTGTTCTTTAGAGTGGAACTCAGGCCCTACAGTTTGCATGACAAGCACTTTACTGACTGAGTGGTCTCCTCAGCTGTTTCCTTGGTTTTTTAGTTATTCCTCCTTGTAATATAGAGGAAAGGTCTTACTACTACAGTTCTCAATTTGGAATCCATGAAAGAAATAGTTAAATAAATAAGCAAAATAGAAACTAATAATAATTTTAAATAATTATTAATATTTAATATTGATTTATACTTTTAATAAATCAGCAGTTACTCCTATATTTCTTTTTTATTTAAATAATTTATTCAGATTACATCTTGATTGTTGTCCTCTCACTTGTATCTTCCCTTTCCTCCCTCCCTCCTTCTTTCATCCTATTCTCCTCCCCTAGGCCTGTGACAGAAGGGGACCTCCTCCCACACCATATGTTTATGAGACATCAGGTCTCATTGCAGTTACTCCTTAACCAGCCAGATGCCCAAATAACCACACAGAGTGACTAGGATATATTTAATTAGCCTAGAGCACAATACTGAGCAACAATTACTCCATCCTTAACCTCCAAGCTTATACAGCTTCCTCCCATTCAGATTCTTGCTTTTCACCATTTCCCAGGACCACATTGTGAAGCCACCAAGCTTCATTGATTATATTAGAGCCCACACCATCCACACATCTCTGGAAACTATAGGCATGCCTGAGAGGTGCACTTTACTCATCTCATAGGCATCCTCAAGCTAATCCATCTGCCAATCAAAATTAGCTTTCATGGTAATATATAATGTGTTTTAGCTGTTTTTAATGCATATTTAAAGTCTCTGTTTAATATAGTATTAATAGCTCTAACACACATTAAAATAAACTTGCAAATTTTCAACATTTTTCAATAGTGTGTGGATGTTCTCAGCTCAACAAGCCTTCCCCTAGACTTACAGTTTGTTTTATTTGCTGTGTCCCTGGGTCCTACATGCTACATCACCATAGGTCTTCTGATCACTAGGCCTTCTCTTTCTTCAGGCTGGCAAGAGACCTCCAGGTCCAGCCCTATGGTGGGTGAGTGGCAGTGGGGAAGAAGTAAAGTGGAACTTCAGAGAACTGAGTGAAATCAGCCAACAGGCAGCCAATGTTCTCTCGGGGGCCTGTGGCCTACAGCGTGGTGACCGTGTGGCAGTGGTGCTTCCCCGAGTCCCAGAGTGGTGGCTAGTGACCCTGGGCTGCATGCGGACTGGTTAGTAACTGCCTACATAGGCTGAGTACTGTCTCTTGTAAAGAAAATGGAGGGCAGAAGAACTGCAGCTTCTTCTCCCCAAAGAAACCACTATAGACATGTTGTCCTTTCTTCCTAGTGGTCCTCACACCCAAGCTATCCTGCCTCATAACTGTACACTTGCACTTGCCCTTCCTTTTGGCACTCATAGTTATGTACTCCCACCTGCCTTTCCTGTTGGCCCCTGTGGCTGTTCACACCCTATTTGTCATTCTTATTAGTCACTATAGTTATGCACATCCCACTCCTCTTCCCTGTTGGCCCCCATGTCTATGCACATCCTACTAGTCCTTCCTGTTGCCCCCCAAGGCTATGCACATCCTACTAGTCCTTCCTGTTGGCCCCCAAGGCTATGCACATCCTACTAGTCCTTCCTGTTGGCCCCCATGGCTATG
>OU015757.1:182125-204327 GCA_907169655.1 Acomys percivali
CCCATGGCTATGCACATCCTTCTTGTCCTTCCTGTTGGCCCCCATGGGTGTTTACAGCCCTTCTCTGGGAAAAGAAACAATTCCCTTCCTAGCTCTCTTTAAACCATTTTTCTTCACAAGGCCTTGTTTTCATGCCTGGGACCATCCAGATGAAATCCATAGACATACTCTATAGGCTCCAGTCATCCAAGGCCAGTGCCATTGTGGCTGGAGATGAAGTGGCCCAGGAAGTAGATGCTGTGGCTGCTGACTGCTCTTCTCTGAAAATCAAGTTGCTGGTGTCTGGAGAAAGGAGAGAAGGATGGCTAAACTTCAAGGCATTGCTTAAGTGAGCATCTCCTTTCTATTTTTCATCCAAATTGGAAATCCAACCAAGTAATTGTACAATGTTATGTACACAGTGTAAGAATAAGAAGACAGATACAGTGAAAAGAAAAGCAAATGCAGATATTTAGGACAGACTCATTCCAAAGGTGGATGGGGCCAACAGAAACCTTCTCAGAGCACACAGAATGCCCCAGGGTTTTCTAACAAAGGATTGACAAATACTTTCATCTTCATTTGTTGATGGTTGTAAGAGGCACTATCTGCCTCTGGGCTTTTACACTTGCAGCCCCAGACTCCCACGCCCTGGTAGCATTAAAAACAAAACCCAAACAAACACCCAACAAACAAACAAACAAACAAAACTGAGAGGCTGAGGCTCTGAGGACATGGCTCAGTGGGTAAGAGCAATTACTGTGCAAGCATAAGACCTAAGTTTGTATTCCCAGCACCCATGTAAAAAGCCAGAATGGCTGCACATGCCTGTAACTCTAACACTGGGAGGTAAGGACAGGCAGAACCCAAAAGTTCACAGGCTAGCTTAGTCTAGCCTAAAAGCTAAGATTCCAGTTCGCTGAAAGAGTCTGACTCAAGAATATATTGCAGAGAACACCAGAGGGAGACACACATGTACACACACACACACACACACATACACACACACACACACACACACACACACTACACAGGCAAAAATACATACATACATACATACATACTCACACTACATTGGCACATATAAATGTATGTTACATACACATAGTACACAGGCACATACAAATGTACCCACATACCCTGAGGTTAAGGTGAATCCCTTGCACATGCTAGAAACAACAACTAGCTATTGATTTGAATGGGGTTGAAAGGCATCCAGAATTATTCGCCACATCCATAAATGAAATGTAAGGTGGGTCCAAACTGACCAGGACAACCCCTGATGATGCCTGGCCACTGACCTCCAGGCTCTTCTTCCCACATTCTATACTCCTAGGAGATGTTTTCCAGGATAGTGGTCCTTCCAGAATTTCATAGCAAGACTGACTGCATAAATGGGACTGTTGCCATGTGTCTGAACTCCTTCCATTAGAGACACATGCCTAGGAAAAATCTACAGAGAACATGAAGGGCTTTTCCCCCTTCCCTTTCTACTGTCATGATCTTTAAAATAATCTCCATAAAAATAAACAATACAATACCAGATTTTACAGATTCAAATTCAAGACACTAGAGGGATTGCCTAAGAGACTTGTGGATTATTCCAGAGAATAAAAGTGGATGTCAAGAAATCATACGGGGTGCTGGAAAGATTGGGTCTGTTCTTGCAGAGGACCTGGATTTGGTTCACAGCTCCTACACAGTAGTTTAGAATTGTCTATAACTCCAGGTCCAGGGGATCTGATGCCCTCTTCTGTCCTCCACCAAAAAAAAATATGCACATTGTGCATATACATACAAGCAGACAGAACAGCTATACACATAAAGTAAAAATAAGTAAATCTTTCCTTAATCGCTTGGAAAACTAACTGCTCACCTTCTGTGCTCCTGGTATCATGCTGGGTCCCAACAACATTTGAATTAGCATTAAGTCCCTACTAAGCATGGTCTCCCCTTTTTGTTGTAAGGTTACTTTTCTCACTAAACTCTCTGAGATAGGTTTTCTTGACCCCATTTCACAGATATGGAAAGTGAGGCTCACAGAAGTCAGGCAACTTATACAAATTCATCTAGTTAACAATGTGCTGACCTTGACTCCCTCAGGAATCCATGAATTTCACCACTCAGGAGCTATCCCTTCAGAGACAGGTCATCTGACTTGCATTTGTCAGCTCAAGGACTAGTGAAGGAGAGTGGATGGTCATGGGTTCATCAGGATGCAGGCTAGATCTGAGACGCTGACCTTCTGGTTCCCCTAGGGATGCGTCCAGCACTCATCGCTGTGTGGAGACTGGAAGCCATGAGTCAGCTGCCATCTATTTCACTAGTGGGACCAGTGGCCCTCCCAAGATGGCAGAACACTCCCATTCCAGCCTGGGTATCAAGGCCAAGATGGACTCTGGGTAAGCTGAGCCATTTCCTTCTATGGATTCATGACAACTGTCCTGGAGTCAGGCTTGATTTTCCCTGGAGACTTTCCTGGAGAAGGGAGGCTAAGAAGGCAAGGCTTCACATGCTGGGAACTCTTGCATGTGACATCTCCGTTTAACACAGCACAAGGTCTCAAATCCTCTTCCTTGTTTCAAGGCACACTGCTAGGAAGGGTGAATAGCCATGGGGCACAGATGTCCTCTTCCCAGATGCTCTCTGCCTTGTCTTTGAGGTTCTTACAGTTTGCTTTGGTGACCCCCAGGTTCCAGGAAGACATCTTTTTTTCAGCAATACATTATATGAAAGGTATCGTTAGAGGATTGAGATGAACTGAGTCTCTAGAACATAGGACCCATGACAGCACTGAGTTCATTACTAGGTCACTAGGATCTGTGGAACCAGAAGGTCCAGCACCAAGGGATTCATGAACTAATAGCTGGAGATCTTTGCGTTCCTTCTCTGTAGATCCTTCCTGCAATGGTTGCTTTATTATTAGAATAGGAAATAGTTAAATGTTTAAAAAAAAACAACTTTTTAAAAGCATAAATGCCCCACCTTTGAGTCAATTGTATCAGAAAACTAAATTAGTCTAAATTCAGAGTGAGGAGTATAGCTTCAGAGAGTCCTTGTCACATAAGCAAGAGGACTTGAGTGTGGTCTCCAAGTTTGGGGGCCCACATTTCTAATGCTAAATCCTGGAGCTGGCAATTGGTGTGGATGCCTGAGACGCACAGGTTGGCGAGCTTAGTCTAGTTGGAAAACCCCAGGGCAGACGATGAGAGACTTTACCTCAAAATCCAAGGCAGATGGGACCTAAGAACCACTGACGCTCACCTCTGGCCTCAACAAACACACAGGTATGCGTGCCCTCCACCAGTGAACACACATGCACACACATGCACATAATCACACACAAAATACATAATGTAATAGATGATCTGGAGTAAAGTAGAAATTTTAAAGGTTGTATAATAAAGCTGATATTACTTTTCACTACCACCATCCTAAATCAGTCCGAATAAGCTTAATTTCCTAAAGAGATCAATCATCTTCAGTATATAAGTATGTATGCATGTATATGTGTACAATCATGTGTGTTCATCTTGATTATCCTACAATATTTTTGCTTTAGCATGGGGTCGATGCCTCTTATTCTACCCTGGAGAGAGAAAAGAAACAAGTTTTTCCTGTATAGGAACAGACAGTTCATGATGCTGGAGCAAAGAGAACCAAAGGCCTCTTTGCTCAGCCAAGCTTGAACCTGGCAAGGTTGTCAACATATCGACTTAGAGGCTAAGGAGATGGCTTAGCGGGCAAAGTGCTGGTACAAGTGTGAAGACCTGGGCCAAATCACCATCACCCACATAGAAGCCAAGTGTGGTGCATAACCATAATGCCAGCACTGAAGGAGCGAAGCCAGCAGGGTCTCTCTGAAGCTCATTGGCTAGCCAGTCTAGCCAATCAGTAAGTCCCAGGTTCGGTGAGAGATCCTGTCTCAAAGAACAAGGTAGAGAGTGATAAATAAGGACACTTGCACATTCCATACATGTGCCATGAACATGCATACACACACACACACACACACACACACACACACACACACACACAAATGTTTGCTTTGATGTCTTTTGTTAATAAGCTTTGCCAGCTACTGTCCTAGTATTGGGAATAAGGTGAGAGTGAAACTTAGCTGTCTGCTATGTTACATCTTCTAGGGTCACACTTTCTAAAGCACTGCCACTTCTTCACACATGCCTATACCTAACCCTTCCCCCAACAAAGCCCCTCCAGCACTAAAGCTGTCAGTGTGCACAGCTCTGTGTGCCTATGTTCTGTGTCCTCAGCACCTGGACAGGCCTGGATGCCTCTGACACAGTATGGACCATCTCAGACACAGGTTGGATAGTGAACATTTTAGCCTCATTTCTGGAGCCCTGGACTTTGGGAGCATGCGTATTTGTCCATCTTTTGCCAAAGTTTGATCCACAAACTGTTCTAAAGGTAAGAGAGGACCACTCGCATTCAGTGGTCAGAGTAAGCTCTGGGTTTGCACACTCCAGGTTATTACAGTTAGTTTCTTTTAGTAAGCCTTCTGCTAAATCCAAGCCACGTGCATGCATAGTGGAGATCAAGTAGCAAGATGGAAGCTTGAACCGAACTAACAAAGTTCATGGTCTGGGGAGAAAAGTGGATTCACACACTGATGAATGACATGGGTTCAGGGGGTGGGACAGAGGAGTTGTTCTCTCAACTAAGAGGTACTTCTTTTGCTGTTAGATCTCAGATAAAGGGGTGAGAGGTAATATCATCTCCCTCACACACATACATGTATGTGTGTGTGTCCATGCATATGCATGTATGTCTATGCATATGTATATGTGTGTCCCTGTGAATGTGTATGCCATAATTCCTTATTTATTTTCAGTATAACACACAATGATGGTTAAAATGTATGGAATGTCACTATTCTAATGTACAGTGGGAAAATAATTCCCTTGGGTCAGACACTGTCTTGGTCAGTTTAGGTTACAACACAGAAATACCACAGCCTTGGAGGCTCACACAGCAGATGCTTCCCACACTTCTTAAGGATGGAAGCAAAGCTGATCACTGTGCCAGAAGGTTGCCTGCTTAGCAAGAAACCTAATTCTGACTTGTAGGCATCACCTTCTTGCTATAGCTTTAGGGGAAGGGAAGGGTAAGAAGGAAGGGAAGAAGGAAGGGGGAGGGCAAAGGAGGAGGTGAGGTAGATACAGAGTCTAGTCCTTTTCTTATGGCAATATCTACGGTGTCTTCAGCATACCTTGGCATCATTATCTCCAAATCCAAACACATGAGGGTTAGGGATCCATCCAGCATATGAAATGTATGGTTTGTATCAGATACACATGCAACCATCACCAGATGAAGCCTCAAATGTTTCCATAGCTGTAGAAGGTGCCCATACCTCCCATGGCCATATCCTTGCCTCATAAGTTAATAACTCCTTTGATTTCCACCAGCTTAAATTTCACCTCCGCTCTTTTTTGTAAACTTGGGTGTAAGATGCAGTATCTTTTGTGTCTTGTTTCTTTCAGTCATCAAATTTCCCTAATCCATATTTTTGCATGTGTATAAAGCTTGTTTTTAAAATGCTCTCTAGTATATCTCATTCTAAAAATGTGTCATTATTTCTTTCCCATCATATTAACAGGCAGGTGTTTGGTTTATGTCCAGTTTGGGGAATTTACCCAGGAAGAATTCTAAAGAGCAAATGGGATATTTTTTTTTCCTGTAGAGTCTGAGGTAGTCATTAAGAAAATCTACATGCTGCAGCTGTTTATTACCACATAGTAACATGGAACAAATGTGCTTCATTTTGATTGCTAGAGCCATCAGTTACACAGGCAAGACTATTGTGTGATAATTGGATTTTCTTTTTTTCCTAGACTTTTGCTTAGATCCCTGCTCAGTTCTGCACAAAACAAGTACAGTGAAATAGTATTGCCTACCACATGGCAAATACTGACTCCTTCAGTTGCTTGCAATCCGTTTAACCCTATGGTATAGCCTAGCATTAGGATCCAGGCCTTTCTGGAATACTGCTTGGGAAATATTGAGAGACGCTTGTAGCTACTTTTGACTGCTATAGTCCCTCACATTTATTTTCATGGAAATAGCCTATAATAAACCTGGTTCCAGAAAGTTTAAGGTACTGTATCAAAATCACATAACTCATTTGCTGAAGCATCTGGTCTATTCCCCTGACGGTTGAGGTGAACCCTTTTGGGGGCAGGGGGTGAAGGATGAGTATTAAACTGAGTGGGAGGAACCAGCCAGGCTGGCTCCAAGTATTCCAAATTAATCCTGGACCTTCTTCTGTCTGCATCCATTCCTCTTTTGTATCTTGAGGATGTGTCTTGAGGATCACGTGTTTTAAGTCTGGATCACTAAAACTTGAGAAGCTGTGACTGCCATGGTGATGTGTGCCTGGTGAGTTTGCAATCTGGGCTAATATAGTGTCTCAGAAGGCTCTCTTCCCACAGGTGCTATCCAGCTACCCCATCAACAGCATGGTGGGTGCCCCCCTCATTTACCGGATGTTGCTACAACAGGATCTTTCCAGGTGACGGACCTTTAGGGGCCTGACAGGAGCCTCTAGACCCAACCCTATGCTTATTTGCTGGGCATACTTTGCCTATATAAAGGCAGCGAGATCATCACAGCACCCTGAACTCAGCCCAAGACTGGATAGACTTCAGTTCCAATGAAGCTAAAGGAAAATAAATTCTCTTCTTTAGTTACAAGTTCCCACATCTGCATAGCTGCTTCAGTGGAGGGGAAAGCCTTCTCCCAGAGACTCTGGAGAAGTGGAAAGCTATGACGGGACTGGACATCCGAGAATTCTATGGCCAGACAGAAACGGTATTTATTCACTGGGGGGCCACTGGCTGAGTGCACCTGCCAGACTTCAAATTCTGTTTGATAATCGGGTTACTGTAAAATATTGTATTACTGTTTTAGTTCAGAAATACTTATTGGGAATCTACTAAGGGAACAAATTGACAGTGTGTCCCTGACTTCATAGGGATTGAATTCTAATTGGGGTGGAAGACAGAAAATCAAGAGACCCATGCCATGGTAGATGATGAAAAGAGCTATGAAGAAAGGTAAATGGCAGTCAAGAGCTAGAGGCCTAATCTGTTCTGTGTTGCTATAACACAATGCCTGAGGCTAGGTGATTCATGGAGAAAAGCAGATACTTTGTCTTATAGTTTTGAAGGCTGGAAAAGCTAAGGTTGGATATCAGCGTCTGCTCACACCTTGGGTATCCCCATGCTGTTTCAATTCATGGTGAAAAGCAGATGAGGAAACAGACATGGGCAAAACAAACTAGCACAAGGGATTGTCTTGCTTTGTAGAAAACCACTCTTGTGTGGCTGACAGTTTTAAAAGAGCCACCACTCAGTCCCACCAGAAAGGCATCAATCAATCCCTTACTTACCTAATGGCTCCTTAGAGGCTCCACCTTCTCATCACCACATGGAAACCAAAACACAGCCACTGTTCCTTCAGATAAGACAATCGTGTAAGTTCTCGGTGGTGGAGTCATACATTAGCAGAAAGCTTCATGCCTCAGATGTGTCAGACAGCACCCAGCTGCTCAGACAGAAGCAAGGGACAGAGAGAAGCCTGTAAAATCCTGCCATCCCTGGAGATAGATCTTGGAGCAGGCAGCATGTGCCCAACCTGCATCTGCAGTTTTCCCTCTACTCATCAGAACAGCCTGGAGATTCTGTCCCCCAAGTCAACTTGCTCCTTTTCAAGGTGTCTGTCTCTTGTGAGTCTCCTCTCCTGCTCTCCTCTCCTCTCCTCCTTTCCTCTTCTCTCCTTTCTGCTCTCTCACCTACCTTCTTTCTGTAGATAATGGACCCCATTGGCAGTGTTTCCCCAGCAGGCTGAAGGCAGTGCTGTGCTATGAAGCAGTCAGGAAGAGCTTGCAAACACAAGCTAGGAAAACAGTGCCTGTAGAGCAAACCTAGCAAGGGCTGCCATCCATCCAGAGGACACATGCAGAGGGGGCTTCTCAGTACCATGGCCTGTCCAAGGGCCAGGTTCACTTTAGGATTTAAGAAACTGTCCATACCACTAGAGATACTTTAAAATCTTGTAGGCTTCTCAGATTGCAGATGGGTACTCAAATATTTAAAAATTACTTTACACATAAGAACTAAACGTAAGGTTCCTCCTCCTTTCCCTCCCCTCCTCCTCTTCCTTCTTTTCTTCCTTTCTCACCTTCTTCCTCTTCCTCTTGTTCTTCTTATTGTTATGAAACTGAGAATCAAGCTCAGGGCCTTGCACATACTAGGCAGTTGTTCTACCACCAAGCTATACCCGACCCCTACAGTGTAATATTTATGTATCTGCATGTCACATGTCATGATTACTCAGGGTATTTAGCACATCCACCTATTTTAAACATTTACTATTTCTCTGTGTTGGGAACACTGCTTCTTCTCCAATTTTGAGACAAATGCTCCATTATGGCTGATTTTAGTCACACTAGCTCATTCCTTCCATGTAGCTGCATTTGTGGAGAGTAACTGTTCATTTCTCTTCCCTTGGAAGTAGGCAGATTGTCTCCTGAACAAACTGTTGGTAACACCACTAGGATTGGGGTTCTGGGAAGAGGGAGAGAGACAGGGAATGGGAGTGGAGGAAACAGGGGTGTGACTCTTACAGGACAATGGGGGGGGCGCTGCTTCTGAGCCCTTCCTTCCCCTGACTGTGCAGTTCCTCCTGAGGTTTACTGTTCTGTCTGTGGTTCTCCACAGGGACTCACCTGCAGAGTTTCCAGGATGATGAAAGTCAAACCTGGCTACCTGGGGACAGCCATTCCTCATTATGATGTACAGGTTTGCTAAGGGCAGTAAGAAGGGAGGGCATTAATGTGTGTAATTACATTTATTTATTACATTTTCATTGGGTTGAACTAATCTCACTTAT
The DNA here is from genome assembly GCA_907169655.1 of Acomys percivali. NCBI lineage: Eukaryota > Metazoa > Chordata > Mammalia > Rodentia > Muridae > Acomys > Acomys percivali. Next base: position 191,021 of record OU015757.1, read on the forward strand.
GCCGACTCAGCTAAGTGAGTGCTCTAGTTCCTCACCTTTCAACAAAAAACAAAAACAAGACAAGACCAGCCCAGAGCTAGATGGATTCACAGCAGAAGTCTACCAGTCTTCCAAACAAGAACTACATCCAATACTTTTAAAATTATTGTTAAGAACACAAACAGAAGGAGTATCTTCACACTCCTGTGAAGCCAGAATAACTTAAATATCAAAACCAGGTAAATATATTACAATAAAATCCATAAAACTACAGACTGATAGACCTGATTAACATAAGATGCAAAGTCCTCAATAAAATATTTATAAACTGAATGTAGGCATGTATGAGAAAAGTCATCCACAATGATCAAGTTGTCTTTATTTTAGACATTCAAATTCAGCAAACGTAAATCAATAAATATAATAAATCATAGCACTTGACCTGAAGACAAAAATCCCATGTTTATCTCAATAATGCATAAAAAGCCTTTGACAAAATCCAAACCAACTTCAGGGTAAAAGTTCTGTAAAGAACATGACTGGAGGGGAGGGAACAAGCCTCAATATAATAAAACTTATGTATGATAAACCCACAGCCAAAATCATCCTAAATGAAGAAAATTCTGAAGAAACCAGATTAAAATCAAGATTGAGACAGGGCTGTCCACTCTCCCTGTTCCTTTTCTATAGATGACTAGAAGCATCGCCTGCAGTAATACAGCAGGAGAGGAAAGATATATAGGGAAAGAAGTAATAGTGCCCCTATTTGCAGATCACATGATATTATACATAAGAAATCCCCAAAATCTCACCAGCAAACCCCTACACTTTCAGTGAAGTGTCGGGTTACAAAAATCACCTTACAAAAATCAGTAATTTTGTTGTACACCAACAACAAACCCCTCCCAAAAAACTAAAAGATCATGGGTACATGCCTCAAAGACATGCCTAGGAAGAGACTTAACCAAGGAGGTGAAAGTGATCCAAAGTGAAAACTTGAAATTTCTGAAGAAAGATTAAAGAAGACACTAGAAGATGGGAAGACCTCCTATATTTATGGATTGGTAGAATTAACAGTGAAAGAAATAGTTTTCTCGGGCTGGAGAGCTGGCCCAGAGATTAAGAGCACTGGCTGGTCTTCCAAAGGTTCTGAGTACAATTCCCAGCAAGTCATAGTGGCTTATATCAATCTATGATGAGATCTGGTGCCCTCTTCTGGCCTGCAGGCATACATATGGACAGAACACTGTGAACATAAATAAATAAATAAATAAATAAATAAATAAATAAATAAATAAATAAATAGAGAAAGGAAGAAAGAAAGGAAGGAAGGAGGGAAGGAAGGAAGGAAGGAAGAAAGAAAGAAAGAAAGAAAGAAAGAAAGAAAGAAAGAAAGAAAGAAAGAAAGAAAGAAAGGAAGGAACTGGTTTTCTCCAGGGACAAGTCTCCTAACTGGCTATTCAATCCCAAATACTCAACAGTAAGCACAAGGATATTTGAGCAACACTAAGTGGGCTCAGTATGGTGTGTGTGTGTGTGTGTATGTGTGTGTGTGTGTGTGTGTGTGTGTGTATGTGTGTTTATGTATGTATGTATGTATGTTTGCATGCATGTATGTTTGTAACAGCAGCTGAAGAAAAGGTCATGAGTTAGAGAGAAATGAAGAGGAACGTTGGAATTGGAGGGAACAAATGATGGAAATAAAATATCAGTGTATTAGATTCTCAAAAATAACAAATATAAACTTAAAATATCAATATTTATTATTTATATAGTCAAATAAAATTTTTAAATGAGGGGAGTCAGTGTGATGGCTCGGTGTGCAAGAGTTTGATTCCCTGAGACTCACATGGTGAAAGGAAAGAACAAACTCTAACCTACACATACACATACTCACAAATGAACAAATGTAATATTTTTAGTTTTGAAGAAGGAGAGAAAGGAAAGGGGCAAAGAGAGGAAAAAGAAAAAAGGAAGGGAGAAAAACAGGAACCACTTTGCTTTTTTAGCAAGTTGTCTGGATAGTTACAAAATTAAATGTGATTTTGAAAAAAAGGAACATAGAAGTGACTAGGCATAACGTTTTGTACCTTGGGTTTATAATTTAACAACTAGGCACCCTTTCTTCTAGGTCAGGAATTGCTCATTGCAGCATGGATCGCAGTGACCTATGAAAAGACAGTACAGCTTCACCTCTCTCTCTATGTAATGCTCAGTAGGTGATGCTCAATTTCTATTAGTGTGATAGTGTCTGTATTGTAACTAAAGTTTTTTCTCTTTTTATTAATTTTGGCTGGATTCTGAGATCTAGAATTTATGTTTATGTGTCTTTGGTTACATGTAGATTTCTGTTTATCATAAGTATGACATCTTATGTCTAATCAGAATCATGTGCGATAATGAGCTGCAGTGATATCATAGTCATTCAATATGGTAACTATACAGAAATGGTTTTTAGTATCCTGCTTTATTCACTATAAGCATTTCTGTTTTACAGAAGCCAGTGTCCAAGCATAGTATATCATAGCTGAAGGTCAGTGGGCAAGGCAGCAGAACAAGTTTTGATTTTCAGTCTCGAATTTGACAAGTGAGGAGGCTCACAATGCCAACAGGAGACACACATTTCTCCTGAACTCTTAAAGCCAGAAGCACCTGCCCAGGTTCCTCTGGCCCAGCATACTGAGAGGCTTTACTGGCACAAAGCCAGGCAGGTAGACCAGGAATCCGAGCTTGGCCTCCCTTGACTTCTGCTTCCTGTCAAGAGCAAACTGACCTCCACTTGACCAACTCTGGTGTCACACCAGTGTTCATGCTAGCTCCTCCTCTGTGGGTCACCCATTCAATCTTCCTCTTTCTTCAGGTCATAGATGAGCATGGCAATGTCTTGCCCCCTGGCAAGGAAGGAGACATAGCCATTAGGGTGAAGCCCATCCGGCCTGTAGGCATCTTCTCTGGATATGTGGTGAGGACCTATGCTTTCCTTCTGTTCCTTATAAGGATAAGATAGACCACATAGGATGAGGAATGGCTAATGTTACGAATACCCCCAAAAGGTATTGGTGATATTCACAGAGTTATCAGGCTTCAGGAAAGGGCATTTTTACATAATAACACCTAATTCTGTGTAAGCTAACAATAGTATTAAATTACAAAAAAATGGGCTCTTTGTAAAGAGAGAAGCCAGATTATAGACTATTAACTCTTGCCATCCTTAGCCAAGTACTAAGAAATCAGTAGAAAAGTCACCTTTCCCCAGGAGCCTTTGCAAAAACAAACTCTTCTATATAGCACCAGTATTCTCACTGCTCTGAGCTACACACAGCAGCATCTCCCTGCACTCTCCACAAAGCACAGACCCAGGCTTTATGGCATTGTGGAACTTTGAGCAGGGTACTGCATGGAGAGAATCACAATAGTGCCAACAGCATGCAGGATGCAGGGATCTGGAAGGCACTCACAAATAATGCCTGAGTAGGGCCAGCTCTCTCACCAAGTAGTGATGGTCAAGCTAGAGATGATGAGCTCAGTCAAATCCACAGCTGCTGGGAAATAATAAGAGACAACCTCAAGTACACATCTTCTGGATACGTGATGAAGGCTGTGTCCAAGGTAATAAATGAGTAAGCCCAATGACAATGCTGTTCCTATTGTTCATTGCAGTGGTTCTCAACCTGTGGGTTGCAAAATTATAGTTGTGAAGTAGCAACAAAAATAAATTTATGGTTAGGGGGTCATCACAACATGTATTAAAGGTCTATAGCATCAAGAAGGTTGACAACCACTGGCTTCTTGAGCAAGCACTGTCTTAAAACTCCTGATATACCTTAAACACATTTAATGGTCATAGACACCATGTAAAATTTTTAGAGCTAGCTTTCTTGAGTTCAAACTCTACTCCAGTATTTGCTGGATGCTCGGGAGTTTCACTTCCTCATTGGTGAGTTGGGAGTCATGTTGTACAACATTAGGAATGTAAAGACAATGATATTTATGAAGCACTTGGAATTTCACTATATACAGGTGTACTAAAAGGCCCAAATTCTCTCCTCCACTGTACAGGGGAATCTGAGGCTCTGCGACCAGGACACAGATACATTGCACTCTTCTCTAAACATTGCCTGCACACTTTCCCCTCGTGTGTTTTCACATGCTAGCAAGGGAGTTAAGACATGGGTATCCACAACACCATGGGTGCAGTGGTGCTGGCAGATCTATTTAAGGCCATGGTGGTAATGCCAGCACAGGTTTCATGACAACTATAAGAAATCGGAGCCAATGGTTACAAAATCTGGCTTCTGGTCTCAGTTCTACAGCCGAGAATATCAGTTTGGCTTCAGTCAAGGCCCTTGACCTTCCCTGGACATCCCCAATGATGGAGCTAAGTGAAGAATTCTAGTCACATAACTGGGCATCAACTCAAAACCTGTGACCCCATACCTGAGTAAGATACAGAAATGTGCAGATAATGGGAAACCCTCAAGCCTCCTTACTACTTAAAGTCTAGTAGTAGAGGGCCCGAGCCATGGCAGAAATATGAAGGTTGGTTGAGGCTTTGGAGTCATGCTGGCCAGTCTCTAGACTTCCGAGTATAATGGAAGAGCAGGGGCCAAGTACGAAACAGACTCAGTAACCTTGGGTGGTAGCGGTGAGTGAACAGAGGTTAAACTGCCTGTAGGAGGGAAGATGAGATATAGAGGAGGAAACATCCTAGAATATAAGTTGAGCAATTGATATGTCAATATTATCTAAAAGATTTTAATTTATAGGAGTAAGGGAGAGACCGTCAGTGGAATGACTGAAATAAATGGAGAAGATCCAGGTTGGCTAGAGAATCTAAAGTTGGTAGATTCGTGACAGGTCCATCATACATTGTACAGCTGCTACAAGTAGAGAACTGAAGTAACTGTTCATAGAAGTCCTGGGGCAGGAGACTTAATTTTGTTTCTGTGCTCACTAGGACAATCCCAAGAAGACACAGGGCAATATTAGAGGAGACTTTTGGCTTCTGGGAGACCGGGGGATTAAGGATCCAGAAGGGTATTTCCACTTCATGGGACGGACAGATGACATCATTAATTCCAGTGGGTGAGCATAGTTTCTGGACCAGGAAAGGTGTGATGGGTCCCTGTTCTTCCTGGTTCTTGATGCTCGAGTTTGGGTGTCTCATCTTCCCTGAAGGATGTATTTTTGCAGGTACCGAATTGGACCATCAGAGGTGGAGAACGCATTGATGGAGCACCCTGCTGTGGTCGAGACGGCTGTGGTCAGCAGCCCAGACCATACTCGAGGAGAGGTGACAATGCAGTTGTAAAACACGGGGACAACGCTGTAAGGTGTTAAGAACACAGACCCATAGGCTGGACCACTTGGGTCCAAATATTGGACTTACAGCCAATTGGCTGTATGACATTCACCAAACTGCTTAACTACTTTGTGGAACATCAGTTTCCTCATTTGTGTTATGAGGGGTGCTCATGAACATAAAATGTGCTACATATTTGCAAAGAGCTTGGGGCAAGGCTTAGCATTGTCTGTAAGAATCTGTTTCTTGACATGAATAAGGGTCTAGAAGATGAAGCCCTTGAACCATGGAGTAAATAGGGAGACCCTTGTAATGCCAGGGTTGCAAGATTGTGTGGAGCTCTCTCTCTCTCTCTCTCTCTCTCTCTCTCTCTCTCTCTCTCTCTCTCTCTCTCTCTCTCTCTGTGTGTGTGTGTGTGTGTGTGTGTGTTTGTGTGTGCATGTGTGTGAATAGAGGGCTTAAGGTGGGTAGGTGGATCAATATCCCAGTGCACTTCTGCATGACACAAGCTTGGCGATGTCATTTGCCTGGCAGATATCAAGTACAATGCATGTAATATAATGAAAGAGCAAAAGAGGACCCTCCACGGAGCTCTGAGTCATAGATGGTTTTATTTTCTTTCCCATATATTAAATATGAAAATATTATCCCATCTTACAGATGGGTAAACTCAAGTTTGAAGAGATTAAACAAACCATTTAAAGTTAGAGTCCCCAGTCTTTGCTTTCCTCTCTTTGCTCTCTGCATCTACTTTCTTCCCAGTGGTCTTTGCTGCCCCTGGGGTATGAGTGAAACTGGGGTCTCTTATTCTCACTTCTCATTAAAAAAAAATAAGTCACTTGAGAACAAGTTAGAGTTCTCACCCACTTCCCACGTTTTTCTTTCCTTTGGCCCGCACATTTGGATGAATACAGGCATTTTGTTGTGGGGGCCATGGTGGGTATCTTGAAACTGATTTCGTTTTATCCCAAGAGATGAGTAAGCACTCTGGTGCCTCTCGGCTTCTATCCGTGCTGTAGGTGGTGAAGGCATTTGTGGTCCTAGCTCCAGAGTTCCTGTCTCATGACCAAGACCAGCTCACCAAGTTGCTTCAGCAGCATGTGAAGTCAGTAACAGCACCCTACAAGTACCCCAGGAAGGTAAAGCCATCACTCACCCATGTCCCCTGTGCTTGCAGAAAAACAGCTGTTATATTTCTTTTCTTTGGCATGAGACCAAGGCCTCAAATTTAAGTCTTCACTGCAATGATCAAAAACTCCCCAAAGACAATCCAACAGCTACCTCTGTGCATAAAGAATGGCCACAACCTTTGGCTCATTCTAAATTAAAAGCCAAATGCTTTCATTGGAGTTCCAGTAATTTACAACCTCTACTCACACTCTGTGCAGTGGCACTTTGAAAAAATATTCAGAACTATACAGCATTCAGCTGCAATGATAGAAATATAACTTAAAATTTGCTGCTTACAAAGCTAACAAGAGCATGAGTTGGTACAACTTTCTTTATGATTAGTTCCAGGCTTGTGTATGATGTGGTCAGGTATTTCTATTTCATTTCTTCATTCTCATTTCTTCTTCTATTGGCTTCATTTGTTGACGCACTCTCCCTCTGAGGTGCCATCCACTCCGTGTATGTATTCTTAGAAGCTTGGCAAACTGCAGTAAAGAAATAGCATGCGTGTCCTCCAAAGACCAATGAAGAGCTTGAAGTTTCTTCTTGCTAGACTAATTTAGGCATCCATTATTAAAACATCCTATGCAACCAGGACAATGGGATATCTTGATTGGTCAGTCTGAGTCATGTGACCATCCATTCAGAAAGTAGAAGGATAGGAGAGAGTTCTTCCCCACATCCAAAATGTGGTCTCAGTGAGGAATGGGGCCTTATTCTAGGAAAATGGAAATGCTCTTAGCAGAAATGACCAGGGGCAAGGACTTCAGATGGTTCCCAGTGGCTTTCACTCTGGGACCAAGGCAAGTACACTGCCATGGCAGGAAGACCATGTCTGCTCAGCTTCTCATCCCAGTGACAAAGTACCTGAGTAACACTTGAAAGAAGAAGTAGATTTTTTTGGTCCATGGTTTCAGAAGTCATGACCCCTGTTCAGCTAGCTCTATTAGTTTTAGATGTGTGCCAAGGTAGAAATGTCATTGTGAAAGGGCATGGTAGGGAGAAGCTGTTCACCTCAGTGGTCAAGAAACAAAGCAACAGAGAAAGGGATTAGGGACAAGAGTACCCTTGAGAGAATGCCCACCTCCAAAGAGCCCATCGCCTCCTAACCATGCCACCAGGCTCTGAACTCACCAGTGGATTACTGCATTGATGAAACCAATGATTCAATCACACCTTCAAAGCCCCTCCTCTGAACATTGTATTGGCCTTCAACACATGAGCAGACCCAGTTGTTGGGTTTTTCTCAAAATAAGAGTTTGTTCCAGAGAATGGGGGGAAATGTTTTGAGGTTGGGTTGCAGAGTAAGAGCTACCATTTTGGGCTTAGAGCCAATTAAGATCTTAGGTATCCTGGGTGCCCAGTGTCTTAGTACAGGCTAATTGTCATAGGTAGGCACCCCAGAGAGTAGACCCCAGGGAGGGACATTCACATGCAAGTGTTTTAACAAAGTTCTGACAGGTACCTCTAGGAAAAGAAAGAATGAGAAGAGAGGGTGGGAGAAGGGAAAGTTGAGCAGAGTGAAAGTACAGTGTTTTGGTCTCAGCAGGAACCTGGACCATCTGTCCAACGGATCAGAAGACAGTTCAGAACTGTCTTGAGTTGGAGTGGGGAGAGAGAGTCATTATAGCCCATGTAGAACAGGCCGGAATGCAAGTTGCTATGGGAAGACAGATGACCCCCGGCAAGACAGCAATCCGTAGCTAAGGCAATCTGGAGAGGGCTGGTAGGGGTGCTACAGCCTCTGTTCCTGCAGAGGAATGCACCTGAATATCAAAGTCCACAACCAGACTTTGATCCTCAAACTGAAAGAGGAGACACACAACACTGCCTGGTTGGTCAGAATCCATCTCTGGTAACTACCCAATCTTTTTCTCTGCTCTGGAGTTTCTTTGTCTGTAAAGCGGGGGTGAGGATATTGATTTTCCCTTCTGTGTGCGAGGGGTGCAGTAAAGAAACCACTGACAAGGCCGCTCCATGATTAATCAGGTTGTTTTTTATTGTTGATAACAGAGAGCGAATAGGCAGAGGCATCTGGGGTAGACTGCCATAACTATCTCTCTGGGATGAGACAGGACCATAGAGAAAAGATCAGGAGAGGGATAGGCTGGCAATTGCCAGGGCTATGGAAGCAGAGATGACAGCAAAATTGGTGAGAGAGCCTAGCCAGTTATATTATGCTGCTGCGGCAGGAGGAGAGTAAGTTAGCCTGGGAAGGAGCAAGGGGCTTGGATCTGTCGGGAGTCTTGTTAGAGTTAATAGAGAACCAGCTGCACTCTCCGGAGGAAGGGAGATTGGGAATCTTCATTGGATTCCCAAAAATCCACATGGCAGTTTACAACCATCTGTAACTCCAGTTCCAGGGAGATCGGATGCCCTCTTCTGGCCTCTATAGGTAATGCATGCACATGGTACATAGACTTATATGTAGGCAAAACACTCATATGCATATAATAAAAACAAATGCCTTTTAAAATTATTTTTAAATTTTATTTATCTTTATTTTATGTGCATTGGTGTTTTGCCTTTATGTCTGTGTGAGGGTGTCAGATCTTTGAGTTACAGACAGTTGTGAGCTGCCATGTGGTTGCTGTGATTTGAACCCGGGTTCTCTGGAAGAGCAGTTGGTGCCCCCAACCACTAAGCCATCTCTCCAGCCCCTTAAAATTATCCTTTTAAAGAAGCAAGATGCCTAGTCATACCAGACATGAGGGATTTTGAATTGCGACTGGACATTTGTAAGATCAAGTGAGGGGGCCCGCTCATACTTACTTTGCACAGTTGAATAGTAGCAAACTTTTTATAAACTATGGTTTTTCCCTTGTGTATACTGTTTCAGTTCCTTTTCTCATAACTATTACCAAAATACCTCAAAGAACATCTCGTAAAAGGAAGAATTTATGTTGGCTCATGGTTTCAACCTTTCGTCCCCGGCTCAAGTATGACTGGGCCTGATCAGGTGTTGTTTGCTCTCTGCTTGCTTTCTGCGTGAGAGGTAGTCTTTTCCTGCACATGTTCCCACCACCTTGTGTTCTGCCTAGAGCCCACAAAGCTGAGGACTAAAGGCTGAAATCTCTAAAACCACAAACCAACAGAAGTCCTTCCTTATATGAGGTGTTCTCTAAGGCATTTTGGTCATAGTTATACTGATACAGAACACACATTGCCCAAAATGGGTGCATTTCATCCTGGTCCAGCTAGTTCTCCCAGACTGCTCCCCAGCTCTTGCTGACCACACCCTGCTCAGCAGAACATCCCACCCTCAACCCCGACCCTGCTATGCACAGGGAGTTCCACTGTGTTATAAGCTAAAACAAATTATTTCAATCAACTGACTGAAACTTTTGACCTCCTGCTTGCCCCTTGGCATTATGTAATTGTAGGTTTTGGCTTCATACACCTGCTCTTGGTCTCTGGCCTAAATAAAGGACTCTCATTTGTTTTTATAATCATGATAGTCTGTAACTTTCTCTTGTTGTAACACTGTTTGTTGGTTTCCCCTACTGGGGGGCTTGTATTAGAAGTGTCAAAAGCATTTGAGGAGCAAAATGGAGCAATTGCATCACAGATCAACTGTTCTGATGATATCAACCACCATACTTGAATACTTCTAACAAATAGGGCTCACAGTTCAGAAACAACAAGGAATTAACAGCAACAGTACCAAAATAAGGCAATTATAACAGTCTCATGTCGAAACTTCACTTAAACTTATAAATTACTTATTTCTAGAATTCTCCATCTACTGTCTTAGCCTGCAGTGGACCAAAGGTAACAAAAGCCCACTGAAAACAAGCCATGGATAAAGGGGGACTATTTAACTAAATGAGGGAGACTTTCCTTATGTATTTTGTCCACAGGCCATAATTTTTCAACCTCTGCTTCATTTCTATGTGGCTTGAACAAAGTCCTTTCTTACAATTCTTATGAAAGCATTCTGACTTTAGCTACCAAGAATACAGTGTTTCTTTACCAGAATCTCAGGTTTTACCTTTTATTGAATCGACAGATACCTGATTCCTAGATTAATGCCATAGACATCTGAGTCACTTAAGTATAAAACTCAGTGAATTTTCCTCATCTATACCTTAATACTCAAGAACATTAGGGACAAAATGTCTTCCACTTCAAGTGAGAGAACACTGACAATAGTGAGATTTTGTAGTTTGGCCAAACATATATCATAAGAATTGAGACGAAATCCAAAGCCTTTTCCCCAACTTTCATATGTCTACTTTAGCTGTCTCCTCTAGTCCAGGTGAATAGCCACAACTGATATCCATGGCTGTCCACTCCATGCACAATCTCATGTTATCTCCATAACAACCTAGAGGCATTGTGATTACCCATTAATGCACTTAATGTTTAAGTCCTGAGAAAGCCAAGCAGCTTTCCTATGTTGACAAGAGTAGGACCCGAGCATACAGAGTTTTATGTAAGAGCTCAGATGTCTGCCTCTGGGCCATATCCTGTTCATTTTGCTGCTTTTCTCTTCGTGTCTACATGTAAAAGCCAGTGCTCTGAACATCTCTGCCCTGTTCTAGCCATCTTCTTCCTGCCCTGGTTTCAAGAGATCCTGAAGGGTGCTTACTGCAAACAGAGCTGACCTAGAACACCCATCCTCTAGCATCATTCACCTAGGCCCCCCCACCTCACAGCAGATCTTCTAAAATCTCCAATGCCACTGTGGTCACCAATGACCTATGATGATCTGATTTTTCACAACAGGTGGAGTTTGTTTTAGACCTGCCCAAGACCATCACAGGAAAAATCGAGCGAGCAAAGCTTCGAGCCAAGGAATGGAAAACATCAGGACAAGCCCAGGCCCAGTGAGACCCCCTCAGGCTCTCACTGGGGAATCTGTCTTCCCCATTCCTTTCCTGGGACTTCTTGGTCTTCCTATAAAGACATAAAGTCATTCCTGCAGAGGCATGTATATGATTTCTGTCTTTGCTTGGTTATTGACACAAAACAATGACCTCTCCAATGCTAAGAGAAGGAAGAAAGAGAGAACGAGAGATTTGCAAGAAAAAAAAAAGGTCTAGTCAGAAAAAGTTAAACAGCAAGGGAAAGCAACTACAAATGAAAGAGGGTGGGAGTGGAGGAAGGGAGAGGTGGAAAGCAGAATGAGAGGAGGGATAAAAGAAAAGAGAAGGGACCAGAAAGAAACTAAAAAGGAGGAGTGTGTGGGCAGGACCCTAGTATCTTCCCCAAGTTGCTTCAATCTTTGGGGACATCAAGTCCATAAGCAGAGGAGACCACTTGTACATTTGCCATGTACAAGGCACCATCCTACATATGTCATGGGCCATCCTGCCTCATCTGGGTGACATCTGTCGACTCAACTTTTCACCTCAAAACATGCCACTCACTTTGGTTCACATTCCTTGTTGTATCTATGCTTCCTAGAATTAATATTAAAAGCATTTCAAAATCAAAATTCTGAGGGAATTCTTGGGCAAGACAGAGGGGAGGGGTGTCTGAAGAAATGTATGAACTGGGGAACCCTTAGAGGACTGATTTATGATGCAGCTGATGAAACAGCCAAGACTACCTGATGAGCAGATCTATGGGTCCAGAAGCTATGTTGAGAGGGCAGAGCCTCACCTGTAACCTAGAGACCAAGGGTTAGTGAGTTCTCAGTAGAACTGAGCAATTAGGAAATGAAATCAGGAGCCAGCAAGTCTTCTTGAGAATACTCAGTGACAATAACAGAACACTACTTACCAAAGACTTGCCAGGAGCTGGTCACTGTCACTCTGATTTGAGCCATTATCTTAAGTTTTTGAGAGGAGAAAACCAATGTTTAGTGAGATCAAACGATAAAGCCCAGTCATATAACAGACAAGTAATGGAGTCAGGGTCTGTCTGTAGAACACCTGTGCTTTGAACATCTCCCCTTTCCCTATCAGAGTGCTTGCTGTGGCTTCTACAGTCTGAATCAGTCAGAATTATCCATGTAAAATGGTCTCTACCTAACACCTTCCCAACACACACTAAACCCCCAGTTGTTTGTGTTAAAGAGTTGTTAAGTTTTAGAGAGTTCATCCACAAGGCACATGTACACTGTGCATGTATTAGGCAGCATGGGCTCATGCATTTACTTGGGTCACACACTGGTTGGCATATCCTGAAAGTTTGTAGAGATGGCATTAGCAACAATAATAACCTATGAATTAATCAGTGAGATCTGAAAATGAATCCTGTTATTTTAATCAAGCCTCATTGGGTTTCAAGGTTTATAAGCAAATTAGACTTTAAAAGGTGTTCTATTTCAAGATCTGAGACATTTCATGCTCTGTCAGGCAGGACTTGTGGGAGTATAGCCAGCAACAGAGAGGTGCAGGAAGCAGGCAGCCACTCCGCTCAACTCCATAGGAGCAAATGATCACATCTGCTCTTCCTCCACATATGAGCATATGCATCCATCCTGTCAGTGTGAAAATTTAGGGTAGTATCATAACATGAGCTTTCCTCATTTCCTACCATCTGACTTTGATACCTCCTAGCTTCAATGTCACAAACTTGCTTCTAAAATGATCAAATCTGATTGGCTGATGGGAGTTGTACATGGAGGCTGATCATCATGTAACACAAACATAGCTTCAGATCCCCAATTTGCTGCACTAGAAGAAAACGGAAAGAAAAAAGGGGTACCATAATATTGATCAGCAGGTGAAGGAACCTGCCACCATGTCTGATGACCTGAGTTCAATCCCCAAGACCTACATGGTCAAAAGAGAACAGGAACAACTAGCATGTTGTCCTCTGACAGCCATAAGTACCTACACTCAGAAACAAAGAAAGAGAGAGAGAGAGAGAGAGAGAGAGAGAGAGAGAGAGAGAGAGAGAGAGA
>OU015757.1:213691-226077 GCA_907169655.1 Acomys percivali
GCCTGAGCACAGCTTGCAAACAGCTGAGCTCTTACATGTTAGTGACAGCCACCCATGTCAATATCTGCTGGCTGTAGCTAGCCTTCAGAACTGTGACAGGATGCATCCTGTGGTTTAAGCCTCTTAGCCTGTGTCTTTTTGGTATAGTGTTGGACTGCCTTTGTTGGACCCTAGAGTCCAATTCAGGGAGGGGGTTGCTGCGAGAGACCACTCAAGTCACACAGGCTGGAGGTATATGTGAAATTTATTACTGACACATCAGAAGTCCTAATTGTTGGTGTGTCATGGTCCCTCAGCACTCGGGAGGTGAAGGACCCCGAGTAGCTGTTACAGACTAGCTTTAAAGGCTAAAACCACAAAGCACGTGGGGTTTCTTATCAAGTGAGACCATATGGACATTAGGACATCTGGCATTGGGAGTCTCTTTGTGGGGGCTTGGGTGTGGGTCTCCAGAGCAGTTACTGAAAGCCGTATGGGGACATCTGATATATGGAAACTTACATGTAACTATTCTGGGAACTAGGGTGGAACTTTTGAAGTTAGTATTAATTAGAACTGGGCAATGCTGGACAAGCAAGCAAGCATCTTGTATTTTATAATTTTACAGTTTCTCACTAACTCAGTTCATAAATTAACTTCTGTACAAATAATTAAATTAGTTTGCAATTTCTGCCTATAAGGTTATATTTCATGTAATGATAGTTATGTTTACTTTCCCCTCAATCTCACTTATTCTTCCTTCTTAAATGTGTTCTCTTCCACCTCACTGAGCTTCTGTGCATTTTGAATTCTCCTTCTGGCAACTCACAGGCCTCTAAGTTCTGTGGTAGGCTGCTACAGCTTTATTATTTTTCTTTAATGGTATGCAATTTGGCTGATTCCTTTTTATGTAATTCATCATTTACATCGACCTGTACCTTTGAAGAAACAAATACTTCTTTCAGTCCTTAGGTCTTAGATCTTTGATATGGCACAGTTGCCTTAAGGATCACAACCAAACATTCTTAGAACCAGCACCATGACCGCTTGCTGACATCTCTTTTTGGCGAATCAGACATGGGTTCTGAAAGACGCCACTTTAACTTTTCCTCCCTGCTTAATAAAGGATCTCTCTGTGAAAACAGGGTGTTTGGGTGCGGCTTTGCCTAAACCGGGGTCCAGGAAGGAACCTCCCTGGAGTAGAAAAGGGGATCCTCCTACATGTATAGTCCATGGTTGGACTAGACTAACACAAAGGGACTGGGGTTTGCTCCAGGGTGCAGAACAGATCTTTTACTTGGCTTGCATATGACTGTAACTCCCTCTAAGTCTCAAGCAGGACTATTGCTGAAAACCGAGAGGGTTCTGGGTCAGAAAGTATCAATGCAATCTGAGGCTATGAGGCCCTGTAACCAAGCTGTAGGGTTGCTTCAGGATCGAAGACAGAGTCGAAGTTTTAAGCCCACTTCCGATGCTTACATCCTGGAGTTCATCCCTCTGTCAACCTGTGTGTGAGAGAAAGTGAAGCCAAGATTTAAGGCTATTCCAGGGCCCTCTGAGGAACTGAGGCTGGCAAGCCTGCCCTAAAGAATAAGCTGGAAATGACTTCTGCTCAGGCTTAGTATGGCAGAATTGCTCTCAGACCACTGCTGAGGGGTTGAGATCTGGGTCCTTCGGGTTTGCTTTATGCCTGGAGTTCGTAAATGTGCCCCTAGAGATCTATCCTGGCAGATCTTAGCTGTTCTGTGCAGGGGGGGTTACTATTGGAGTAGAACAAGCTTCGGTGCCTTTTCGGGAGCTACTGCAGTGCCAGGGTTGATAAACATGTCCTAGAGACCAATGTGGACACACTTCCCTCTGCATCTATGTGCAATGATGACCATGTCACCCTATAGCTGAGAAGAGCTGCGGGCAATGTTAGAGTTCATTTCAGGATCTGCAGTTGAGACTAAGTGAAGCAGACCTGTCTCCTAATTGGCTGGATGTATGTGAACTCACTGCTGGTCCCTTGACAAAGCTTGTGGCATTAGAACTAAAGCCACAGAAGGCTTCTGCCAAGGTTACAGGGGCCATGGGGCCATTTCTAGGTCTGGAACTTGAACCATAGTGTGACACTGGAGCAAAGTGTGTTCACTGAAACCGCCCTTCTAGATCTCAGAGCTTCTGGCTGTCACAAACTCTTACTCAAGCCCCTAGGCTTCCACTGAAGTGCTTTTGTCTACAGACTACCTGTAGGCACATGAAAGAGGACCACCACCTAATGAACCTCCTTGCAGAGGTCTAGCCTTCTGTGTCTGGTGATTGTCACTGGTGATTAGAGCTATAGTCTCCTTGTGTTGTTTTCCTCTGTCTGCTTTCACACCATTTTCTCTATTTTCAAAATATTTATTTTATGTCTTTTCTCTCCCTCTCTCTTCTTCCCTCTCCCACCTCCTCCCTTCACTTGTCCTCTCCCAGTCTCTCTTCACAGGCGTTTTTTGTGGATGCCTTTGGAAGCCAGAAGAGGGCATCAAATGCCTGGAAGCTGAAGGTAGGGGTAGTGTGAGACTCCTGACACTCAAACTAGAAACTCAAATCTTGTCTCTGCAAGGTAGTGCACACTGATAACAGCTGCACCATCTCCCCAGCACTGTCTATAGCTTTTATTAAGAAAAATACGGTTATATGCCTATGTGGTTTTCTTCTTATATTTCCTCTGTTTATACTTCTTTCTTTTATTCTAAGAGTCGATAAACTTATTTTTCACCAAAATCTGAGATTTTGGGTTATTTGTTTTCTTCTGGCACTTAACTGATTCCAAGGTCGGCCAATGTTCCAGTTACAGTTTCAAAGTTCTCTCTATTATAATGAGAAGTTGTTTCTTTTGATCTAATTTCAGGTTCATTGATCATCTTTACTCTACTAGAAAATCCAATTAATTAATTTTTAACTTAAAACAAGTTTTTCAGTAAATGATTCCCAAATACAAATTCTGTTTCTCTGCTAAAGATTCTTTTTGCTTCTCTTTAGCCTACTTCTCTTCAGTTCTTAAACACCTCTCTAACATTTATTAAAATTATTATCTACTAATCCCAATCTTGCTCATCAATTTTGCCCACTAATGACCTGTTTTTCTTGAGAGTGGTCATGTTTTCCTTTTTTTAATCTAATTTGTTTTAATTTATATAATTTCCACTCTTCCTTCTTCCCCCTTCTAACTCTTCCCTCCTTTAATCATTGCTTCACACACAGTGCAATATATGTATTTAGTGTGGCCTGTGTTTAAGTGTTTAGTGATGACCACTGGGGATTGGGTACGCTATAAGGAGACTCATTTATGATGCTCTCCCATAAGCCACTACTTTCCTATAGCAGTGGTTCTCAGCCTTCTTAGCCCTTCAGTACAGTTCCTTATGTTGTGGTGATACTGAACTATAAAGTTACTTTTATTACGACTTCATAACCGTAATTTTACTACTGTTATGAGTTGTAATGTATGTGTTTTCCAATAGTCTTAGGTGTCAAAGGCCAGCTTTGACACACAGGATAAACTGAGGTGGGAGGTAGAGTCGGTGAAAGAAATCAAAAGCTTGTAGCTTCTTTGATGAAGAGTAAGAACTACCTATTTTTGGGCACAAAGATAAGTATTTAGCATGCAATTAGAAGCTATACTAGTTTAGGAAAGTAGCATAAGTAGGTTCTCCTCTAAGGTCTATAAGATTATCACATACAAGTAGTTGGCCATATTTATAGTCCTAGGCAAAATTCACCCCTTAAGTATTCCTTACATTCAACTAGGCAGCTAGTGTTTGTCCACAAGATGTAAGTGCCACTATTGTAACTTGGGAGCATCTTGCTATGCTAGTTATTGTTGTAGCTTGCAAGATTTACAGCTGGGTAGGACTACTGAATGCTTTCCTTCCTTGGAAGTTTACATAGATTCAAATACTAGGAGAGCTAGTCCTCAAGGAAGAGTCTTTCAGGTCAATTTCAGCTCAATTCCTCTAAATTTTGTGTCTGAAACCTGTGGTATCTTCAGAAATAGGGTCGGACTATGAAGTTCTGGTGAGGTGGGGCCAACTGAGGGCAATGGCAGTATCCTACCTTATTTGCAGAGTCTCTTTTATTCCCCTGAACAACAACTCTGAAATATCTGTAGCATCTGAGTGTCTATACGTCTGTGTGTCTGTGGTGTGGAAGATGGAATCCAGGACCTTACATATTCTGGGAAGACACTCCAGTACACACTTGGCTGTAGTAATTCGGGTTTTGTGATGAAAGGTTTTAGGTTTCAATTTGTTCTTCTGAATTACTTTTTCTCTCCCTCTCTGTCTTTTTCTGTCTCTGTGTGTGTGTGTCTCTCTCTCTCCTTCTCTGTCTCTTTCTGTGTCTCTGTCTCTCTATCTCTCTGTCTCTGTGTCTCTGTCTCTGTTTCTCTCCGTCTCTCTTTCTCTGTCTCTGTCTCTCCCTGTCTCTCTGTCTCTCTGTCTCTCTCTCTGTCTCTCTCTCTGTCTCTCTGTCTCTCTCTCTGTCTCTCTCTCTCTCTCTCTCTCTCTCTCTCTCTCTCTCTCTCTCTCTCTGTCTCTCTCTCATTAGCAGACAGTAAACTTATTGACAGAAACTAGGTTCTCTTTTATCTCCCTTTCTGGGCTTTCTCCATACAATGAGACATCCATTTAATCTTCCTCCCTTCCATGTGAAAATGACTCCAATTTCTGTTTGCTTTAGTACCTCACTAGTACCTTCTGATATTAATAAAGAAAAACAGTTTATAGATGGTTAATCATTGATATGTGCTGGAATGTTGATTTGCTTGTTTGTCTGTTTGTTTTTGAGACAGGATGTACCAGTTTGAATGAAAAGGGCCTGCATAGACTCACAGGGAGTGGCTCAATTAGGAAGTGTGGCCTTGCTGGAGTAGGTGTGGCATTGTTGGAGGACATGTATCACTGGGGTAATCTTTGAAGTTTTAGATGTTCAAGTCAGGCCCAGTGTCTCACTCTCTTCATGCTGCCTGTCCATCTGGATGTAGAGCTCTCAGTTACCTCTCCAGCATCATGTCTGTCAGTGTGCCTCCATACTTCCCACCATGATGACAATGGAGAAATCTCTGAATTGTAAGCCAGTCCCAATTAAATGCTTTCGATTATGAGAGTTGCGGTGCTCATGACATCTCTTCACAGTAATAAAACCCTAACTAAAACACAAGAACTTACTATGTAGTTCTTGGTAGCCCAGAACTCACTATGTAGAACAGGCTGGCCTTTAACTCATGAAGCTATTCTTGGCTCTGCTTCTTGAATGCTGGAATTGAAGGCATGCACCAATACATGTGGCCTCTGAATGCTAATATTATAGAAACTACTCTACTGCTATCATTCTGTTCATTGCTATGAATTATTTGATGAATCTCTTCTAACCTTCGGCATGTATTGTCTGTGTGTAAATTTTAACTAAGTCCCATATGCTATTGTATAATAAAATGTCTTAGGGGTCCTCAGAGTAATATGAGCAGGTATTTGGAGTTGAGCCAGACCACCAGCTCATGTCTGAGCTTTGTTCTCCCTCAGACCTTTGTTGCTGGCTGGAGCAAGACATGTTGACTGTAGAAATAGAGACAGAGGATTTGCAAAAGAGCTGGAGCTGTTCCCAGGATAAACATGTAGTAGTGAGCATAGTGACTAACAGTCAAGAACTTACACTCAGGTAAAACTAGCCTCAAATGCCTTTTTTTGTCTATAGTGAGCTTGGTCAACTGGCTGGATTCTTAGTGTCAACATTCACATTGGTAAAATGGTCATGATAATAGTAACATCTACATAGTCTTTTATGATGTGACTTGACTTATGTAGAAGAATTAGAATACATTTAAGTTCATATTGTTTGGTCAGGGTGGTGGTTTGAGTGAGAATGGCCCCTGTAGGTGTGTATTTGAATGCTTGGTTCCCAGTTGATAGAACTAGAACTGTTTAAGAAGGATTAGGGAGGTGTGGCCTTGTTAGAAGAGGCAGGTCACTGGGAGTGGGCTTGGAGACTCCAAAAGCTCACATCAGGCCCAGAATCTCCCCCAACTCTGCTCTCTGTCTCTTCCTGCCTGCCTGCTGCCATGCTCACTACCATGGTGGTCAAAGACTCTATTGTTGCATGGAATCATGATCTCCAAATTAAACACTTTCTTTTATAAGTTGCCTTGGTCATGATGTCTTATATACATACATATATACATACATACATACATATATACATACATACATACAAGACAGTCAGTGAAAAGGAAAAAAAACATGTCCTGAGGCTTTACTATATATTTAAATAAGGCTGTGTTTACAATTTCTTTCCAATAAGAGGCAAAAATAATCAGACTAGGGATGTAGCTCAGTAGTAAAGTGATGGTCCACTAATTGCAAGACCTTGAGCAGTCTCCATCACTGAGATACAGAGAGACAGAGACAGAGACAGACAGAGAGACAGAGACAGACAGAGAGACAGAGACAGAGAAAGACAGAGAGAGAGACAGACAGGAAAGAAAGGAAAGAAGGAAGAACGAAAGAAAGAAAGAAAGAAAGAAAGAAAGAAAGAAAGAAAGAAAGGAAAAGAAAAATATTAAACAGCCATGCAGAACCATCAAGATGGCTAGTGGGTAAGTGTGCTTGCTATGCAAATTTGATTACCTTAGTTTGATCTCTGGAACCCATATAAAAATTTAAGATCTGATTCCACATATCTGTAATTCCAATACTTAAGACCAGATGGCGCCGGGCATGGTGCCACACACCTTTAATCCCAGGATGTGGGAGGCAGAGACAGGTAGATCTCTGAGATGAGCTCAAGGCCAACCTGGTCTACAAAGTGAGTCCAGGGCAGCCAAGGCTACGCAGAGAAACCCTGTCTCAAAAAAAAAAAAAAAAAAGACCAGATGGACTGTAAAGACAAGGGAAATTGCCTGGAAGCTTAGAGGCCACTTATCCTGAAGGACTCAGCCCAACAAAAACAAGAGACTGACCAACACAATAGGAAAGAACTGACTTCTGAAGTCATCTGGCATGCACACACACATGCATATTCACACATTTCATACAAGCGCTCATACACACACAGGGGACAGGGAATAAGCTTTAAATAATGAACATTTTAAATCTCTAATATGAAGGGTATTGATGTGATTAATACTTGTTGGCTCTTAGGTCAACTATCTGCTTGTGTTGATGAATACACCTAAACAAGTAAACAAACAAGCAGAAATATCATTTCTTCTTTCTTGCTATTCATCTCTCCTTATAATTAGCAATAGCAGCACTCTTAACCCATGCCAGGCCCTTTTCTAAGTAGTGTACATATAACTTATAATTATCACAACTATCATAGGAGTCAATACTATTGTTCTCATCTTCAAATGGGGAGGTAGAAACAGTTGTATAGCAACTACAGAGGATCTATATAGAACCCAGAGTCCACTCTCTGCATCTGAGTCGAAGTCTCTTTGTAAACTGAGAGCTGTTGTCTTAAAAATGCTTTCTATGTGCTAGGTGTTGGGAAGTGTCTTCCAACCTGTACTCCACACCAAATCTGAGGTGAATGAGGAAGCTATTGGTGCCTTCTTATGGGAATAACAAAGATTCAACTAGAGGATGATTTTGTAGAGTTTCAAAGACAACACAGATCTGGTTGATAAGAATGATCAGGCAACAGAAAGACAATGGAAAAAATTTTAATCCAAACCATACTCATTTCCTCAGAGAAGAATAGCTTCAGTAAGCCAGCTCATATGTATTCCCTGGGTGAAAAAACTAAAACCAGAAACAGGCACATCAGAAACCATAGAACCAGAATATTTTGAGAGAACTCAGTGGAAAAGTTAACTTCAAAAAAATAGTACTAAAGTCCTGTCTTGCCTTGTATAATGCCCTCTGTGACTCTGAGAATGTTCTAGAACAGCTTTGGCATCTGTTTCTTTTTGTATAAATCATGACCTGCTGTGCATCTCATTGCAAAACACAGAGCTCCCAGGTTTTTGTTTGTTGTCTTTTGTCTGTCGATCACAGGGCATCGAAAGTTCTGGAGAGCAAAAGCCTTGTTTGGCCCATTCAAAGCCACATCTGTACCTAAAAGATGCTCAGTAAGTGTGTGTAATGAGTGAGTGAATCATGGGTCCTTTATAGGATTACAGAAGGTAGTCTATATAAAGGACCAGGATGGAGATTCCACTATACAAGGTCACCTAGAAAAGATGCCCAAGAGTGTCTCTGCCACTTTATGATGTCCTGTTTCTGTGCACTTTCCAGAAGAACTGAATCATAAGAGGGTAAAGATTAGTGAATATTCCATTATGTACCCAGGACTGTAAGTGATCTGTGATCCCCCTGGAGTTCTCTGTCTAGAACTGCAGGTCAGTGGCTTTAGGCTAACAAACAGCAAGCATGTTAATGTGGAGGAGTCTTCAGAATCATCCTTTCTTTACTGCAGGCCTTCTTGTAATGGAGCCATAGAGGGACAGAAACCTTCACAGTGCAACTAATCTGTTCAAGTGTATCCAGACAGTCAGGCACTCAGGCCTGTCCTCTTGGCCTTGTATTACTGTGGTAGCTCAGGAGACACCTGCCAAGTCCAGAATGCCTCTCTCAGGTTCTACTGCCTGATCTGGCTTCACTTTCCAGAAGTGACTACCCCTTCCACTTCTCCCTCAATGACTTTTGCACCGTGATACTTTGGATATTTAATTTGTAGTTTGCGGTGGCCAGTCACCTCGCCTAGCCTTCTTCTGGAAGCACAGCCTACCCTGAGCTTAAAATTTCACCATAAATTAATCATTCAGAAAGGATGAGATCCACCAGGCTTGCCCCCCACTTTGTTTTCTTTGGTGGTAACTTTAAGCCAAGGCATTTCTATCCCAGGTTCAACAGAGGCTACAAGGGTAAGAGTGTTGGGAAATCAAGGCAGAACCCTGGAGGCCTTCCACTCTCCAACAGTACCCCCAAAATCAGAGCAATAGAAAAGGACTGCTCCAGGCACAGTGTATGGTCGCCTTCATTAAACAATCCGTGCAACATCAATATCGAGCCTCTGTCTAAATTCCTGGGTTGAGTTCTCTACTGACTAACATAATCCTTTCAGTGATCTCATAGAGCTAAGCTTATAATAATCTCTCCAACATCATTTATTGATGAGCTGCCCCAATTCAAAGATGTTATGATTTACCCAGGGTTTCTTCTTATAAGTGGCAGGTCAGAGATTTAAGCCTTAACCTTTGGAACTACAAAGCCCCTAACTTCTGCACATACACAGAATTGTTTGTCTTAATTAGAATTAAACAGCCAACAGAGTCTATCACAGTGTGTTATGAGCCTCTCAAGAGTTATGTATTCCAGCACTAACAAGCAAACAAAATCCTTAGTAGTTATCATTTTTATTGTCCAAATGACATGAGGAATGGAGCAAGGGGCTCAATCAGGAAGAGACAGGTGCTTCACGAGAGGTGAGGCTCACACTGAGATCTCTATGCCTCTGGGACATGGGTCTCAGCTTTGAAGCTGTGTGGCCCTTCAGCTGCAAAATAGATGAAAATGATGAAGGGTGCAGCCTGGGAAATGGGAGCAACTTAGCTGCAGAGAACTTATGAAGATTCTACTTTTCTTACCCTGCCCCACCTTAAGTAGCACGTGAGAACTGGGAAGGTTCTGCACAGTCTTTTTCCCTAGTTGACTGCCCCTACTGGAAGCCTGCACTGTTTTCTGATCTCTTGGCTAAACATCTCCACCCCATCCCCCGCTGCTCAGAGCATCATCCAGTTCCCAAAGTATCTGTTTAACAGTCTCCTCAGCCAGGGGACAAGTTCCACAGCTCTGTTTACAGTCCTGGGAAGGACTGCACAGAGAGAACAGACCCTACACGTTTCCTCTCCTAGTCATAGCCTACCTGCATTCTGCACAGTACCAGGTAAGACAAAGCCCCCCACCCACCCTCATCCCAGGCTGTGTGTGTGTGCCTGCACATGAGCGTCTGTGTGTCTGTGTGTATTTACCTCTTTCTCAACAGCCTTAAACCTGAGAATCCAGTCTTAAGTTCTGGGAACGCCACTTACAAATTATGCGTCCTTGGTCAAAACACTCAACTTCTCTGACATTTCCTTTCTTTAACTGTAATATAATGATGAGAATGTTGGTTAGAGGGATATCTGGAAACATGCATGAGCTGTGTTTAGCACTGTGGCTGGCTCATAGACAGGGACTGGAATGCTTGGGAGTGAATAGAGAAGACAGGAGAGTCACTGAAAGAAACGTCTCTGTGCAGAGCGCTCACTTTCTTTAAAGTGAATTCCTCTAACCTGGTAAAGCTCTTGCTGAGCAAGCATGAGGACTTGAATTTGATCTCCAGTGCCCAAACAAAAGTTCAGGCATTGTGCTTTGTGGCATGAGCCTTATTTTTGTTAGTTTTTTGCTGTCTTGACACAAGCTAGGTCATCTGGGAAGAGAGAACCTCACCTGAGAAAGCACCTCTATCAGGTTGACCAGTAGGCAAATCTGTGGGGGACTTTTCATGATTAATGATTCATGATTCATGTGGGAGGACCCCCTGGGTGAGTTGCACTGTGGGTAGTGCCACTCCTGGGTACCTTGCTCATTACTAAAAATAAGCCAAGAAAGCAGCATTCCTCAAAGTCCCTTCCTCTGTTTCTGTTTGTGCTCCTGCTTTGACTTCCCTCAATGATTGAGCATGATGTAGACATATGAGCCAAATAGGTCATGTCTTCTTCAAGCTGCTTTTGGTCATGATGCTTATTACAGCAATAAAAAGCAAACTATGTCATCCCTATAATCCCAGTGCCAGGAGTCAGAGGCATAAGGATCCTGGGGGCTCAACAACCCTCAAATCAGCCAGCACCAGGTCCAATGAGAGACCTAGTCCCAAAAACTAAAGCAGAGAAATATTGAGGCAAATACTTGATGTTGCCCTCTGACCTCCACATGTATGTGCACGCACATACACAAATAGACACACACACACACACACACACACACACACACACACACACACACACATATATGGGAAAGGAAAGAATCAGAACTGTTGGCAGTTGAAAGGTACAGCAACATTTTTAAAGTCTTGGTATGTTCTAGGCTCAATGCTGGCCAAGTGATTATGCCACTAAATATTATGGGAATTAGAGTGGTAAGTATCAGTGCCCCAAACCCCAGAACTGGTAGGTGGTAAAGCCAAAGCCAAAAGTCAGATCCTGACTCTGCAACCCTAGGTTCCTCAAGAACAAATTAAACGTGTCAATCTATTAAGTAACATTTTGTGCCTAATGGCTTATTGAATACATTTGATTCTCAAGGCACTGTACATGTCATTCTAGAGTCCTAGGCCCAGAAAACTTCAAATACATTTGGCCAAATTGTTTGCAGAATATACTTTAAAACACTTCAAAACACCAGGTTTTCAACCCATTTCATAGTGTCCTCAGAGTATATCCTTCAGGAGGGTAGACCTTCCTCCAGTGAATAGGATCTAAAAACACATGTGGAATAATAAGTGTTTCATAAATAAAAGAGAAATTGTTCTATGATTCTGACATTCTTTAGACACAATAGATTTTTCTCTTTCAAGCTTTCACCTCCCATTTATTGAAATATGTCAAAGGAAGAATCTAACATTGTATTAACTTAGTGCCCAACAACAAACAGTTTGATGGATAGCTACATATTGATGTATATAGATAATAGCATTGGTGTAATTGTTGCTATGTAGATATATAACTGCAGAGAGTGCTAAATAGAGATGAAATTTTAGGTATTGATACATAGTTCCAGAATAGATGCAGCTATAGAGAAAGATCTGCACCTCAGGAGGACAGACAGAAATACATAGACCCAGGTGTCTCTGAACACTGTAACATGCATTAAAGCCTGCCCTGAACCATCTAACCCAAATGCCAATCCCTACTTCTTCCTTCTAAGCCTGTTGCAGAAGTTAAGATACCATTTCTTTAGGTCAGGCTTAATTACCCCATCTCTCTGCATCTCCATTTGCTATGTTGACTCTGGTAGGCTGGAAACTGTTGCCCAGAAGGGCAGAGGGGCAGAGGGGTAGAGAGGCAGAAAGGCAGAAAGGCAGAGGGACAGAGAAACAGAAAGGCAGAGGCACAGAATGACAGAAAGGCAGAGGGGCAGAGGGGCCTTGGCAACTCTGAGAGCCACAGACTGAATAACTCCAAGACCCTTGCTGCCCTCATCTCCATGTCTCTGGGCATCAGTGTCATCTATTTCACATGATAGAAATCATAACCTCAGGGATCTCCCCCAACTTTTCACTCTATCTTTGTCCCAATGGGAGACAGTCTGACCTATTCTTTGGTACCAAACACACATGTGTGCATACACACACACATACACACACACACACACACACACACACACACACACACACACACA